>OY744604.1:33638198-34105698 GCA_963556255.1 Allolobophora icterica
GCGTCTATCCCCCCCTAAGTCATTGGAGCAACGTCCCTTTCCCCTCTCTTCTTCCCCCTTCCCGTTCCTTCCCCCCCTAAAATGGTGGCAAACACACTGACAGATCATCCCCCCTATTTCTTGGATGGAGCATTTGCTCCAAGGTTTCTATGGTGTAGACGCCCCTGAGTACTATTACACGTGGGCGCTCGCATATTGGAGCGAGAGCGTACTAGCTGTCCTGGATTTTGAATCAAAATATATCAAATTAAGAATAATAATATTAGTTAAAATAATTAAAATAGGCCATTCTGGCATTTTGTTTGCTTACTTGGTGACTGGTATAAAGAAACTCTCGTACATTAAGGTTAAGACACCGGATCATCAATTAAACAGCACGACAATGATTAATTATGGAGTGTAGTAACGGCTGGTTCGCACCACTACTTGATCACTGACCACTTGGTGGGAAAAGTTAATTACGGTGTATGCAATGTTTGGTCCGAGTAGGGTAACGGGGCGTGACTGAGAGCACAAAGGTACGAGTATTTAAGGTTCCTGTAAGAAATATTTGTACATGAGCCCATATATGTATACAGTGTATATATATGTGTAGGGGGGTAGGCCTTTAAGATGCATCCGTCTGGACTGGTCATTATAATTAACTTGCCATGCAGTCGGTGGCCAGTCTTCAGAGGAATGTACGCCTACAGTCTGAGCGTGGGGAGCTGGCAGATGCACGTGCAGACAGACTGACTGGCGCCATGTAATTTAAAGGTATGCCGTGTAGGAAGGTTTAGATAGGGCTATATAAATGGTAGCCCTTGAGGCAGAGGGAGCAGAGAGAGAGATCGGGATCCAGCGCGTTCGTCACACGGCTTAGGCCGGACCTCTGTCCCGTCTGTCAACCGGGACACGGGGTCCTAGCGTGTATAGCATTCGTATGAATAAACATCGTCAACGACAACGTGTTCTCTCTCTCTCGATCTACATGTACATCTAGTAGTGGTCACTTCAACCGCCGCTACATCTGGTGGAGAAGCCACGGTTTCGAATCCTTTTCGTACCTACGTTCCCGACAGCTAGTGGATCTTCAACGACTCAACGGCCAGTTCCTGCCGTGCTCATCGCCATCGTCTGCCAGTGACGCGGTTAACAACGACGCCGACAACAACGTCAAGCCAAGCCAAACATCGCACATCATCACCGCGGACAAGAATGCCGTCGAGTCAACGGATGCCACGACTTCCTGCTACCTACCGGACCCTTTCGATGCCGATTCCGCGAGCCTACGCCATTGCGCCTCCAGTCAACTCCGACAGGTGCGCCTCACCGTTCGCTGACGAAGTTTCGATCACGACTTCACGTTTCTCCGCTGCCGTCACCACTACACTTCATGGTAACATTCTTCTTAACGATCACTTATCTGGTTAGACGTGTGGTGGGTCGGCTTCATCGCCATCAACTTCCATCGTTTCCTCGTCGTCTCAGTGCTTCATCCCATGATCATTCTCGTACAGTTTGCCTGTAACTGACCGCCATCCATAGATTCCAGGATCTGTCTTCATGAGAAACGATCTAATTGCTGAAGGTTTATCCATGGACTGGAAAGGCAACGTTTTCTTAATTTCGAAGTTGATTGTTAAATTTATATATGGTTTGGCGTAACTAATAATTTTGATATTTATGATTATTGGGTTTATTAGCACAATTTATTATTATCTATGACCGATGATAACTGCTTGTATTTATTGTAGTCCTAGCATTCTAGCAGTTCTGTATTTTGAATGGATTTGATTAGCTATGATTTTAAGCTTCTAAGGATCTTAATATTTAGACGTTTTCCTCTCATGTGCCTAATTTGTGTTGCTACCGCTCTAATTAAGCGCATCAGCACTGTGGCCGAGTTTGTCCGGTGCCTCTACATCTGGCTTTAATGAAACAGAGTAATACCAGACATGCAGTCAGCTATTTGTATACATGATTTCCTCGAAAGACGTTACTTAGCCAAAAGTCAGCTAATTAGGCCTAAGCTAATCGAGTGGCTGCGCGCCGACCACTACAACCAGTTACAGAGTAGGCCTAGATAGTGCATGGTCTCATGATGGCATGATATGCCTTTCTGTCTTAAAATCACGTGATACTCCCTTATACAGGAACACAGGCATTACTGAAAATGCGTTCGAGGGGATACGTACCTTTTGTCGGACCCAGATTTAGCCCGCTACACAGATTAAACGCGGAATACGCTAATGAGTCACAAAAGTATGAAGATGTTTTGTAACGCTTTTACGGAATCTCATTGCATACTGTCATGACCCAATACTTAGTCTGCTCTGAACGTGGTTAATAGATATGAACGCGCACTGAACAGTGAACACCATGTGCAGTAGATATTTCTTAATGATGTATACGTATGCTTGAATTGCATTGATTTAGTACGATGTAACCGATTTTGACGACTAGTATTCGGACACGTGATGAACTGCCTTATGCTGCTGATTCTTTTGATGACTTTGTACCATTTCATTTATTCGTCGCTATTGCATTTAAGCATCTGTTAGATATTGCTTAAACTTTATTTCATGCATGCATCTTACGTTTGAGGACAAACGTTTTTCAAAGAGTGGTCGTATGTAGGGGGGTAGGCCTTTAAGATGCATCCGTCTGGACTGGTCATTATAATTAACTTGCCATGCAGTCGGTGGCCAGTCTTCAGAGGAATGTACGCCTACAGTCTGAGCGTGGGGAGCTGGCAGATGCACGTGCAGACAGACTGACTGGCGCCATGTAATTTAAAGGTATGCCGTGTAGGAAGGTTTAGATAGGGCTATATAAATGGTAGCCCTTGAGGCAGAGGGAGCAGAGAGAGAGATCGGGATCCAGCGCGTTCGTCACACGGCTTAGGCCGGACCTCTGTCCCGTCTGTCAACCGGGACACGGGGTCCTAGCGTGTATAGCATTCGTATGAATAAACATCGTCAACGACAACGTGTTCTCTCTCTCTCGATCTACATGTACATCTAGTAGTGGTCACTTCAACCGCCGCTACATATGTATATATTTATATATATACATATACATATTGCATATACACATAATATTATTATATACACGTGAATATGAAAATTTTATGGAATGCACACTTGTGGTTTAAATCCAGTTTGATATTTTGAAACTGTGACTGACTTGGCATGAATATGCTAATTGGATAGGGCATACGAGGACGGAGATAGCGTGGTGGCCGAATTGTCAATGTCTAACATGCCTATTGTCAATATGTGGCTAGTGGCTATTATCTCCTACGACCTTGCAACAGGACGCAGGTTCTTAATATTTGTCATCTCCATAAATGGATCCGAGCGACTACAGCTAATTCACGCAGGGTCATAGAAAATGCTACATGCGTTGCTCGAAAGATAAAGAAGAGACGCTTTGACCAGATGCAACCCATACAAACACACAAATATGGACGCATGTAAACATTCTTATATATACCTATTGATTAAAATGCGCATACATACATACAAACATGCATACTTGCATACATATATATATATATGTACATTATTATATGCATGCATAAATACGTATGTAAGGCCTACATTAATTGTATGTAAAGACAGGAATACGTGCTACACTGTATATATCATATTTTGCTCGGTTTTTTGAATGCCCGATTAGCTTATTGATCTATACTTGGCGTTATCTTTAAAATATAGACCATAAATGTGTTTATTATCCAATTGCGCATTCACATCAATTTCATAAAAATGCTGAAGTCAATTTATTTCAAATTTAGACGATATAAATGACAAGATTTCAATCGTAAATCAGAAAATGCAACGCAGAGAGTTAATTTTCGTGAACTGTTTTAGGGATAAATTTAATTCAATGACATCCACCCTGGTACACCATAGGGATTATTGCACAGAGAAGTGTTGCAGTACGTTTTGCACTCGTCAAATGTATGTTTGGGACGTTCAACACGAGTGCATCCCGGTTTGCGATCTTTGAAATTTACACAATATGCATCAACTGAAAATGTACGAGATACATTCTTCTCTAAAAAACACAAACAGGCAAACGTTTTAACAATATTCATGGCCACTGTGAGCGTCTCAGAAAAGCAAAATTATACCCACCTATCAGGTAATTTTTAAACAGTCTTCAAGTAATTGACAACCAGCCAATGAATTACCACATCTGTAGGCCTACTATGTATGACATCTCGAAGATTCTTTGAATTTTCTTATGAAAACCTGAACACTCTAAACCTTCTGAGTAGATGCTGGAAAACGTTCAAACGAACGAAGATTAGCACCGAATGGAATGGTCACCCATTCTTCTCTAAGTTACGTACACAGCTACATCGGCAGACTGGTGATCGACGTAAAAGCGATTTCATTCGGTCTGAGAGCTAATATAGTGCACTGTCACCCAGAAACTTGAACACAAAGCCCACAAAACAACTGCATTATTAACCCTCGGGCTACCAAGGGGGGGGTGGATACCACCCCCCTACGTTTTTCTGCAAAATTTTGTTGTAGCACATGGAATATAATTTTGACATTTTAGGTAGCTGTAGGGGGTCCATTTGCACACATTTTGAAGTAAAAGTCGTGATGATAGCCCACGCCATAAAAAAGTTATACCCGATATAGCCTAGGTACCACGTTCATGGAATCATGAATTTCTCGTATGCTGTTAGCTGTTTGTCGACTATAAAGGTATTCATTATTCTTTCTGGAAGAGAAACAACTATGCCATTCTTTAGAGGGAATATAGGGCTATATTTACTTGCATAGTTATTTGTCTTTTGAAAACCGGAAGTGATCATAATAAATAATAATACGCTTTTTCAGTGTGAAAATCACTGATGCAACATCACAACATAAACCGTTATGGCTGGGTATGGGGAAGGGCTATAAACAGTCGAAGCAGAATGCTAACAAAGTAAAGCAGTGCTGTTAAGTGTTCAAGAAGCCGGTTTGCAGGAAGTATTCGCACAAAACAATGGAAATAACTTGCAATAACTGCAAGGACCACTGACGTATTTGACGGCCGGGAACAATAGCATAATTTCTTGTTTCATGTTGACATACATGTAGCTGCATGCCTTTAGATTTTGCCTGTAACTAAAACAGACTTTGGAATAGTTTGTATTGTTGAAAATTTAGCCTCATTATATTTAGAATATTCTTGGGTACATAGTTCATTTTCAAAACCCATATCATTTATATTTTTTATCGAAAAAGTATAAGTTGTGCGGGATAATATCAGATATCGTTAAATGGACCGGTGCCTTTGTTAAAAAGTATATAATTTCGAGATGCATTCATATATTTTACAACTAAATACACCATTCTTGTCAGAAATGAATGCTGAATCAAATTCTATGTTGCATGGTATGATATTTGAAACCAAACACGAAATTCCGGGGGGGGGGTGGGGGTAGCCGATGTCGCAAAACAACCTTGGTAGCCTGAGGGTTAACGTCATTAAGAGATCTCTGTCAAAGGAAACACCCAGATAAAGAACAAGGTTTTTTAGCTCGACGGAACCGAGAACAAGATGGCAGATATGTAGTTTGTCCACCCTACGTCCACCCATGAATTCAGTTGCATTTGACTGCACTTCATCCAATCACCAGAGGCTGATCGTCGGTGACATTAGCACGACAGAAACCATTGATGCGTGAGTTTTCAGCATGAAGTTGACCACAAAGACTAAACTTGGACATCATGCACAAGATGTCGCCAGTATAAAAGACGAAAAGAATGGATCTTGGAACTCAGAATCGAGGACGTCAAAAGTAGGCATGGTCGCTGTGGACGAGAAACTGGCAGTCTGCAAATGAGGAAGGAGGTAATCCACTCTAGAGCGGTGGATGATGTAGTAAAATATAGATATAGACGCCGTAGAAGAATGTTTCTTTCGACTTTTTCAAATGCAACAAGCAGATCTAAAGAGACAGAGGAGAAAAGAGATGTTTCCATAGTCTATTCCATCAGCAAAGCAACAATAACGCCAGCAAGAGTCTTTTTAATAGAGCGATCTGTATGTCATACATTGATTTGGTTAATAAGTTTTCAGGCTCTTAATGCTCTTTCCGTATACCTGACTGAAAAAACCACCAATTCATCAAATCAATTGGCTCCAGTGATCAACGCGTAAGTTACTTTAAATAGCAATTTTTCATGCGAGTACATTGCATTCTTTATATTTTATTTACCCAATCAATTTTATGTGAAATTTTTAATCGCTGTACTTAACGTTGATAATTGTCTTTCGTTTCTCTTATAATAAAAGATGTCCAACAATTACAAAGAATTATCAACTGAGTTACTGGCCTACTAAATATATATTTTGGTATTTACACAACCTGTCAATGTTTTCACTTGCAAAGCACACCACCTTCCAGTGCAATCAAACGACGTGCGTTGAAGACCGGAGGCCTTTCTAAAGGCGAAGTAGCATTCCAAACGTCCCTCTGAAACAAGTACTAAACTACATTTTCATCAGATTGCCAATGCTTATTCAAAATTGAGCAGTCCAACCAGTCTCATAAATAGCACAGTCCTAGTTCGATCATAATTTTTTTCGTCCTTTCCGTATGCCTTTTGGATCATTTATGTAACCGTAATGGTTGGCTAGTAACAATTGCTATTATCTTTTCAATGTAAGATTTTGTCACACAGTCTAAACTAACTGTCAAATACGTTAATATTCATCCATGCAAGGGTCATGCTACATCGCACTTAAATTTTCGAGTCAAGGAATTACGTAGCAACATACCTGCTACCAAAAATACGCAACTTGTAAGCAGACATATCAATGCGAGCGTCTTCTCCATGTTACTGTCTATCGTCAGCAAAAAGAGAACTCAGTGTGTCGATCAACAGTTGACGCGTTTATATTAAACATCTTCAGCACCTGCGCATGAACTGAAATGGTTGATATAGCTATCCGTTCGAATGTTCGTCTGTGTTGAATTATGAAAGTAAAATTAGATTCTTTGATTCGAATGTTGACAAGAAGCTCAGCGGCTTGAACGTCTGAGGAGTTTCATCTGAATATGACGGGTTGAAAAGAAAACGAATGGATTGATAAAAAGAGAAAAGAATTTGTTTATTGGAATGCTTAATTATAAGTCACATTGCGAGTGAAAATTCTAGCTGTTTTTGGTTTGTCGGGCCTTCCATCGGTCTTGAGAACTTTCTTCATTGATGGGACAACGAAATTTTGAAGGAATACTTACCAGGAATATAGTATTTTCTAGTTTTATGACATCGAGTCGACTATATACGGTATTGCACGTGACCAATCGATGTTCAGGCTAATTAGTCTTTGCCACGTCTTTCCTCCTTCTGCTTCTCCTTCTCAACCTCTCGTCAGATCGTGTGTCGTACTGAGCAAGTGTTGTCGGGAGGGAGTGAGGGATGGAAGCATGAGGGATGGAGGGAGTGGGACATAGCTAGGGAGGGAGGCAGAGACAGACTTACTAAATGCTGTTTTTCTGTCTATCTCCCGGTGGTCAAATAAACAGACAGTCTGTTTATTTGACCATCGGGAGGTCGGCAGCATGAGTTACATTCCATGCGTTCCACTGCAGCCAAGAAGGGACGGCCGCTACATTCCAAAGCGTTTATCGGACGACAGACGAACACTCAGAACTGGGAAACAACATAAGAGATGATCGATCCGATTCAAGCAGCAAGTCTAGAGACGTGACCTGAAATAGTCATGAAATGAACAGAATATTCAGCTCATGGGAGATGCATGACCACACAAAGCTACGATTTGCCAGCGAGGGGCTAGTTTAGCCATATATCTGAACCCATTGCATAGCAACGGGGAAACCAGCTGAACGGAACGAAGCCGAACAGTAGGCTAGAGTAGATCACATAGTCATCGGACTGAAACACTAACCACACACAAAAACCGACAAAAACAAAACGTAAATAAAAAACTTATTGTATGTCAGCTATATGTAAAAGGTAACCAATTCAAACAAATTTGAAGTAAAATTTAATATAGTGTCGGGTTTAAGAATAAAAATTAATTTATCAAAAAGAAATCAAAAGAAATCAATATTTTGAAAAAAATAATCTGGTATGGTTCTCCGCTGCCAGGAATGTTGAACTGCTCGTTGGCAGAAAATCATGATATGATTGGCTAGGTTGTTAGAGAGTAGGCTACGTCAAGACGCCTCTGAACGAGAGAACGCCGGTTGCCATACCCATGGTGCATGATTTAATCCTCGGGCTACGACGGTAGCACGTACACGGTGCCTTATATGGTCTGGCACCTTTTCAAACGTGCAAGAGTGGTGATGGATCTCACGCGATCATTAATTAAAAATGAGTGAGGTCAAGGCCATACGGTCATTCGCCTCGTCTTTGCCCCCTCCCCTCAACGTCCCGTGAGATCGTGTGCTATAATAAGGTATTGTTGCCGGGAGAGAGGGAGGTATGGAGGCAGTGAGGAATGGAGAAAGGGAGGACAGAGCTGGGGCGGGAGGGAGGGAGGGAAGGAGGCCAAGACAGACTTACTAACCGCTGTTTGTCTGCTTTTCAATGCGTCTCTCTGTCTATCTGACCGCCAGGCTCGGACTTGGCCCAGTGGGCGGGAGGGAGGAGGGAGTGAGATAGTCCCCAGCACCGCCGCAGTGCCGGCCTTAGGGGCGGGCGAACCGTGCGGTCGCACGGGGCCCGCAACTTAGGGCGGGCCGAAAATGTCACAGAACATTAACATGAACAAGACACTCTAATAATAATGGTTTCGATTAAATCGTCTCCTTTGTCAATATATATAAAAGTCAACTTCCCCTATATCCCACAAATTATGTGCTGAAATTTGACTTGTTGTACTTGTTAAGAACCTACTGAAATAAAATGATTAGCTATGAAAAACAAGTTGACTTGTGTCATGGGGGCCCATACACTATACTCTGCACGGGGCCCGAAATATTCTAAGGCCGGCACTGACCGCCGCCATCCGCCGCCGCCGCTAAGACTTCAAGTCGAAAGCAGTCGCTAAGCTATCGACTGCTACCGACTTCGTTCACTTAATATTTTGCTAGTTTTAATCGCGGTTTCCAAGTAAACAATGACAGAACAGTGCTTCTACGTATAATAAATTGACGTCCATGTTGTTGTCTATCAATGCAAATATACCTCAAAGTAGAAACTGAAACTGAAATTTCCAGTAACTGAAACGAAAACATAAATTATTTCAGAACTGAAACTGTAGTAAAAACTGAAATTATTTCAGAACTTAAACTTGAACTGAAGTGGAAATTACGAACCCAAAACTGAATTAAAACTGAAAGCGTAATTATTTTCAAAACTGAATTATGTAGCCTATCACTGGCTTAGCCTTAGTGGTTTGCTTAATTCCTTTTATATACACTCAAATGCCTCATAAATTCATATCATAAATTCACTATCAGCAAGCCCACGTGGAGCGGAGCCCATGTAGGACCCATATTCCCATATTGGACCCGTATAGACTATAGAATTCATATGAGTGACAGGATCGCATCTAATGCCCACGGAAACGATGTCACAGTCAGTACAGTGTGCGGTGAAATGCATTTTATTGTTAGGTAATCGGGTATGTCTAATAGACATACCTGATTACCTGAGAAGTCGATAGCAAGTCGCTAAGTCAGTCGATAAGTCTAAGCGACTAAGTCAGTCGATAAGCATGCAACTTAGTCGACTGAGTCGCTAAATCAGTCGCTAACTCATGAAGTCTGTCGGTAACGGCTTAGCGACTGCATGACTCCGGGTACTTGAGTGAGGGAGGCAGAGACAGACTTACTAGCCACTGTTTGTCTATCAATCCTTCTGTCTGTCTATCTGACCGCCGTCCTTAGGGGCCATCCACATATTACGTACGCAATGAGGGGTCGGGGGTCGGATTTTGGCGATTTTGCGTACGGGTGCGAACGGGGGGGAGGGGGGCAAAATGTGTACGTACACAAAATAAATGTCTAATTATGATGTCCACATTAGCCTATTAATTACTCTGTATTGTCCTATAGTCGTCCGATGGCATTTTATTACATTATATAAAAGTCATGTGCAGTTATTCTGTGCTGTGAACGAGACACCTATAATTTGTCTATATTGGCCCTCACTCATCCTTCAATCTGGGCTAAAGTGCAGACAGTCTGGAGCTGTGGAGACACTTTCTGCAGCTGGTCTTCGGGGGTGGGGTGCGTCAAGCGTACGTACTCAGGGGGTGTGGAAGGAAGTACGCTTGTGAACAGGGGGGAGAAGGGGTCCAATTTCCCCGGATTTTTACGTACGTAATATATGGATAGCCCCTTACTCTACTGCTTTAGCATAGCCAGCTGCCAGCCATCGTACTGTATTGTATTGCATTTACGAATTTATAAAGCTCCTCTCACAATACGACCTAATCAGAGGCGCTCCCAGTGCGAAGAGCCTTAAGAGAAAAGAAAAGTCTTAAGACACCGAGAAGTAGCAGCAATGCCCCCAGTTAGGATCTGAGAATGAGTCATTAAGGGAAGATATTCCAGAGGGACGGGCCAACAGATGCCTACTGAACTCCTTTTACCTTGTTTTTGAGCCTCGAGTCACGACGCAATAACATGTCTTCAGAGTTTGCATGATGTCTTCAGAGTTTATGTAAGTGAACGGAATAACTGTCTTTGGTTCTTGATTGGTTATAAATTGATGGCCAGCTGCCAGCCATCGTTCTGAACTCATTTAACCTTGTTTTTTGCGTCTCGAATGAGGACGGTCACATTGCGTAATGTCTTCGGAGTTTATACGAGTGAACGGAATAACTGATTTTTGTTATTGGTTGTTATTTTTATTTGTATTTGGCTATTGATTGTTGATTTATATGTATTATAGCTAAATATTACGCAATTTTATGACTGTGTCCTAAGAACTTGATTTAGATATTAGTCCTAGTTGGCCGATGGCATACACATGAGGCCATGGCAATAAAATCATTGGTAAGAACGCAAGGCAACAGACCTCTCAGGGCAAAACAGGAGCCCATGCGGGCTTCCTGCACCGGGTCCCATGAAAAGCTACGCCACTGCGGTTTAAGGAAACCTTTCCGAATGTTGAAACAGCACTGAGAATATATCTTGTTCTGACGATGGCGAACTGCAGCAGTGAAAATTATTGTTTTCAACTCTCAAATTTGATTGAAAAAAGTCTGAGAACATTAATGTCGGAAGACAGGCTTCTTAGTTTGACATTGTTGAGCATGGAAAGGTCGGATATCATGACTTTGAGCGCATAATATGGTATTTCCGGTATTACCTACATCTATTCTGGTTCACAATAGTTGCTCTTGAGGTTACACCCAAAACATCTCAAGACTAGATCACAATACCAGAGTGATGAAACGAGGCTTCCCTCAATATACCGGAGTGTTAAGATCAAGCTTCGTCTGGGTTTTCTCTTTCGTGATCAGCGATTCTTTCCTTTCTTATTTGAGATAGGCCTACGTTATTTGTTCTCGGAACTTTTCTCCACAAGAGAAAAAAATAAGAATCACTAATAGAACAAAAAACAACTACAGAGATTTTTCTGTATCAAATGACTGAAGAACATTTGCATGAGATGACTACACTAGGTCAAAATTAATAATCACCTTCGAGCATTGCTATCTGCTGACAAGATCATGCGTATCTTGGCAATACTTGCTTAATTAAATACAGCGACACACAAAATGGTTCTCCAGGATTTGCATCTTATGGTAATGGACCATAAATGATGGCCAGAAATTATCGATATTACAATTTTTTATGTATGACATAAGAGTTCAACGCGATCGCTCGCATTTGTAAAGAAATAATTGATTTAAACTTTAAATAATACATTTGGTTTTATTTATTTGGCTTGACGTAGAATTTAATTTAAAAAATTAAATGTTTGAATGAAAAGTAAGATCATGTAAAATATTTAGTTCGAACGGAATAAAATTACTTTGTTCAGGCTTGAACAGAGAACAGTATAGTAGGCCTAAGTCAAATTATTGTATGTCTTCTTTACTGTGGCAGAAATACTGTGATCGAGAAATAGACATTTACGTCTAAATATATAAATACGAAATATGCCTATTGATCTGAAAACAGCTTTAATCATCATTGTCATTATCATTGGTTTATAATGTTGAACACATAATGACAAATAAAATTGTCAGTAGCTTGAGATATTTTGTCACCGATGTCCATAAGAGACAAAGCCGTCAAATTACCAGACTGAAAACTATATTGTTTGGATAGGCCTACAATATGATAATTATATAGTTGTTGTAATAATTATAGTACCAGAGACATTCACGCAGCAACAATTCAAATTGTTTTCTAGAAGAATATGATGTCTATAATACTGGTGAGTATCTAAGTCTTACAAACAATATCTGTACTCTCCGAGTAAAAAATCGGAATTGCCTTTGCGACTTTATTCCGCAGGCAATCATACCACTTACAAAGAGAACAGTTGAGCTATTGGTGAGGCTTTGAAGTGAAATATACAGTGAAGGATCGATGCCATCCGGACTAAAACAGTGCATTTATGGGCATTTGTCATTTGAAAGTTAGTGCGTAACCCTTGAGACACGCACGTGATAGGGGAATTAGTTCCAAAGTTAATGTGGGACTTAGGCAAATGAGTAGGCTTTAAAAAATAAGAATGGAATTTTACAAGATGTAATTGCAGGTCCTTGAGAACGGCCAACTATGAATCAATCAGTAAACTTGCTCGCAATAGATTTAATGTCTCCGACACATGACACGAGCTCCTTCGTTTCACCTTAGCTTTATGGGGTAAATGCGTGAAAACCATTTTGTTCGAATCCTGCTTTTCACTTGCCTTAAGTTTGAAAATCACTACACTAAGGCACACCAGATCATCAGTTAAACAGCATGACATTGATTAAGCATAGCGCGTTGTGACGGCTGTTATCGCACCACTGACCACTTGGTACGGGTATTTAAGCTGTTTGTAAAAAATATTTGCATATAAGCCCATATATTATATTTTGCACATAGGCATAATATTATTATATACAGGTGTATATGAGACATCAATGGAACGCACACTTGTGGTTTAAATCCAGTTTGATGTATTGACACTTCAACTGACTTGGCATCAATATGCTGATAGAAAAGGGCACATCAGGACGCAGATAGGGTGGTGGCTGAATTGTCAATGTCTAGCATGTCCATTGGCTATATGTGGCTATTGGCCATTATCTCGTGCGACCTTGAAAAGGGGCGCAGATTCTTAATATTTACCTCTCTATGAATTGATTCGAGTGTCTACAGGTCATGCACGCAGGATCATAGAAACTGCTACTTGCGATGCTCGAAAAATATAAAAGAGACGCTTTAACCAGAAGTAGACCTAACCCATACAAACACATAAGCATGGAAGCATGTAAACATTCTTTTATATATCTATCGAATCGATTAAAATGCACATGCAAACATACAAACATACATACTTACATGCATATATATGTACATATATATGTACGTATGCGCATTAATATGTAAAGACACACACGTAGGCCTATACATCATATTGTGCTCGGTATTTAGAAGGCAGCTATAAATTCGTCGATTGCTTTATTGATCTACGCTTGGCGTTTTCTTTGAAATATAGACCATAAGTGTGTTTATTATTCAATTACGCATTCACTTTCATCAATTTCATCAATTTCATAAAAAGCTGAAGTCATTTAATTTTAATTTTAAACGATGTAAATGACAAGATTTCAATCGTACCGTACATCAGGAAATCGAACGCACAGAGCTAATTATCGTGAACTGTGAGAATGTTTTCATTGCTTAGTGATAAATTTAATTCAATGACATCCACCCTGGTACACCATAAGGATCATTGCACAGAGAAGTGTTGCAGTACATTTTGCACTCGTCAAATGCATAATTGGAACCTTCAACACGAGTGCATCCCGGTTTGCGATCCTCGAAATTTACACAATATGCATCAACTGAAAATGTACGAGATACATTCTTCTCTAAAAAACACAAAACACAAACAAGTAAACATTTAAACAATATTCATGGCCACTGTGAGCGTCTCAGAAGAGCAACGTTATAACCACCTATCAGGTAATTTTTTTAAACAGCCTTCCAGTAACTGACAACGTGCAAATGAGTTACCAAGTCTTTTCTATGCATGAGAGATCTCGCTGATTATTGGAATTTTCTTATGAAAACCAGAACACTTTAAACCTTCTGAACAGATGCTGGAAAACTTTCAAACAAACGAAGATTAGCAACCCGAAAGGAATGATCACCCATTCTTCTCTAAGTTACTTACACAGCTACATCGGCAGACTGGTGATCGACGTAAAAGCGACTTCATTCGGTCTGAAAGCTAATATAGTGCACTGTTACCCAGAAACTTGAACACAAAGCCCACAAAATAACTGCATTATTAACGTCATAAAGAGATCTCTGTCAAAGGATACGTTGAGATAAAGAACAAGGTTCTTTAGCTCAACGGAACCGATAACAAGATGGCAGACATGTAGTTTGTCCACCTTGCGTCCACCCATGAAATCAGTTGCATTTGACTGCACTTCATCCAATCACCAGATACTGATCGTCATTAGCACGACAGAAGACCAGTGGCGTAGCAATGTGTTGTGCAGGTTGTGCAGTGCACAAGGGCCCCCGGTGGTCAGAAGGGCCCCTTGTAGTGAGTAGAGTCATTTTTAGCCTAAAAGTAAATCTACATGTACAGCAAGTTAGCAAAAGCCTGTGACTGTTGCGATATGTGAAAGATCATTTGCAAGATTGAAGCTAATCAAAAGCTATCTACGAAGTACAATGTCAGAAGAGCGGCTGAGCGACTCGGCAACGTTGTCAATAGAAAATGAACATGCCAGGAAGCTTGACACTTCAAAATTGGTAGATATTTTTACGCAAGAGAAAACGCGCAAACGAACGTTTTAACTTTTCGGAATTTCCGGATTCTTCTTTTTAGACTACCGTTACGGTAGACAATACACTTGTCTAATTTGGGCGAGATGGCGGGGCCATCCATATATTACGCACGGAAAAATCGGGAAAAATTGGACCCCTCCCTGTTCGCACGCGTACTTTTACCACCCCCCACCTGCGTACGTACAGTTGACGCACACCACCCCCACCACCCAAGACCAGCTGCAGACTGTGTCAGTTACACCGGTCCAGGCAGCGACTGTCGGCACTTTAGGCCAGATTGAAGGATGAGTAATCCCTGGACTCACTGTTGAGTTATGTGATAGTTTAATAATAGAGGTAAGGTGGCATACAAGTGACACTTCTCCCACGGTCCTACTTCCTCTGGTAGTACCAGGTAGCTGGAAAGACTGAACTCTACCTCACTTGAAAACCAATCAATTTGCGTACGTACATTATCAGTAGACCCCCCCCCCCCAATCGCAAGCGTACGCAATCACATGCATTTCGGTTACCCTCTTCCCTCCATGCGTACGTAATATATGGATGGCCCTAAGGAATTTTCGGTTTTAAAAAGCCATAATTCCCAAAATGTGCAACAAAAGAAAGTTTTTTGTTCTACTCCTAGCCCACAAGGTCCTATTAAACATAACTATGGGAAACACAAGTTTGATTGCATTCCTTTTGTAATTATGATCCATCTTGCCCCAATCCTGTTGTTTCATTTTTTTATCAACCAACCCAATAGTTTCACAGATTAACAGAATTTAAGTGTGGAAAATTCATATTTTAGCAGTCATAGCAGATGGAACAATGTTTTTAGATTAATTATCTTTAGTTCGATTTTTTTATACAAGCCTGAAGAAATAAAAATATGTTTTATAAAAATGAATTGGAGAAAATAATTAAAATGTAATTATTTAATTACTATTTGATTGGGTGCGATTTATGGTATTTGCATATTTCTCACGGTTCGAAATATGCAAATATCGCAAAAAGCGCCAAGCGTTTTTTGCACAGCGTTTTTTTTTGTTTTAAATCGAAGGGGGTTTCAAGGGGCCCACCATCGAACTATGCACAAGGGTCCCCAATAACCTTTCTACGCCACTGCAGAAGACATTGGTGTGCAGTCGTCAGCATGAAGTTGACCACAAAGACTAAGCTTGGACATCATGCACAAGATTTTCGCCAGTATAAAAGAATGGATCTGGGAACTCAGAATCGAGGACGTCACAAGTAAGCATGGTCGCTGTGGACGAGAAACTGACAGTCTACAAATCAGGAAGTAGGTAATCCACTCTGGCACGGTGGATAATATAGTAAACGATAGACAAGGCGCCGTAGAAAAATGTTTCGTTCGAGTTTTTTTAAGTACAAAAAGCGTATCGGAAGAGACAGTCTATACCATCAGCAAAGAACAAGAACGCCAGCAAGAGTCTTTTTAATAGAGTCATCTGTATGTCATACATTGATTTGGTTAATAAGTTTTCAGGCTCTTAATGCTCTTTTCGCATACCTGACTGAAAAAAACCATCAATTCATCAAATCAATTGGCTCCAGTGATCAACACGTATGTTACTTTAAATACCAATTTTTCATGCGTGTACATTGCATTCTTTATGTTTTATTTACCCAATCAATTTTATGTGAAATTTTTAATCGCTGTACTTAACGTTGATAATTGTCTTTCGTTTCTCTTATAATAAAAGATGTCCAACAATTACAAAGAATTATCAACTGAGTTACTGGCCTACTAAATATATATTTTGGTATTTACACAACCTGTCAATGTTTTCACTTGCAAAGCACACCACCTTCCAGTGCAATCAAACGACGTGCGTTGAAGACCGGAGGCCTTTCTAAAGGCGAAGTAGCATTCCAAACGTCTCCCTGAAACAAATACTAAACTACATTTTCATCAGATTGCCAATGCTTATTCAAAATTGAGCAGTCCAACCAGTCTGATAAATAGCACAATCCTATTCGATCACAAATTTTTTCTTAATTTCCATATGCCTTTTGGATCATTTATGCAACGGCAATTGCTATTAATAAGATTTTGTCACACAGTTCAAACTAACTCTCAAATATGTTAATATTCATCCATGCAAAGCTCACGCTACATCGCACTTAAAGTTTCAGGTTAAAGAATTACGTAGCAACATACCTGCTACCAAACATACGCAACTTGAAAGCAGACATATCAATGTGAGCGTCTTCTCCATGTTGCTGTCTAGAATCACTGAAAACAGAACTCATTGTGTCGATCAACAGTTGATGCGTTTATATTAAGCATCTTCAGCACCTGCGCATGGACTGGAACGGGTGATATAGCTATCCGTTCGAATGTTCGTCTGTGGTGAATTATGAAAGTAGAATTAGATTCTTTTGCAATCGAATGTTGACAAGAAGCCCAGCGGTTTGAATGTCTGATGAGTTTAATCTGAATATTTTTTCAAATGCGTGTTCTATCTAACTGCACTCACACAACATAAAATATCTTACTGATAGTTAATGATTCGGCAAAATGTGCATTTGCTTTAAACTAACGTCCACGAAAACAGAACGCTGTTGTAAAAAGCACGAAGCAATAGATGATGACAAAAACAGTCTTTCGATGGAACCCGTTCAGATTTATAGAGAAATCCCACAAAGATTAAACTTTAACCAATTTCTAATCGACATCGGAATCTCAATCGAAAGACAAAAGAGTGGCAAGGTCCAGAACCTGGAACTTGCAACTGAAAATATTAAAAGAGAGTAAACTGTATGGAATCAGTAGAACGCTTAACGAAACACAAGTTTCAGGTATTTAAATTTTTCGAAATGAATGATTATAAGAATTTCTAATTATTCACTACATTAATATTTTTGCTTTCACATATTTAAATATTGAATCACAATATTACACCTAGAGAAATTTTCTGTTGGGGAGTTTAGAGGTTTAAGGATTGTAGGTAGGTGACTGAATGAAAGAGTGAATGAACGAAGGAAAGAGAAAGACGAACAAACGAGTGAGTGAGCGAGCAAGTAATTCAGTCAGTCAGTAAGTCATTCGGCGATTAAGTCCATAGGATGATCAGTGAGTAAGTAGAAACAAATGATAAAAACGTTTCTAGTTAGTTAAATGATATTGGGTTAAAACGTTCCATGTCTTCTAAGGCTAAGCAATACTAGGTTTAAAGGAATATTCTATTCACTTTTTTGTATACTCCCCTTTTCCTCTCAAACTCTGTCTTTTAATTTCACTGTTAAAAGGATATTACATTATCTTTAGAATACTCTACCATCTTCGTACAGGTGGTCGGAACACCTGTTACAGGTTCCCATCTACATTAGCCAATCATATAGGCCTCTAACACTATATATATATATATATATATATATATATATATTGATATATTTTGGTGAAACTATATACAGTTCCGTTCGAAACCTCTCAAAAGCGTTAGCCATCAAACAGAGCATTTGTCAAGTCCTGGTGAATACTGAAACCCAATCCGTGTGCGAATGAGTTTCCTAGACTGCCTAGTGCCTACTGTGTCTTGTTGATCAGAAATATAAATAAATTTTGTCGCACACTCATATTAACTTACTCAGATATCGACATTGATATGTGGGGCATAGTATGTATATGCATGTACGTGCATAGGTATGTATACTTGATTCTATGCACGTGTTTACTATTATTATTATTGTTGTTGTTATTTTCATTATTAATATCTTGCCCCAATATACCTATGATCCCCCAGAAACTAAAATAGTATCTAGGGAATACAAAAATCTGGGACTGCTAGAACACTTCAAGATCTGATCGAGCAAAGGTGCCTTGGAAGCAAATGGCGTTATTTTTATTAGCATCAATCTTGTTTTCACATTTTCCACGTGCATGAGTGGGATTGATTGTTAGCTTAGTGAATGCTAATATCGAAATGACGTAAAATTTTTAACCGTAGCAAATTTATCACCGTGGGTTATATTGAAAGCTCTCCATAACGGCGCTTAAAATTGGCCCTCAGAGATGTGTCTGGCCTCTAGGTAAATGCAAAATGTAAATGTACACATTTTTATTATGTGACCGTATGGATTCGACCCTGCTTATTTAATAGTGAATTGATCGGGTAACTTGGTAAGCTCCTTCATCACTGCTGCCCGTTTGAATTGGTGTCACGCCCGTTGAGGTAGTCGCATATTTGGGGTGTTTATATCTACAACTGTGTGCGTCTCCAAATTCCACCACACAATTGCTAATACTCAAGAAACAGCATACGACTGAAAACTCATATTCGACCAGAGAGAAAGACCAGATGTAATCTGCTTTTGTGGGAGTAAATTTTTTAATCTTTTGCGATGGCGTTTCAGTGCAGAGATTAAATTGATAGAAAGTGAATGCAAATGAAACGCGTGGATTGATTTTAGATCGAATCTGAAATTGTCAATGCAAGAAATTTAAACATTATGACCTAAAAATAGTTTTGAAATACAATACAATATAATACAAAAAAGTTTAAATACGATAGCGAAATCGATATTAATTTAATGCAGGCAAAGTCTGTGGATTGATTTTAGATTATATCTGCAATTTCCGATGCAAAAAGTAGCCTATACATTGTATACGAGATAAAATTGATAGATATTCAATGCAAATAGAACGCTTTGATCGCAAAAGCTTGTATTTTTGAACAGATATGTTTCTTAGAGAATGTTTGCAACTTAGGCCTATGTATCATGACATTTACTATAGTGCATTTTGAAGACCTCACTAAAGCATTGCATTTACATTTTTGAATTTACGTATTTATATAAGCTATTATACTTACTTGTTTTAGCTACATTTCATTCACCAAAAATTTAGATTATATGAAAATATTTGTGTTAAGATGTTAAATTATAATAATTTAATTTATAATTATAATAATACGTACACGTACATGCAAGTATACGTACCTATGCACGTACATGCAAATTATAATAATTTAACAGAAGACCTAAGTTTCAAATGACAGGAAAAGAATACGTCGACATGTCAAATGACTGTGTCTTCAGTAGTGTAGTAGAACTACTGTTGCTGAGATATAGCAAGTTTTCATCCTAATGTGCAAATACAGAATGAGAAATTCTCAATGTCTAAGCTTTGCGACACTTATAAGTGTCGAAAATCCTAGATAATGGGAAACATGATTTTGTAAAAAAAATCAGTGTAATTGGTAGAACTGACTAAATCCTCTCATTTTGTTCTTCAGTTCCAAGTGCTAACTCTTCTATCCGTTCTCGAGCAGCGTCGGCTGTGACCTCGCCGTGTTTGAAAGAATATCTACGCCTCCGACAGTCCCAGTATATCCAAACTTGCTCTTTTCACCTCTACGAGGACAAATATTTGCCAGCTTTTCCGATCTCAGCATATTTCTTACATTCCAAGTCCCTGGTCTTTGTTTTACACGTATTTCGCTCGATGACGGCTAAAAAGGCCTTGACGGCTGAAGAAGCCTTGTTTCATCCTCTGCCGAACCCGACTCTTTCCATCAAAGGCTGAATCGAATCGTTTACGTTTCGATCGCTAATATTTAGTTGCACCATCATCAACATTACTTGATATAATTATTAGAGAAGTAGTTTTCCGTTGCATTCCTTTCGGTGTTACTAATTAAAAAAACAGTTGGGCTCTGATGTTTCTCATCATCCGTCCTTCAGAATCTTCTTCTCTGGAACTTGCCTAACCGGTGAGGACTCGATCGTAAACCTCGCACTGTGTTTCCTTCACATTGTTAATGCTGGACATTTGGGCAGCAGAGGCTTCTAAAGACGCTTACTAAACCCTTCGATCAACGGTGATTGGTACAAAATTTCTTCCACAGCAAGTTTGTGTATTTCTCGATAGACAAGAACCGCTAGCAAATTTCGTAGATTAGAACTTGCAGCTACATGTAATTGTGTTTTCAAGTTGCTCTTACCATTTTCAGACTGCATATCCACCATGGGCTATCTATCTCAATGTTGACTATTGCTCTTGTTCACCTTTACGGTCTGATCTTCTTGGTAATGACCTGATTACAGCTTGTTTTTACTACGCTGTCCGTTGATCAACGTCACTGATTACCCCGGAATATCAATACTGTTGTGGTTTATGGTAGAAATATAAAATTGTCCGATGAACAAGTGAAGAATATGAGCACATGCTTCGGCCACGTAAAGGGATAGATGGATCGAGTGGTAATTATTATTTATTTGAAAAATGTTTGCAAGAGAGCAAGTTGTTATTGTGTCAATAAGTTGCAAAGTAAGTAATCAAGTTTTAAAACAAGTTGTTAATTAAGTATGTAAGTAAGTTAGTAATTGAACCATTAACAAGCAAACAAGAATGTTGTTAAGGAAATTGCTAAATGAGTAATTTTTAGTCCTTCCTGTGCAGGTCTGCACAATTGACAATGCAGCACCTCCATCGTTCCCTGTCCATCGCCGGTCCTTTGACCTTGTCCCAGGACAAACCAGAGCACCTCAGATCGTCTTCTTTCGTTTGTCATCTACTTTTCCCTCAGTGATCCATGTCATCACTTTGCTGGTTCTTCTATAGACTATTTGATCATACGCACTATAGGCCTATGCTTCATCCATTTTTATATTAAAAATTTTCTTAGCAACAAATTTGTCACGAAACTAAGTTTGAACGTAAGGAAATAAGTGGCTAAATTAATAATAGAGCAAGCACGCGGGCAACCGGGAAAGCAAGGTTTTAATCGGGTTTGAAATTAGACGATATTGAAAAACAAATCTGCCATTGTACAGCAGCACACAAAACGGTTACAAAGACCAGATATGATCTGCTTTTGTCGACGTAAAACTTTTCAACGCCTCTGTGATAACGCCGACACTGCATAGATGAAATTGTAATAAAACATATGCAACTTAAAACGTGTGGATTGATTTTAGGTTTGATCTGCAATTGCCGATCCAAGAAATGTTACGCATAATTATGGGCTTGCGATCAAGTTTAAAACGCGATAATGAAATTGATAGAAAGTTAATAATGCAAAAGAATCGCTTGGACTGATTTTTGATTGCATCTGAAATTACTGATTCAAAAAATACATATGAGATAAAATTGATAGAAAGTTTATGCAAATTCAACGTGTGGACTGATTTTAGTTTGGATCTGCAATTACCGATGCAAAAATATACATATGAGATGAAATTGATATAGACTATAGTTAATGCAAATTAAAAGCGAAGAGCAACGTTGAGTCCAAAAGTTTGCACTTATGAGCAGATGTTTCATCTAGAGAATCCACATGTATTGTTTGTGTGTGTGTGTTTGTGTGTGGATGTGTATGTGTGTGTATGTGTGTGTGTGTATGTGTGTGTGTGTGTGTGTGTGTGTGTGTGTGTGTGTATGTGTGTGTGTGTGTGTGTGTGTGTGTGTGTGTGTGTATGTGTGTGTGTGTATGTGTGTGTGTGTGTGTGTGTAGACAGAACATGGCGCATGTTGAGCACCTAACAAAGTGTTGCATTTATATTTACGTATTTACATAATATACAGGTATTACAGAAGCTACACCTGTCTTCACTGCATTCTGTCACAAATTTAGATTATGTAAAAAATAAAAGCTTCTCGATGTCTAATTATATAACTGCAAGGGAATAAAGTACTAGACGTAAATTTAAAATGACGTAATAATATTAAATCGATATAACAAATTAGCATGCGTTCTCTAATGTGGTTGAAATACTTTGTTAGAAGTAGTGGTAGAGTAATGAAAACTTTCATCCAAATACGCAAAATTTATACAGATTGAGAAATAGCTTCATGCAAATAAGTCAGAGTTGCAGTAGATGACACAGTAAAGCGTTAAGTGTCAACTGGAATCATTATTGAGATGGGAAAGATATTGATATTTGCTTATTGCTCGCAGATACAATTTCTGTAAGAATCTGGCATAGGCTGACACTCACTCTAGGCGTGGCTACTCTTCTAACCTTCACTGAAAGGCTTCTCAGCATTCTCAAGCTTAATTTTCACATGATTTATTTTATATTTCGATGTTCTGCTCTTTACTGATAGAGTAATCTGATGTTTCAAACAGTTTTGACCTTCTAAAACAGATGGTAAATTTTGTAAACTGTGTGGTGATCACTCACAGGAGAAGGCATACAACTGAGTTTGGTATTAAGACCATTTGAAAAGATTCTAGAATCAAGTACGTCAAATGTTCAACACGTAAGTCTATCTAAATTTCATGTCGTTCTGTTCAATGTGCAACTTTTTGCCAGAAAACCAGTTAACGGATCTATGATTATTAAAGCGTTGTGCATCCTGTCAATGCATCGTTGCAGACTATTCAATCTTCGATCACATTTGTTCCACATACGGATTTCAAGCATTGGAGACGCATTTCCAGTTATTCGTTTTCGCCCTATGAAGCTGTTTGCTAAATTGTTTATCACAAGGTTAAGATCGCGATACTGGTCAAGGCTTATGAGCGTATTATAAAACGCTAACTGAAGCGCCAACAACCGATTAATTTTTGTTGAATATTCTGGATGATTGTTGTATATTCGGACAAGCCAAGTTTGACAAGTACACGTCTTTTCTTTCAAACATTATAATCATTTTGAAAATAACTTAATTTTCCATGGCCTTAGCACAGTCGAGGCACGACACAATCAACGCAAAACTTTCAGGCATTTTTAATAATTCGCTACATTTTATGTATCGCTTTTACACATTTTAATATTGTATCGATAGGAGAGAGTGTAGGAAAAGCTCCGAGCGGATACAGCGGTTCTAAAATTCGGTGTCCATTTCATCTGTTCATGTCTCTGGTCTGCTACGAGACTAATTGTTCTCTGCGGATCACCTAGTATTCTGCTGATCATTTACAAAGCGCTAAATGCTTTTGTTCTAGACTATACTTCCGACCTTTTCATTCGTGTAGAAGACAACCAAAGCAGATGTCGGCTACGGTCTTCATCAAGATATGAACTGTAAATAGAGCAGTCTTCTACGAGGTTTAATGACTGTTAGGCCTACTTATTTGCTGTTAATGAACGACGTGGAACTGTCTTCCCAACCAAGTGAAGAATGAACCTATCATTCCTGGAGACTATCAAACGGAGGCTCAAGACTGATGTTTTTAAATGTCGATGATTGTTGAACTCACAGCGCTGTTTTCTTTGATTTCGACTGAACTAAGGCGCTATATAAAACGTATTATTAGTATTAACAGTTCTGTAACAGCTTGGAATCATTTGAGTGCCGATTAAAAATTTCCCTAATCGACGCCAGATCTTCGTGCGGATTAACAGCAGAACAGAATTCGAATAATAATTACCGAATAATAAAACGTTATTTCATTATATTAGATTATAAATTACGATTAAGGCTGTTAAGTGTGGCCTAAGAGACGATAGCGGGGACAGAAGTAGGCCTATAATAGCCTAGTGATGTCTCACCTAATTTCAAGTGAAAATCTAATTTACCTTCATCTCTTATAATATTTGTTAACTTGAATATGTTCATGTCAGTGGAGTCTTTCGACTGTTTTAAATAAGGTTTAGACTTCTTTCGACAAGATTAGAACAGTCTACAGGATTTTCAAAGTTGGTATTTTTCCTTGTTTTCAGGCTCCAAACGTGGAGACATTGGGCAGAATATTGTCGAAAGACACTTCCGTATATTTGTCTACAATTGAACACTGATAGGCCCTACGCCAGTGAAGTTTTGTTTTTCTACTCAGACTAGAGATATAAGAAAATCAAGCCCATTGACATCACCCTAGAAATTGCGGGAACCCCCTGGCACAAGTAGAGACAACGAAATTCCTTGGCGTTCTGGTAGATAGACACTTGTCCTGGAAAGACCATATCAACTACATTTCTTCGCATGTTGGTCCACTTAGGTTATCTTTAATTAGGTAAGTTAGTTAAGTTAGTTATCCGTTTCTATGTTGCCTCTATGTAAGTAAAAATCTGAAGCCGATTGGCTCAACTGTATATGAACAGGGAAAGAGGTTATTTTCTTTACTTTGTCAGTCATATTCTCAATGGTACTGTTTCATTTTGGTGACCCTAGTTAGCGGGACGAATATCCCTCAGAGGCCACCTTTTGTCAGCAGTGATAAGACTGCTTTCTCCTGTTTTGCATTTGCTGTACTCTTTCACAATTGTCACTTGGGTACAATAAAGATCTTTGATTGATTGATTGACTGATTGATTGATTTAAAGACGGGTTGTACGCTTTTAGTGCTAGATTTGGTTGATTAATTTATTGAACTGTGACAATAACTGGGCGCTTTATAAAACTTTAGGTATGAACATACAAAGCAAGGTGTACTAAGTCTACATAAACTTCACTAGGCTTCGTATAGGCCTACCATGGAAAAATCAAACCAATAACGCATCTATGCTGATATAAATATATTTAAATATATTTAAATAAATATATATTTATATAAATATACTTTAAATTCAGAAGATCTGACTAAAACGTTTTTCAAAGTGTATCACAAAATCGATCCAACAGTTTACCTTTAAGAGTGATAAGGTTATTATCAATTAATAACTGAAGAAATGCTTAAATGAAACGCGTTCACATTGGAGCTTTAAAAGGTTGGTTGCACAGGGAAGTGTTGCAATATGTTGTGCACCTGTCGACGGAAATTTCTCCCTTTGTCTGACGAATGCATGGTGACTTGCCTACTTCAATAAACTCTGGTGTAGCGCAATACGCGGATGTAGTAGGTTCATCCACTACACCTTTGTCTACAAAAACAGATCACACGTCCAATCGTATACATATGTATTAACAACATATAGGGGAGAGTTGCCATAGATGGACCACTTAAGGGAAACCGAGGTTTACTGAATGAATGCTACCGAATTTCTAAAGGAAAGTATGCCATATGATGGGCTGATTAGTCAAGTATGTGGTTCATAATCAAGGGACAGATAGTATTCATGCATTTATAAAAAATAACTATAACAGCTTGAGCTCTAATAGGTCCAATCAAGGCAACCTGTTTCCTTAAATGGACCGCATGGTGTCCTTGATTGGACCAGTTGCCCTGAATGGGACATATTATTTTAAAGGAGTTTTTTAAAGATAATTTGCAATAAAAAAACACTTTAAACGTTTTAAAACACTTATTGTCTAAAACATGCAATAAAGGCGTCTGTATCTAACTGTAAAAATACTACAAAAGTAGTAGAAATCAACTTAATATATGACTAACATAACCACTGCCAGTAAACTAATTAGGTGTACATTGTCAGAATCACTAGTTAAATATGAGACCTGGCTATAACTAAAACAAATTTGATTACATTTTTAACAGCTGATCTTAAATATATATCCTCGTTGTTAGGTACGGCTAAAATAGGTCAGAACTACACGAAATAGAGTTTTAACCGCAATTTAATAAATGTTTAGTATTCCGTAAAACTGCCTACACCGATACGATCAATATACAACTGCGCAAGAATACAACAGTTGAAAACGAGGTTAAATGGATATATAGGGTGTAAATCGGCTGTGGTCCAATTAAGGCAACGGTCCATTTGGGGCAACTCTCCCCTAGGGACTCTGTGTGAGACTCGGAAGCGCTACAATATTATCTATCGATCAGGTATTTGTTCCTCTACTTATAACCCAACAGGCTTTCAACTCCAAATTAAACTTCCACTTCCTCAAGAATTCCTACCCTAATCCATCCAATCCCACACCTTCCAAGCGCTATCTTCTTCAATGATTTCCGCCGTATCAACTCCTCTGCTATATCTTAATCGTAAACTCCATATTTCTAAAGCGCCACATGAAAGCTAAGCGCACGAGGGCTGCGTCAAGTCAGATAGGTTTCCAGAGGTAGTCAAAAGGAGATACAAGTCCGGTTGCCAGGGAGTCTAAAGGGAGAAGGGCAGGGGAGCTGCTAAGGCGGGTGTTTTTTTAGACTGACCTAAACATTTGGAATTAACGTTTGCTAAGAGTTTATAAGAGAATCGATAAAATTTAGTTGACGTCTTGCACATTACAGATGCGAACGCTCAGCAAGTGAAATTTATGATTTGCGTCTTATGGTAATTACCCTAAACGAACGCCTGATACGATCATTATTGTCATCTGTTGTTGTAAAACTCTACACGTCCGCAGGAACGTTAAAATTGGGTTGACAAAATCATACAAAATGAATGCAAATGAAACGCATAGATTGATTTGTGATTTGATATGCAATTATAGATGCAAACATTTGACACGTATGCGATAAAATTTAACAACCGCTGATGGAGGAGATAAAAAATGCAAATGAAGCATTGGATTGATCTTAGAGCGCGATAATTTTTGGAATTCATATGCAAGTAATCGCATAAGAAACATAAAACTGTTTTTATATAAAATTGGTTAAACATTTCAATTGAAACAAAGAATAAAACAAACTTGCTAAAATGTGCAAGAGCGGAAATTGCTAAATCTAAAAGTAAAAAGACAAGAAAACAAAGGTGGAACAAATCATTGTATGTCTGTATATTGTTGTATGAATATAATTTTAGAGAATTATAAAAATTTAGTCTAAATCAGGAAAATACAAATAGTGGATTTGTAGGTAAAAAGACTTCGTGGAAATAGGCATACATTACAGCAACCAGAAAGAGGATCATCGCATTATGCCCTGTAAGTGGTATTGATGTAGACCTATGAAATTATTTTACATTTATTTATGGACCATTCTGTACTGCCTGCCGCTCTTATATGCCAAGTCTGTTAAAATTTCTAACGCTGCACTGACACTGCGTATTCGAGTTAGTAAAAATGTTCTTCTTGCTCGTCCTCTCCTTCTTTTTCATTCTCCTCCTCTTCTTCGTCTTTATGTTCTTCTTCTTCTTCTTCTTCTTCTTCTTCTTTTTCTTCTTCTTCTTCTTCTTCTTCTTCTTCTTCTTCTTCTTCTTCTTCTTCTTCTTCTTCTTCTTCTTCTTCTTCTTCTTCTTCTTCTTCTTCTTCTTCTTCTTCTTCTTCTTCTTCTTCTTCTTCTTCTTCTTCTTCTTCTTCTTCTTCTTCTTCTTCTTTACTGGACCATACATATATCATTGAACAATTCACCCAATTTCATCTTTCCTTCCCTCGCATGCACATTGCACACTATTACAGCTCAGTCCAGAAGCGTTGCCTATGTTCGGCCCACCAAGTGGAATCGCCTTTCTCGAGAGCTGTGGCTTGAGCTCCTCAGTTTGTCCCTTTCACAGTTTCGCAAGCGCCTGAAGTCTGTAGTATTTAACAGTGATTTCACCGGTTTGGGTTGGGAGCACCACTGATGAGTTTAGTCTTGAAGTGGCGCTTTAAAAATGTCAGATAAAAGTCACAACTGCACAAGACCCCGGTTCCATGCATAATATCCATTTCATCAAGCAGACAATTCATCCAGATGAAGCTCTGAAGCCTTTGCGATTCGAGAGTATATGCCATGATACACGGTCTTTCCCATCTGATTTCAGAATGGCTAAATGGACGAACTGGATTCATGGAATGAGTGTGGAAAACATGCCCTTTGTTGTTTGCGCCTGCCTTTTGAACTCAAATGAAGGAACGGTGACTGATATCATGTCCCTGGATTATACCATTTGACTTAAATCAACCTTAAGCCTTTGCGAACCAGTACTCCTTGTGCAATGTTCATCGTGAAAGCAAATGAAATTTTAAAATAAATTATAACTACAATGCTCACGGGTCACATTTTTTAAAGTTTTTTAACAGCCGAAAAAATATTAATTATGTGACGAATTATGTTTTGCTTCCAAGAAATTATATTTCTAACATATAGTGAATAGGCCTTCAAACACTTAATTTCTGTTGCCATATAATTTATTTTACTTTTGGATATTTTATTCTTTAGCAATAAAGTAGTTAGTGCGCCTAAAGTGCTTAGGGTGCTTGGTTTATCGAACATTTTTAAGCCTACGTATTCCAACGAAAATATAATTCTTGTAAACTCTGTTGTAGTACAATCTTACAGGAGAACGTAGGCAATTCATATCGTAAACTGGACTTTGTGACGGTAGGCGCAAGACCGCTTTAAAATGTATTAGATATTATAGCATTTTCTGACTGAGTCGAGTCTCAGTCGACTATACGGTCGTGTTTTAATTGTTGAGTAAAAAATTCCGTGCAAGCCAAATATCATCTTACATGTAATGTTATACTGAAAGCGATTCAATAAAAGTATTCACTGAAGCAATCTTGGCAGCCTAAGTCACAGAATGTGAAATTCATGCACGCTTTATTGCTCTACCAAAGTCAACCATTTGTTTGCAATGCTCAACAAGGAAGTTGCTGCACATTACGATTGTCACTCGTGCACATGCATTAGTTTTGCGTGATCCTCAGCGTATTACTGTACATACAAATGGTGCATGATCACCTATAAAGCACCGAATCACCTCATGCCGGATTACATCTCTGATTTCTGCATTCGTGCAGCAGACAACCGGAACAGATGTCAGTTCTAAAGTACGATCGTCGTAAAAAATCATCTACAAGTTCCGCGGTCTTTTACGAGATTTGACGACTGTTCCTTTTCTGTCGCTGGACCCATTGCGTGGACCAATCTTCCTGGCCACGTTAAGAATGCGCCATCTCTGGAGTCATTCAAATCGCAACTTTCATACGACTGTCATAGATTTTGTAACTCATGTACAGTGCCCTTTTCCTCGGCCTCGACTGAGCTACGGCGCTATATAAATCGTCTCATTATTATTATTATTTTATGCCTACTTGCAATCTGTGGCCTTTATACTCGCTAAGCTCAAAATACTTCATACTGATAATTTTTTTAAAAATTGGAATCGTAAATCTCGAGATATCTACAGCGCCCCAAAAGCGAAATTGCTGAAAATCCTTATTCACAGGCGCCCGGTCAGAATAAAATAATAATAATAATAATAATAATAATAATAATAATAATAATAATAATAGTAATAATAATAATAATAATAATAATAATAATAATAATAATAATAATAATAATAATAATAATAATAATAATAATAATAATAATCTTTATTAATTCAAACTGACAAGTTCGCAGTAAGATTACATGTAAACATGACAGTACAATCAAGATCTTGATTAAACACACGGTTTGGCAGCCATGCAGGGCGCCGCCCTAGAGGGGATTACGGGTATCGAACCGCGATCTAATGCTCTCCTGGCCATGAGTGTTACCATTACTCTATTCCGCCTCCTCACTATGAAGGTAAGGTTAAAATCGGCTCCAGGTCATGATTGAAGGGTCAGACAATCAGGCAGGCAGCCAGACGGGCATGATAGCTGATGTTTAGAATATGAGCGGCGAGAGAAGTAAGGGGAAGAGGAAGAATCAGGATAACACTTGTGAAAAGGAGTACCTTCAATTTGAAGCGAAAGACGGACGCAAAGATAGCATATTAAGATGCAGTTGTGGTGAGTTTGTAGAATGGATCAGATCAGAGTCGTAATTCCACCGGGAGTTTATTCCAGAGTGGCTTAAGTGCTATGGCTAAGAAACAATTTCCAAGATTTAGGTGGTGCATTTTTCTTTAGTCTGTAACAAACCACAATGCGCAAATTCATGGAGAGTTAAAAACTGATTAATGAAAATGGTATTGTCTGTGTACGTACTTGTCCAAATAATCACTGTTATAGCACATTTTCCCGTGCAAGAAGAAGGTGCGCATGTGCGTTCGGAGGTATCAGGATCGATGTCAAACCCACTGTTACAATAAAGATTTGATCGCTCTGAATGCCAAGAAAAGCACATCAAAGGTTGACCTGAAACAAACACGGAGACTAAATGTTTAGCAATCATGATTCAGCCTAGGTTTATTCAGGAAAATAGCATCTGACAAGTCTTAAGCGTAACTCAACCTTATTTTGATCATAAGTTTTCTCGGACTTTGCCCGTTTCTAATGTTACACTTATTAAACAAACTTAGCTGGCCAACTATAGATCCACTTTATCAAAGACATTGAACGACCAGCATGAACCATTACAATTGCAGTCTCGGGTTTTGAACAAGAATAAAACCGATCTGTTAATTTTATTCTTATGCATCTATGTTTATGTCGTGCTTAATAGCAATACATTTTCAGATCAAGGACTTAAAATGTTAAGGTTTCTCGTACTTTGCCCGTTTCTAATGTTACACTTATTAAACAAACTTAGCTGGCCAACTGTAGATCCACTTTATCAAAGACATTGAATGACCAGCATGAACCATTACAATTGCAGTCTCGGGTTTTGAACAAGAAAAAACCGATCTGTTAATTTTATTCTTATACATCTATGTTTATGTCGTGCTTAATAGCAATACATTTTCAGATCAAGGACTTAAAATGTTACAACCTGCAACTAAGAATGCGCTGCTTGTTAGAAGACAAATCAATGCGAACGACGGCTCCATGTTGCTTTCTAGGCTCAGTGAAAACAGAACTGACGAAGTCGACCGACAGTCTAGTCTTTGCATTTTATAATCTACGTAAGAAACGGAAGAGACGATATAGCTATCGGTTGAACTGTTTGTCTGTGTTGCATAATGAAATTACATAATGCTTGCATTTAAGAATTAAACAGAGCTGGCAAAATTATGCATTTTGTGTGCTTGTACAAATTTAAGTTTCATTATTCGGATGTGTGCTCTTTGTACAATGCATATGTTATCTGTCTATTATGTATATTGTTCGTTGGTTTTGCAATATGTGTGCACGTGAGCCAAACACTGCTGACACTTCCACTTTCCTACGCTTACAGATTAAATTTCTGTTCTTAAAGACATTTAACATCATATAAAGGATGTGTGTTCTCAGAGAGCATAAATAGTGCCTCTGATGAGTGTTTTCCTTGAAATGGCGCTGTGCAGAAATCTAATTACAAGTGACAATAACAATATTGCTACTAAGCAGCTGTTAGCGTTGATGATGAGATGGTGAAAAGAGGACTGACTGTTCATCTTAATGAGTCATAGCTAAGTTAATGAAGTTTCGAGTAAAGTGAGTATCCATCAAATAGTGATGTATTCAACTGTGTCTTGCTTTGAGTATTTGCAAGTAAAATTATTTTCTGCGGAATCTAACAGGGCGCTTTATAAAAACAAAAGTTCTAGACATTTTTCATAATTAGTTACATTACTGTTTCACTTGATCTATTTGATTATTGATTACCAGAGCAGGTAAGTAAGTTGGTACCTGCGATCAGCTTCTCAGTAGCACTTAAGAATTTGTCAAGTCTGCAATTACAGTTATGACTGACGATAGAAATTTCGTTCAAGAAATCAAACGCAATATACGTAGGCCTACTCAAGGAACAGTAAGCAAGTGAGCGTTAACCGAATATTGACCGCAAAACCTTTCTACTTGGCTTTAGACCTAACCATTTCCGAAATAAAATATTTATAAACGATTATTCTTTTGTCTAGGAATACTCTTCGTTAGACGCTTAATCAAAACACGCGCATCAGGCATTATAAAAATTCATTACATTTAGATTTCTCTTTTTCATAGGCCCCCCATTTGATTATTGATTCCAACAAAACTGCGTCGAGAGGAATGTTTCGAAAAGAACAGTTCAGAGAGTGTAGGTGAAGTCTAGAGCGGATGCAGTCGGTGCTAAGCTCTGCTGCCAGTTTCTGCTATGGTCGGACCCAGGTCCGTCGAGAGGGAGGGGGCACGGGAGGCAAATGCCCAAGGTTCCGGCGATTTTTAGGGGCCCGGCCCGGGCCGGGCTCGCAATCAACTTATTAACAGTTGCTTTTTTTTATTAGCATAAATTTGAAATTAACAACTGAATAATAGCTTAGTTGTATATATAAATATAACTATGTAGCCTACGGTCGTAGCCGCACTTTAATTATTTCATTTTTTAAATGTTCCCATAAAGCCTAAAGATAGTTTAGAGGCCCGTGACTGCTCTGCCTAGGGGCCCGGAATTTCTGTCGGCGGGCCTTGTCGGACCCCATCTTATCACGACACTCATCTGCTGCACACCAACTTGTCCTGGCTGGGTGTTCCTCAGCTGATCACGGACATACTTTGCCTGATCATTTACAGAGCACTAAATGCCCTTTTACTGGGCTATATTTCAGATTTTGCATTCTAGTAGCAGACAACCAAAGCAGATGTCGGCTACGGTCTTCATCGAGAAATAAACCTGCAAGAACTCGCATAATAATGACCGAGTAATTGAAAGTGTGAGTAATAATGCAAACGAGTAACTCTACGATTCTTTCGATAAATTTTATAATTTAAGGAAGAGAACCAGTGAATCGAAAGCAAAGGTCGTATGCATGAGTTTATGCAGAAATATGCCGCGTTATTTCATATATTAGATAAGTAATGCCTTAGGTTGTGAAATAGGGTAGCCTAAGCGGCAGAAACGGAGACATAACCGCCTTTTGACGTTCCAGTTAGCAGTCACTTAAACTCTGATTTGCGTTCATTTGTTACAATAGTCAATAAATTTGGGTCAATTCATATTAGTGGAGTCTATCACATGTTTTACATAGGTGTATACAGTTTAGACTTCTTGCTACAACTCCGACACTGCACGCACGTCCGTGCCACAGTGCCATGCAGAGCCAGTCTCAAGCCTGGATGAAGGAGGAGGGCGACGCTACTGATCTTGTAATCACATAGTGTCGTTCAACTGAAACTACTACTACTTCTTACAACGAGATGCTAACAGTCAAACCGATAGTCAATGTTGGTATTATTTGCTTGTTTCAAGACTCCAAACGTACATGTAGGTTAGATATTCATAAATGTAGCCTCCGCTCCTTCCTTCATACTTGGGACTGGCACTGCCAGTCCCAAACAAATGACATAAATAATTATTTGCTGAAATAAATATATTTGAAGTTCAGAAAATCTCAATGACATGATTTTAAAAGTGCATCACAAAATCGACAGCACAGCTAATCCTTGCGACCAGTGGACATTAATAATTACTGATGAAGTGTTGAACTGAAACGCATTCACATTGGAGTTTTAAAAGGTTTGTTGCACAGGGATTTGCTGCAATATATCGTGCACCTGTCGACGGCAAATTTTCCAAATGTCTCACGAGTGCATGTTGACCTGACAACGGCAACATGATCGGGCGGAGCGCAATACGCGGTAGCAAATAGTGAATCAACAAACCCATTGTCTACAAAAACATATCACACGTCCAATGCAATACAATATAATTGTAATTCGGTATTGTCCACCTTGCAAAGTTCAGAAGTGAACATTGAAGCTAGGCAAATATTATGAGTAGATTGAAGGAGGCAAGTTATCAGTTTATAGCAAAAGACAGTCTGGGTATGAAAGTTCCGAATATAACGGCAACTGTGAATAAACGCCGCCCAAAGACAAGACGTGTAGGCTAATAGGAACATATGCCTATCAAAGGGAGAGGATCGGCTTTTGACAGATTTCAATGGTTTACCCGTGGAAGATACGTAATATGGCAGATGCATTACATATCATCTATGTGTTAACAATAATCATATAGTTTTCAATTAGGTAGGCCTATTTGTTAAGAATGGAACAAGATTTATAATTTAGTCGACACATTGCACATTACAAATGCGAACACAACTGCATATTAAATGGCTTGTTTTTATAATTTGCTTCTTATGTTAGGCCTAATTACCAAAACACGAACGACATAATAATTATATGATTGCTAATTGTCAATAATTGTAGAGGTAAATAGGAGCGTCCAAATTTCGTCGACGAACTTAATACAAAATAAATGCTAATGAAACTTACAGATTGATCTGATGTGAAATGAACAATTATGGATGCAAACATTTGATATGCATGCGATAAAGTTAAACATGCGCTGATGAGAGTGATATTAAAATAAGTGCAAATGAAGCATTTGGACAGATCTTAGATCGTGATAACTTTGGTTATGAATAAATATCATTTATGGAATTTAAATGCATATAATCACATAGGAAACATACAACTGATTTGATGTAAAATTTAAAAAAGAATTACGAATGAATCAAAGAAGAAAAACTACTTACGCTGAACTGTTATTATTTCAATATAATTAATCATTGAAGTACATTCAGCAACCAAAATCATTGAGTCATGCTAATTCATCTACGCTATATTACACTACCCAACGTCAATCATTTGGAAAGTTGCTAGACATAACTAATATCTCGCGTGTACTTGCTCTATTTGCCACGTTGTGAGGTTCTCTGAGGCTCTTTACATATAGGCCTGGCCATACACACAATACTCCCCCACTTTACACATCGGTGCTTATCGTCTACAAGGCCTGCAGCTAAGACAGGTACAGCAAGGGACAGTTCTTAAAAGGTGCATAACAAATTGCCAGATATGAACATACTGTACATGCATACATAACTGCCATAATGACGATTGTCTAGCACTGGTTTTCTTGAAGAAACATGAGGCCATTGCTCGATTGCATAGTGACTTTGATGTTTTGTGTATCCTGGGTGAGTTGGTGCTCTAGGGTAGGCTAATGTTTTCAATTGGTCGTTTGGGGTATGCTATATGGATATGCGTCCTTTCTTTTGGTTATTTGTTGCCATTTGGCGTATTAATGGATTCACAAAATGCAGTGCATGATTATTTAGTAATTCAGTGAATTGTTCGTAATTTGAGCTGATTTTTGGTTGGTTTTGATGATGTATCTTTCTATTTTTTTGGTTGGTTTGCTGCCGTTTGTGACGTAATAAAGGTGTTCATATTTTGTGCTTCACATTGTCTGCTTGTTATATGTGACCGTAATATTCGCTATACTCAACATACTTATTTATTTCAGCTTATTTTTTTAACGAACTACTCAAGGTGAAATATCTTAAGAATTACAGAATGATTTATGAAAATAGTTTCGTATTTGTACATACTTGTCCAAATAGACATGGTTATAGCACAGTTTCCTGTGCAATTAGAAGGCAGACATGTGCGAGCGGAGGTCATAGGATCGACAAAATATTCATTTATGCAATAAATATCAGATTGCTTCGAATACCAGTCATAGCATTTCAAAGGTTCACCTGAAACAAATAGGGTCTACCAAAACTAAACATTTTAGCAATCAAAAGAATACCGAGTTGACAAGTCTTAAACATAACAGAACTCTATTGTTATAATTAATTTTCTTGTACTTTTGACGTGGTTAATGTTACAATTATGTGAAATTATGGTACACTTTGCACGTGTCTAATGCTACAAGATAACTTGCCAGCTAAGGTTGTTTCTTAACTGGCAAGTTAATTTCATCAAGGACATTGAAAGGATGGCAACAACCATCGCAGTTCTGTCTCAAGTTTTGAACAAGAAATGATCTGTAAACATTATAAAATAAATTATTTTATTCACCACGATCAATGACCGTTCAGGTTAAGAAGTTGAATTGCTACAAACCTGGTACCAAGAATACACTGCTTGTAAGAAGACAAATCAATGCCAACGACAGCTCCATGTTGCTTTAAAGTTTCATTGAAACAGAACTGACTAAGTCGAATGTTTTTTGTATTTTTATTACCTGCGTAATAACGAAAAGCTAGTATTGCCATCGGTTGCAGTGTTTGTTGTTATTTAGTATTTAAAGGAGAAATTAGATTGCTTGCTTATTAGAATAGAACAGGGTCTGAGAAAAGTTACAAATTTCGTGCAATTATTGTCCACAATTTACGTTTCGTTGAAGGGGTTGTGTGCTTTGTACAGTACAGATGCTATCTGTCAACTTGGATGGGAATCCATTGGTTTTGCTACACGTGAGTCAGTGCACCCACCACTGGTCACTCTTCCAGTTTTCTGTGCGTCGTTTTCCTTACAGATTAAATTATCATCCATATTGGTCAGCGCAGGGAGCGGCTTTGATCAGTTTCTTAAGAGGGGCTCTACAGATGCCTAATTACAAGTTACAATTAAAATACTTAGTTGGTGTTGATGATGAGATGGGTAGAAAGAAGACTGGCTGTTCATCTCTATGTGTCGTAGTTAAGTCCATATAAAGATTATACAACTGTGTCTTGACTGAACATTTGCAAGCAATTATTTTCTACGGAATCAACACGGCGCTTTACCAAAACAAAAGAACTAGGCAATTTTCATAATTAGATATTGTATTTGTTTCACTTACCCACCGGAATATTGATTAATAAAGCACGTATATAAGTTTGTGATTGCGCTCAGTTTTTCAGAAACACCTTAACAATTTTGTAATTTTGAATTTTTTTATTGCAAGTATGCAATGATTGACAATAAAAATTCCGTTCAAGGAATCAAATGACGTATGCGGCTGTAGCGCCACCCTATACTAAGAGTGCTTAGTGTTATGAATACACCCACGACTACTTTAGTTTTGCTTCTTCTTGTCTCTACTGGACAAGGAAATGCATAGGCCTATCTATTTGACTAGGGAAATGAACAATGAACGCCTGTGTATGCATTTAAATGAATATGAATATAATGTATATCAAAGTTAAAGCATGTAACAGTTCAATGTCTAGTTATCTTATGTCTACTTAGCCTTATTCCCTACCTAGCCAGCATCTTTGCTATCTAGATTTTATTGCCTAATGCTACCTCCCAGTAAGACCCTTTATCACGGAATGTTCTCACAGTTTGTTCCTCGTGGAAAAGCTGTCTTTCATCCGTTTGTTCATCTGATGAGTTCGCGGCTCCGTTCGCAAATCGCCTTGTTTCTCCCTCGTCGAAGCTCGACTGTCCACCGTTCTCGTGACTTCTCGTAGCTTGATGTCTCTCCCAAAGAGACCGTCGTTACAACCCGAGTGTGTGCTTTACTACTCCAGAGTAACGTACACTTCACTCGCGGAATAACTCCTTAAGTCCGTTGACAAGATCGCTTCGCAAATGTCGACTTCCTATGATGGAAAGTCACGCTTCGCAACGGTTTGTTACGAGAGCGTTTCACTCGAATTATTCGATCCTCGCTGTCCAACGTCTCGACTTATAAACTCAACTGCATCGATCGTTTCGCAAAACCGATCATACTGACTAACGATGCCCTCTCATCGACTTAGTCCAACATCCACCGAGTCGATCCACTCAAGATTTCTAGAACGTCTTGTTCAGTTGAAATCAAAAATCGAACTGCCGCATCTCCACGCCACGTCACCACGGTTGCTTGGTTACCGAGTCGTCAGCCGCTTCGCCATAACGGTTTTGATCAGCTGTTCGTCCTGACCAATGGGGTGAGTCCACATCGTCTGCTGTCCTTTGCGTAGATATGATGAACCCCTCTATCTAATATTAATTAATCCCTACAATGCTGGCTTAGCTGCTGGCATTTTAATTAAGTTACATTTATGTAGCTCTACTATCCTACATTATATAATCTGAATAGATTCTTCTCTACACTATAACATCTTATAGCATGTTGTGTAGCTGGGAATCATTGTGTGGTTTGGGAGATCATTACATCACCCCCCACAATCAAAGAAATAATACATTTTTTCTTAAAATACTATGACTCCTTACCTAACTACACAATATTCTTATCTACACAACTTATATTTACATATAACAGTTATCTAGTAAGACCATTTACTGTTCCAATTGGTCTAACTTTAACTAGTGAAATATATATTAACTTGACTTAATAATTCCTTAACTTATACTTTAAAGCAACACACATTTTAATCTCTTAACTAATCATACATGAAATGATAATCTATCCTATCATGTCATAACTTACGTTACTATCTTACTTATGACTATTCTAATTGGCTTATTCTAATCCTCTACTTAAGTAATCTGCCACTACATTATCACTACCTTTAATGTATCTTATCCTAAACTTGTAGTTTTGCAATAACAGATTCCATCTCATCACACGATCATTCTTCACATTACCCGTCTTCAAATATTGTAAACTACAATGATCTGTTTCCATTACGAACTCCTTTCCATAAAGATACCTGTTAAATTTCTTCAACTCGAATATCATTGCTAAACATTCTCGTTCCTCTACGGAATATCGCTTTTCTGTTTCGCTCAACTTTCTGCTTACATATGACACCGGATGCATCACTCCATTGTATTCTTGCATAAGTACACCTCCTACAGCTGCATTCGATGCATCTGTTCTAACTACAAATTCTCTGTCTAGGTCTGGTAGTTTTAATATTGGTGCTTCTGATAACACCTTCTTGAGTTCTGTGAATGCACTCTCCAATTCATTAGTCCATTCCACAATTACTTTGGCATTTTTCTTGGTTAATTCTGTGAGTGGTTTCATTATCATCGCACAGTTTGGTATGAATTTCCTGTGGTAGTTGATTGCTCCCAGAAACTTCTTACTTGTCTATTTTCCTTAAATTTTCCTCACTACCAAAGTTAGGTTTCACTTGACCACTTACTACAAGGATTCTCTCCTTGCATCTTAACCTTAACTACATCTCACCATTACAACTATTTATTCTTAAAACAACGCCTGAACTTCATGTTTGTTTATCTCAACACCAAGTTCCACTAACTTCTCATCTACTTACTTTCTCTAAATTTTCCTACAGCTGCTTTTCTGTTGCTCTTGAGTAACTTAACTCATAGATCACGCCTAGTGACCACTTCCTTAACTCAAAATATAAAATAATTGTATATCTATAACCCTTAATTACAGAATTTTCCTCGTTAAATTGCCTCATGAAATTACTTAAATACCTCGCACTGGGCTTATCTTTCAACCGTACTCCAATCATTTCGACATTTCCATGTCATATGATACCTGGGATTTCCTTTCTTTCTGTCATACTTTCCTCTCTCCCTCCAACTCAACCATTTACCACCGACCGACTCATCGCTATCACTTCTCGAATAGCTATCTTCACCTTTGCACTTTACAGACTCCTCTTCTCCACTTCTTCTCCAGGATCTTTCTAGGTTTCTCCCAGAATTTCTCCATCTGTTGGCCTTCCATGGTCTGTACTGCTTTCTATTATCATTACTGTAATCTTTCTTCTCATAGTCCTCATGTATCTTCCAGCTTGACTTACATTTTGGCCTTCGCCAATTCCACTTATTATCTCCGTATCTATAATTTGTCTGCATCGCCTGTTGATCAGACCTATGAAATCTCCCGTCATTTCCGTAATTCTTCTTTTCCGTTACATCCGCTCTCTCGGATTTCTTCATGTAATATAACTTGGACTCCTGCCAATTTCTTCCTTTCCTATATCCCATTTTCTTATTCTCTTCATTATTTCTGTTCTCCACTAAATGGTTTCTTCTGCTAGACCTGGGTTCCATAGGTTCCATTATCTCCTCTGGTTTGAGATCTAAACCTGTTACTTCTGGCATTCTCAGTGGTCGTTCGACACGTCTCCCTTTTATCTCATCCTGTGCTCGTGTCATACATCCTGCTAATACCACTTCTGTTTTGCCGTTTCGTTCCACTCCGTCATTTATTCTTGTTTCTGTGATAATCTCACAATCATGTCCAGTTGTGTTCTGGATTTCTATGGATGATTTAGCCTTATTGCATCTCATCCCTTCAGCGTCACAACCCTTTACATTCCATTCTTTCTCTTTCTCTGCTTTGGCTCTATTAATTTTAGGTTCACATGATTTATCCGTTTTCTCTTTATCATGTTTTCCTTTCGGTTGGATCCTGTTTATACTCTTCTCGTACAAACATGGACCCGTGATCAATCCTGTCACTAAGGATTCTATCACCACAGCATCTGTCACACCTTTGAAGTCATTTCCTTCAATTTTAATTCTTGCCATGGGATATTTTTCTTTCTTGCCATTAGCAAATCTGCACACCATAAACTTGTCTGTGTATTGTCCTGGTCTCACTAATCTCTTTTGCACAGCGACACAATTTGCTCCTGTATCATAAAGGCATTTAGTATCTATTTCATTTACTCTGACCTTGCTAGTGAACTCTTCAGTATCTCTATCTGCCTCTTTCTTCCACTTTACTACTTCAGCCTCACAATAACACAAATTCAATTTAGAATCTTCAATAGTTTCTACTCTTGATCCAATGATAGCTTCTTCTTCTAGGTCTTTGATCACAGCGGCTTCTACCACGCCTGTGAGGTATTCGCTCTGTATTGCGACTTTCGCCATCGGATACTCATGTTTAATACCATTCATAAAAGTACATATCATGTTTCGACCTATGTATTCATCTTTTTTGATCAGACTCTCTCTTACAGCAACACAATTTGAACCAGTGTCAAAGACTCCTTTCGTTTCACATCCATTAATTACAACTGGTCCCTGATACTTGTGTTCTTCTATTATACACTTTCCTTCTTGTTCAACGTATGCAGAACAGTATGAAATTACTGCCTCTTGTTTATCTCCATTTTCATTTGATTCCTCGTCGCACTGCATTGTTGCTACTCTATGTTCTCTCCCTGTCTTATCTTTCTCACTACACTGGGCTATTCTGTGAAATTTTGATCCACAGCGGAAACATCCCGTCTTCTGGGTTTCGGTTTCTACTCCATATTTCTTGTTGTCGGAGAACTTCCAATTACTCTTGAATTGATTTTTATCTCTGAACTCCCTCTGTTCTCTAAATTTGTTGTGAGAGTTGCTTGTATTCTCAAAATTCTTCTGCTTATTGTCCCTCGGTTGCGTTTTGGATTCTTTGTCTCTATTCTTCTGAGTATGAATCCATTTCCTTTCATCCGATTCTCTCGCTTCTATGAGGTTTTGGGCCTGTTCCAACATGTCCTCAAGATTTAGTTTCCCTTTTTCCTTTAGAAAGCGTCTCATATCATTGTCACACATAATGAAGAATTGGTCTCTCAATATGAGTTGTTCTAGACCTTCTTTGTCTTCACTAAAGCCTGACATTTGATGCCACTGTCTTAGGTAACGCTTAAGTCTTCCTACATATTGTTCCGGAGTTTCGTCTTTTTCTCTAGGGCTTTGTTTAAACAAATTTCTGTACCCCGATTCTGACAATTTGAACCTTATGAGTAGTCTCTCCTTTAACTTTTCATAGTCTTGAGATTCTTCTATACTCATTCGTTCATACACTTCGAGTGCTCGGCCTTGAAGCGACTTTACTAGTGTCAAAACCCATAACTCATTCGGAACCCTGTATGCTGTGCATGTCCTCTCGAATCTGAGGAGATAGGCATCTAAACAATCTTTTTCTTCTCTGAAGATGGGCATCTTAACATATTTGGCATTATTTGCCTGTCCAGAATACTCTCCATCTCCATCAAGTCGTATCCTATCTCCATCTTCTCGTCTTGTCTCACGTGTCATCTGAAGCTCTAGTTCTTTAAGTTTTATCTCCTTTTGACTTTCCATTTCAGCAAGACGCAGCCTTTCTTCAGTCTCGCGTCTTTTCTCTTCCTTTTCCATTTCCGCAAGGCGTAGCTTTTCCTCAGCCTCACGTCTTTTATCTTCCCTAATCTCATTCTGTCTTTCTTTTTCCATTTCAGCGAGACGCAGCCTTTCTTCTTTTTCCATTTCCGCTAGACGTAGCTTTTCCTCAGCCTCCCGTCTTTTATCTTCCCTAATCTCATTCTGCCGGTCCTTGACATATTCTCTAACAGCATCTTCTGCGTATCCAAGGTCCTGCGCTACCTTAATCCACTTCTGAATCTCACCAGCCATTGCGCTATATCAATTTTCTTTGATATAAGGCTCAAGATAAATTTCAGATTTCAAAGCTAGTTCACCTTGTTTATAACTTAAACACTGAACAACCTTGACCTGACCTAACTCTTACCAATAGTTAGCTTTTGCGATTTGCAACCGTTGACCTGACCTCACCTTCGACAACGTATGATTGGTCACAATTCAAAATTCAATTACGTCATGCGTATTAATGAATACAGCAGACGACAAAATATGCTATCCCTAGCGCGTAAGTAAATATCTCTGTTTACTTATTCAATCCTATCTAAATACACCTCTTGTGTCTAAGATATGATCCCAGATCGTTTTAATCAATGTCCTTAATTGATTATACAATTCAATCCCGGACGAGCCCCCATTTATGTAGCGCCACCCTATACTAAGAGTGCTTAGTGTTATGAATACACCCACGACTACTTTAGTTTTGCTTCTTCTTGTCTCTACTGGACAAGGAAATGCATAGGCCTATCTATTTGACTAGGGAAATGAACAATGAACGCCTGTGTATGCATTTAAATGAATATGAATATAATGTATATCAAAGTTAAAGCATGTAACAGTTCAATGTCTAGTTATCTTATGTCTACTTAGCCTTATTCCCTACCTAGCCAGCATCTTTGCTATCTAGATTTTATTGCCTAATGCTACCTCCCAGTAAGACCCTTTATCACGGAATGTTCTCACAGTTTGTTCCTCGTGGAAAAGCTGTCTTTCATCCGTTTGTTCATCTGATGAGTTCGCGGCTCCGTTCGCAAATCGCCTTGTTTCTCCCTCGTCGAAGCTCGACTGTCCACCGTTCTCGTGACTTCTCGTAGCTTGATGTCTCTCCCAAAGAGACCGTCGTTACAACCCGAGTGTGTGCTTTACTACTCCAGAGTAACGTACACTTCACTCGCGGAATAACTCCTTAAGTCCGTTGACAAGATCGCTTCGCAAATGTCGACTTCCTATGATGGAAAGTCACGCTTCGCAACGGTTTGTTACGAGAGCGTTTCACTCGAATTATTCGATCCTCGCTGTCCAACGTCTCGACTTATAAACTCAACTGCATCGATCGTTTCGCAAAACCGATCATACTGACTAACGATGCCCTCTCATCGACTTAGTCCAACATCCACCGAGTCGATCCACTCAAGATTTCTAGAACGTCTTGTTCAGTTGAAATCAAAAATCGAACTGCCGCATCTCCACGCCACGTCACCACGGTTGCTTGGTTACCGAGTCGTCAGCCGCTTCGCCATAACGGTTTTGATCAGCTGTTCGTCCTGACCAATGGGGTGAGTCCACATCGTCTGCTGTCCTTTGCGTAGATATGATGAACCCCTCTATCTAATATTAATTAATCCCTACAATGCTGGCTTAGCTGCTGGCATTTTAATTAAGTTACATTTATGTAGCTCTACTATCCTACATTATATAATCTGAATAGATTCTTCTCTACACTATAACATCTTATAGCATGTTGTGTAGCTGGGAATCATTGTGTGGTTTGGGAGATCATTACAGCGGCTTAGTAACAATAAAAGCACATTGCAAACATAAACGAGTGAGCTAATATGCAAAAACCTCATAATATGAAACATATTATTACTTAGCCTAATTGATTTTAAGCTATCGTAGGCGATTATTCCCTGTCTAGAAATGCTATTCGTTTAGGCGAGGATTGCCTTACTGACAAATCATTGCGGAAACACATATTAGACCGATATCCACCGTGGTACATGCACATGTGCTCCACTTGTATATTAATTTTGTTATTAATAGTTTACTCTGAGACTTATTATTAATGATTAACATTAAATTTAATAATTAAGTTTATACACTTTAAAGAAAAGAGTAAACAAGTTCGTCACATAGTTAGTAATGTTGTTACTGGCTTATGGAGATTCTGGTAAAAAAATGGTAAAGTCCTGGGAGCAACAGAAACCTTCTGGCACAAATAATTTGTCGCTACTTCATGAATATTCAATATCGATATTAATGTATAGGTATTGATATTAAAACTGTTCATCTCACTGATGAAGACGCCATTTTGTTGTATTATTATTAGAGAGCTATATAAATCCTCTGGAACAAATGGTAAATAAGTCTTTAGTGCATGATTAGTCAATGCTAATATTAATACATATTGAAATTAATACTATTAATTAAAGTGCTAATGGTGCTCTTCATGTTTGACAAATCAGCCACTTTCTTGTCGGTGAAATTGAATACGATGCTATATTTTCGATTACAGAAATTATGTGACTGAAATGTTGTCTTTTACGAGATTGATATTTGGCATACCATTACCTGGTTCATAACGATAACTTATTTAAATAAAATTTTACTTTTTTATTTAATTGAATTATGAACGTTTTTGTAAGACAAATGCAGCTGCTTGTAATATTTCTCCCCAGAATTGTTCTCAAGTAAAACAAACAAATGCAACGCATTGAATAGTAAGCTTCATTTTTTCTGCTGCAATAACGAATTTAGAATTTTGTGATGATCGTTGTGGTCTTTCAAAGTGCATCACTTACATCGCTTTTGACTGAGTTCCTGTGTTAAGCTAGTTGCAATGATCAAGGTGTTTGCGAGCCACTGTACCTCTGAGCGAATAGACATAAGCCAGAGTCCAATACAACAGTTGATTTTTCTTCTTTCAACCGAAAGAAACTGTCAGGTAAAACAACGAAATGGAAATTATATCTGCTCTTGAATAATAGACTTTGTTATTCTTTGTAGAAATAAGGAAGGCAACAATTCAATGCTGACCTTTGTGACCTTTAAACGTTTCTAATGCGAAGTTCAGTGCCTCACTTATCTTGTTGCCTCTGCTGTGCACCTGCAAAACGCTGATTGCAACGAAATCGCGTTTTGAGTATAGAAGAGGATCCACATTTTACGATTACGATTCGCAATTCGCTTTCTCAATAGTTCCGAGCCAGATGAATTGGGGTTTAAGGGCATTCAACGGCATTGAGGGCTGCCATGTAGCGTGCCCGTCTATATCCCGCTGCCTGGTTCGCGCCACCACAGCAGCGGCGGAGGTATGGCAGTACAGGTAGGTCTGAGCATCGGCAGTGTTTGACTGACTCAGCACCTCATACAGAGTTAGGCGTTCATACGTATGCATTGGGATATAGGCGGCGCCAGTGGGTGTGTTTACACTGAATTACCTTGTAGGCATTACAAGATATTGTGCGTTACAGCGCATGTGTGAGGTACTTGAAAGCTCAACATGAAGTGTCCGGATACATACATGCATGCACATGTACATGAATACTTACAGTACCTCCATATATTGATTTAAATGCGCGTTGCAAGTAGTCAGGGCCATACTTGGTCGATTAAGTTATTGAACAGTGACATAATATGGATGCAACATAAATGTCGAAATATAAACATGCAAGCAAGGCGTGCGAATTCTAAATGAACTTGACGACGCTTCAAATATCCTGTAACAATGAAACAAATAACACATAAATCATATGCTGAAATATATTTGAAATCTCGAAGACCTAAATGAGAGACGTCGCAAAGTGCATTGCAAAATCGATCACACAACGATCCTTGCGAGCAATAAGCATCAGTTAATTACTGAAAACATGCTGAATCGAAATGCGTTCACACTGGAGTTTTAAAAGGCATGTTGCACAAGGAAGTGTTGCAATACAGCGTGCAAGTGTCGACGATAGTTGTTGCAGTAGTGTTCCGACGAATGCATGTTGGGCTGTAAGCTTCAACATTTTTTGGTGAAGAGCAATATGCGTAAGACGAAGGTTCAGCAACAAGACCATTGTCTACAAAAACATATCGCACTTTTAATAACATACATGATATGTAGTGCGTGCTTACTTGATCGACTGCAGTACGACATGCTAATCCTGTGTGTACAACTGTGCATGTTAGTTAACTAGTTAAGGTTTGTCATAGATAAAAAAGAATACAATAATATTATATCAACTTCTGCCACTTGTGCAATATATGATGAATGGGTGACCCTGCTAGCCGGGACTTGTTCCCTTTAGGGTTTTTCTATTCCCATTGTTTTCCTCGATTGCTGAATTTATGTTTGTTTCACACTATCTGTTCCTGCATTTGATGGAAATCAATAAAATTTATGGTTATGGTTATGGTTAGTGATATTTATTTCACGGAGTCTCTATATATTATTGTTAACACATATTATGTGTTAACAATAATATATAGAGACTCTCTGTGAGTATCTTAAGCGTTACATCATTGGCTATCGATCAGGAATTTCTCAAGAATGCGACAGAATTTATAATTTAGTCGACGCCTTGCGCATTACAGATGAGAACTCAACTGCATATCAGTTGGCATATCAGATATCAGATGGTCTTTATAATTTACTTCTTATGGTAATTACCAAAAACACGAAGGCCAGATATGATCGCTAATTATCGATTGTCGATGTCAAACTGTCCATATGTATAGGAGCGTTAAAATTGCGTTGATAAGATTGATAAATGCAAATGAAACGTAGGCCTATAGATTGGTCTGAGATTTGATGCACAATAATTATTATGGATGAAAAAATGTCATTTGCATGCGATAACGTTAAACATGCGCTGATGAGAGTGATATTGAAATAAGTGCCATTGAAAAGCAGTTGGACTGATCTTAGAGCGTGATAACTCGTTTTTCTGAATAAATATTATTTTTGGAATTTATATACATATAATCATTTAAGAAACACATTGCACTTAAAATTGGTTTATGACATTTTCATTGTACCAAAGAAGAGAAAACTTAATGCTGAAATGATTTAGATTAAATACCAGTAATAACTGAAGCACATTGAGTTAACCCTAAATTCACACTACATTCCTCTACACAATGTCAACAATTGGGCTGTAATGATGAAAAACAAAGTTGCTAGACATTGTATCATCATGCGCGTACTTCCGCTATTTGCCATGTTAAGCGCCCTTGTAAGGTTCTTAACAGTGTTGTATGCAAGACAGTAAACTTCGAGGCCGAGACGAGACCGAGACAGTCGAGTTCCAAGACCGAGACGAGACCAAGACAATGAGGTGCCGAGACCGAGACGAGACCAAGACAATGAGGTGCCGAGACCGAGACCGAGACCAAGACACGAGGTCCAAGACAGTACAAGACATTTTTGGCATTTGCTACTGTATGGTAAATGCGAAGACTGAGTGCCTGTGTATATAAATAATATGGTCGCCACTGACTTCGCTCCAGTAGAGCGCTGCTACCTACCAGCCACATCAGATAATGCAATTCGCTAAGTAAGTAACGAATACGAACTTATGTTAAAAGCATGACGAAATGAACACTTTAACCGTTTGTAAATATATATCTAAGGATCATAAGAACAATCAAATATATATATATATATATGTATATATATATATATATATATATATATAATTTTAAGAAATAACTATTTCTTAGGATGTTTGCATATAATTTTTGAGGAAATTAAAGTGACTGTTACTTACTTATATAGCGAATGCACTATGAAAGAAGGCTGGTAGCTAGCAGCGGTCTATTGAAGCGAAGTCAGTGGTGGCCATATTGTTTATATACACAGGCACTCAGTCGTCGCATTTACTGCGATAAAAATTTAGGCATCAGTTTCCCCCCTATTCTTAAATACCATTACATTTATGAATACAAGATCCTCAAGCATAAACTCGATGTTGTTCCCATCGTTCCCTTTATGGTGACTTTACGCCAGCGATAAACGGCACGCCATTTCTTTTCTTTGTCCATGACCACATTGCGTACTTGACTACTTCTTAACCCTCTTGCCGCAACCTATAACAATTATTGTTTGAACGACCTAGTAGGAAAACCGTCTCCTTTCGACTACTTCAGTAACTACAAGTGATAGAGACGTGATATTTTCCGAGTGAAAATTCAAAGAAGCTAATTCTAACATTACAGGACAATCAAATGACCTTCATTTTGAAAGTCGTTTGACCTTTTATGATCGAATATTAGCATCTCAGCATAGAAAGAAATTCTCAGTGCAAGAAGATAACAAGATGGTAGGTGCAGAACAATTAAGAACTTTAGAGCTGGGTTAGTACTTGAAACATGGCATTTCACCTGCATGCCACCTGGCGTCCACTCAAATCTTTTCCAAGAAACGATTATTCGCGGACGATTGGCTGATAGTTTTGTCATAGGATTTCAGCTGTATGAATCTAGACCTAAATATTACGCTTGTGATGAGTTTCTGCAGAGCCAAGTGTATAAGTATTAGGATTTCTGTTGTTCGTGAAACGATTAAACTAAGACAACGAGGGCTGACTTGCAGCTCTCGTATAATACTAAAGCTGTAAAAATTAAAGCCCGAAATATCCAGGTCGTTTGGTTCGTGTTGGTGCCAACTCAGAATACGGGGAAGTAAAGCTGATGAGACAGTTTGGTGCTTGGTGGTACGGTTGAAATTGTATTTGGTGGTGGTCATGCGGTGGCGCAGAAGCATAACAATTATAGGATAGATTGAAGAATTCGTTCTTCATTTCTGTGTGGAAAGCTGCAGGAGAGAGAGAGACAGAGACAGAGAGAGAGAGAGAGAGAGAGAGAGAGAGAGAGAGAGAGAGAGAGAGAGAGAGAGAGAGAGAGAGAGAGAGAGAGAGAGAGAGAGAGAGAGAGAGGACAAACGTCTGTCAGACTGACAGACGAGAGATGAGGATAAGCGATCTTCGGTGAGCTCGTTCCAGTGAACAACAAAAGGGATCTTTATGACAGCACTGAAAACAATTAATATTAGTAGGCCTAATCATTGAAGCACGTTCAGAAGTCTAGTATATGCCTACAGAATGCTAATTCATCTATGGGTTTGTTGCTTTACGCACGGTCAACCATTTGGCAGTAATGAACAACACGAGATTTGCTACACATTATGATTATCAGTTGCATATCTTATACGATGCAATACAATGCAACTGTATTTTGATATTGCCCTCCTTCCTAAGTTAAGAAGTGCACACGACCATACGACAGAACATCGATTGTGTTGGGTCGCTACGCAGTGGCTTTGGGGTAGATTCGAACCTGCCACCCTTCGGTTACAAGGCACCGAACATACTGCCACACCACCGCGTCCCCCTACTTATGCCTACTTGCTACCTGTGGACTTATAATCTCTATGCTCAACGTACTCATTCATCACTGATAATTTTATTGCGTTTATTCTGTAACGAACTAAAAAAAGGTGAAATTCGTGAACAATTTAAACTAATTTAGAAAAAATAGTTTGCTATTCGTACATACTTGTCCAGGTAACCACTGTTAGAGCACATTTTCCTGCGCAATCAGAAGGTATGCATATGAGTGCTCTGGTAACAGGATCGATACCATACCCAGTTTTGCAATAAAGACTAGACCGCTCTGAATACCAGTCATAGCACTTCAACGGTTCGCCTGGAACAAATATCGAAAACTATTATTTGGAACCATGACTAGCCTATGGTTATTCAGAAAACTAACAGGCTGGCAAGAATTAGAAAATAACTCGACTGTATTTTGATCATAAGTCTTCTCGCTCTTTGAAAGTGTCTTGTGTTACACTAACGTGTATGAAACAAACTTAGTTGCGAAGTATACTTTATCAAGGACATCGCATTTGTTTCGTCAAACTTTGCACAAAAATTTCAACTGCTGTGTTAATTTTATTCAACACGAACAATACCCTTCTATGTCTAAATCATGCTAAATAGCAATTAATGTTCAGGTATAGGCCTAAGCGTTAAATTGCCACAGACCTGGTACCAAGAATGCGCTGCTTGCAAGAAGACATAATATTATCAGTGCGAACGACAGCTCCATGTTGCTTTCTAGTCTCAGTGAAAACAGAACTGACGAAGTCAACGACAGGCTTTGCATTTTATCGTCTGCGTATGAAACGGAAAAGACGATATAGCTGTCGGACGGAGTGTTTGTCTGTATTGAATATACAAAAGAGAAATTAGATTGTTCGCTTTAAGAACTGAACAGAGTCTGAGAAAATTACGTTTTGTTTGCCTCTTGTGTACAATTTTACGTTTCGTTGAAAGGATTGTCTTCTTTGTGCAGTAGGCTACATATTATGCTATCTCTCAACTTGAATGGGATTCCATTTGGTTGAGCTACGTGTGTACTTGAGCCCACCACTGCGAATCTTCCAGTCTTCTGTGTTTCGTTTTACCTACAGATTAAATTACTGCTATTAATTACAGTTAACATCATAGCGCCACTGATAAGTTTTTTCTTGAATTGTCGCCATACAGATTTGTGATTCTAAGCTACAATTCCAATACTGAGTTGGTGTTGATGAGGACTGAGGAGATGATGATAGTTAAGTGAATGATATCCCTAACTAACTCATTAGTCACAGTGATATATGCAACTGTGTCTTGCTTTGAATAGTTGCAAGCAAGTACTTTCTACTTAATCAACATGGCGCTTTATAAAAACACAAGTTCGAGGCAATTTTAATAATTCGCTACAGTAACCTTTCACTTTATGTATTTGAATATTGAATAAGTTGGTGGTTGCAGTCAGCCATAGCAGTAGTTTAGACATTTCCAAGCTCGCAAAACGGTTGTGCTTGACGATAAAAACGTCGTCCAATGAATCAAACGTTTTACGCTTCTTAGTAGTAATATAAATGCACTGATTAAATAGGTGAGTGAGTGAATAAGTAAAAACCTCATAACTGATCTAAAAATGCTATAACCGATCGATCTTCTGGCTCTGCGATTAGGAGAAGAATATCTGGTGCTTTTTTCTAGAAAAAAGGTCCGGAACGGAACAATTATGGAAGGGCTAAAATCCAGAGAAAAACGGGGTTGGGGGTTGGGAGGGGTCTCAATAAACACTGAAAACAGTTCAAAACACTTAAATGAAATTAAAATAAATAAATTATTGTTTTCATTATTAAAATAAATAAATTAGTTTTTAGTAGCTGAAAAAAGGTGCAGGAACGCCGTTCCGGCGCGTTCCGGCTGAAAAAAGCAATGAATATCTTTACTGGAACGTTGTTGCAGAGACAAGTTCGCCACCATCTGGTAGTTAGCCATCGGTCTGCAGAAAAACCGTTGACTCCTTCGTGATTGGAACACCTGCATTCTGTAGTGATGGCCAAATGATATCGTTTGTGGCATGATGACGGATGGAGTGTCCCTCAGATAGCCTACAAACTTGACCGTGGAGCTAGGACAGCTGGAAGAGTGTTATGGCATTACATCATTATTTCCTAAAATAGGCTATAATAATAATAATGATAATTATTATTATTAGTATTTTTTAACGCCCGACGTACGAAAATCCCTCAGGCTCTAAGAAACTCAAACAGAAGTGTATTTAAGCTTGGAGCACGCCGTCCTCGTCTCCGGGGTGTGGTGTGAAGGTGCCTCTAAAAGCAATGGCGTTATTATTATTATTGTTATTAGGCCTATTATTACTATTATTATTAGGCCTATTATTAATAGGCCTATTATTAGGCCTATTATTATTAGGCCTATTATTCTTGTTATTATTATTATTATTATTTTTTTTTTAATTATCGCCCGAGGTAAGTAAGATCCCTCAGGCTCTAAGATATTAACAGTGATTGAAATTTTTAAGCTTGGAGTACGTGGAGTTATTATTATTATTATTATTATTATTATTATTATTATTATTATTATTATTATTGCACCCAAGGTAGTTCCGTTCCATCAGGCTATGAAACTATATTTGAAGACTGCGCGGTGGTTGTATGGAACGGCCACTCACTCGACAAGACCTGGCATACTCGAAGATTCTCCAAAAGTCGACCGCATTGAAGCGCTGGATGCAGACTAATAAGCGTTGGAAACGGTAACAGGTTTATTTTGGATCCCAAATATCCTTAATAAGTTCTATTCCATTGTTGTTGATATGGCCCGTGGTCTCAAAGGCCAAAGGAACAAAAAGAAGGTCATGCTGAGCTGGCTATACTTACTATTCTTTCGAGTGACAGCCACATCTGCCGCTGCGCCCGCCGATGATAACGTCGCCTGCAGGTATGACGGCGCCGCCAAGGTTTCTCCACTAACAGGTTCGCCCGCTGGCTTATACTGGGAGGCTCATTAACTCGGGGTGGGGTTTCTGGCGTCACTGGAACCCTCAGGCAGACTCAGATTCATTCACAATATTGCTTCAGTGTACATAGTTAGTGTTTAGTAATATTAATTTGTAACTTCTATTGCGCCGGTGTCTAATGCAACTTCTATTGGGCCGGTATCTAATGCACAAGGCATCAACATCAACCGATGGCATATCAAAACCAAACCGTAATCAGGTTAACATCCAAAAGGTCAGTCCGTAAGACAGAGAGGCAGCCTATTGTGGATAAGCAATTTGAACGAGGTAAGTTTTAAGAACGAAATGACACAAGCGACTGAGCAGAGCGTGCAGACACAGGGAGAGTTTCAAAAAGTAGGTCCAGTAACCGACAAAGCTCGCTCGTCAAGAACAGTTCTTGATGTAGGTATAACCAAACAAAGATAGTCAGCTGACCTCGTAGAACAATCATAAGTCTGAAAGATGAGAACTGACGTTAGGTATTGTGGCTAGCCAGAATTAAAAGTTTTAATGAGCCCCAGTTTAAAACTAATTCTTTGCTGAACAGGAATTCAATGCAAAGATTTAAGCCTGCTCCAACTGCGAGCATCTGACCTCCAAACACGCCGTCATGACCTCCTGGACGGAAAGGGGGAGCGCAGCAGGCAGATCCTCTGCGGTGCTGTGCTGGAGGACACCTGAGGTGATTGCTGAAAGGTTCTGTAATTATTTCACTGGCGTCGCCCAAGAACTTGTAGCTAAAATACCCATATCTGGCAAAACAACTGCAATATATTTCAATTTTTCCAGCCTGAATTCTTTTGCAGTTCAGCCAAGAGATAATTCTGCTAAGTCACACACTAAAGATTTCCCATAGTACAGGGCATGATGATATTAATCCTAGTCTAGTTAACCAGGCTCTTACTTACATTGCTGCCTTCTTTTCAACGATTATTAACTGTTCGTTGCTAACAGAAATTGTCCCCTTAGCGTTAAAGAGGGCAAAAGTTACTCCTACTTTTAAACAAGGCCGACAAGAGGACGTTTCAAATTATAGACGGCTATCTATCCTACCATACTCTTCTAAACTTCTGGAAAAGTAATGTGCACCCCCTATTTGGAGTACCGCAAGGCTCTATATTGGGTCCTTTATTATTTCTAATATGCATTAATGATTTCCATAAAACGTCGTCTCTTCTCCATTTCATATTATTTGCAGATGACTCAAATGTATTTATTTCTCATGAGCTATATGACAATTTTTCTCACCAGATAAATCACGAGTTAAAATCCGTATCTGACTGGCTTAAAGCAAACAAATGATCACTTAATATAAGCAAGACGAACTACATATTATTTTTCCTCCCAGAAAAAAATAATTCCACATATAAAAGGCACGGTTTTAACAGACAATACTGGCATTCCACAAGTGCAGTCTGTAAAATTTCTTGGTGTCTATTTAGACCAACACATTACTTGGAATGAGCACATAGCCTACACCAAATATCATTGAAAATAGCTAAAAATGTAGGTATAATATCGCGGTTAGCTTATTTATTACCCGCCAACATTCTACGTACTCTATACTTTTCCTTGATCTATCTCTATTTGACTTATTGTAACCTGATCTGGGCCTCAAACTACATTTCTTGTCTTAATAGAATCATTGTCCTACAAAAGAGAATTATTTGCATTATAACGCGCCTTCCATTTAACTCTCCTACTGCTTATACATTTGAACAATTTGGCCTGATGAGAGTTGATCAAATTTAAAAAATACAGACCAGTGAATTCACGCGTCGCTATACTTAAAACATGCTACCAGGTGTATACAATACTTTAATTTAACCTCGGACTTTCATTCTTATTTTAAACGGAACTTAAATTCATATAGAAGTTTCTACGCTCGGACTAACACTCGAAAGTTTTCAATTAAATTTATGGGTCCGCATACATGGAACGAACGGCCTCATGAACTTCGACATATATCGAACCAAAACATGTTTATAAAGCAGCTTACACTTTGGCTGACGATTTTTAAAATCTAGGGTTCAGCTGTTTTCTTATTAATGTCTATTGTTAACTTTTATGTAGCTAAGATGTATAGTTAAGATAAAATCATTTACTGACTTATATAGCGAGACTATAGATCTGTATATATTTAATGATTTCTGATTGAGTTATTAGGCCTATTTCATGGTCAACGAGCATCACTATTCTTTGTGTTTCATAGGTGGCTCTAACCCAGCGGGACTCTCGTCACTTCTGGGTCTCCCCTGTTGTGTCCAATTTAACACGCTGTTTACGAACCAATTTACTGACTTTGTATTGCTGTGTTCCTTTAGACCAATAAAAAAATTGATTGATTGATATGATTACATACGCAAAAAGAACATTATTTATACATCTGAACTGTTACATGTATGTATTTAATGGCCCAACAACATGGCCGTCTTGACTAGAACTTCTTACAAGATGCTGATTTCCAACCGGGATCATTTATAGTCCATAGATACTACATTTATAGTCCATAGATACTGACTTTGTATTGCTGTCTTCCTTTAGACCAATAAAAAAAGTGATTGATTGATACGATTACATGCGCAAAAAGAACATTATTTATACATCTGAACATTGATTCCAACCGGTTCATTCTACCATGATGTCATAATTAAAATTTGAGGATAAAAACTCAGCTGGCATTGCCTCTAATGAACTCACTCTATGGGTCTTTATTGACATTGCTAAAGCCTTTGATACTGTCGACTCCAGGATAATACTCGTTAAACTGGCAAATATGGGTATACTTGGCAAGGCAATAGACTGGTTTCGAGGTTGCTTCAGTAATATATACCAACAGGTCTCGTGCAATGGCTCTTTGTCTAAATTTAAACAATTTTAATATGGGGTTCCCCATGGATCGATTCATGGCCCACTTCTTTTCTTGCTATTTATCAATGACCTACCTAATGCTTCCTCGTTCATTCACTTCTTACTCTTTGCAGATGAAACAAATATTTTGCCTCAAGTACATCGTTAGACAAACTTTTTTGCTAATGAACCAAGAATTGGAAAAAGTAAATGATTGGTTTAGAACAAAAAAGCTATCTCCTAAAGTAAACAAAACAAATTTTGTTCCATTTTGCCGTCATCGCAAACAGTTAACACAATCAAAATATAGGCCTACTATTAGTTTAAATGGCGCACTCATACCACAGGTAACCTCTGTTAAGTTCCTTCGAGTTTATGTGGACCAATTTCTTAAATGGAACAACCACATGCAAAATATTTCATCTAAAATCGCCAAAAGCATAGGCGTTCTATCCCGAGTTGCTTATCTACTACCAATTCGTATACGAATAAGCATGTATTACTCAATAGTCCAGCCATGTTTCGCTTATCTGATATCGGCTTCCAACCAAACATCAAGATTAAGAAGATTAATTGTCCTTCAAAACAGAGCTCTTCGGGTCATAATCCACAACTCTTCAAAAAATGTGTAGCGGACTGGCATACCAACAAACACGCGTCCCGAACTTGAGCAGATAACCTTTCAACAAACCAGTGAATTCATGCAAAAATACACATATAATCAATTGCCTTTATCATTCAACAATTACCTCAAAACCACGTCTGAATCCTATCCTTATGCTGTGCGTTCCTCAGCTAATTATAGGCCCATATACTCACGAACTAATACCCGTGGGTTTTCAATTAGAAGTGCAGACCTTAGGTATGGAATAGCATTCCAAATGACAAACGCTGCCTAAACAACATGCACCTATTCAAGCGTAGACTGCGTGTCTATCTGATTACCAATGATAAAATTTGTTAATCATTGTTTGTGCTAGTTAACTAGTTAAGAATTAATTAAGATTAAAAATTAGTCTTGTTATTAGAATTACTCAGTTCACCGCCCAAATAATAATATGATGAAAGGGGACCCTACTACTCGGGACTAGTTTACCTTGAGGGTTTCTGCTTTATTCCCATCGTTTCGCAGTGATTAGTGAAATGTTGCAGTGATTACTGACATTTTTTGCTCTTTTTCTGTGGCTGTCGGAAACAGTCAAACCTATGGTTATGGTTTATTTTTATACCCATTAATATTATTTTTTATTATCATTAGCAGCAGCCAGGCCCGCCGACAGAAATTCCGGGCCCCTGGGCATTGCAGTCACGGGCCCCTAGGCACAGCAGTCACGGGCCCCTTGGCACAGCAGTCAAGGGCCTCTAGGCTCTAACTATCTTTATAGGCTTTATGAGAAAATTTTAAAAACATTGAACTAATAAAAGTAGGGGTTGGAACATACGAATTTATATATACTACAATATGATTTTATTCAGATGGTTGAAGTTTAAACTGAATGTAGTTAAGCGTCAGTAATATTATATTTAAAAAGACATAAATCCTAAATTGATTATAATATTTTTCATAAGCTGATTGCGGGCCCGTCCCGGGCCCCTAAATATCGCCGGGCCCCTGGGCATTTGCCCCCCTTGCCCCCCGCTCTCGGCGGGCCTGGCAGCAGCAGCATCCTGATCATTCTTATGCATTTTAGCACCATAATTTAATGACCGTGTTGTTCTTATTGTCCTATCAGCAATTTTTAGGCCAATATAAAGATTAATTTCTCTTTTAGCGACATGATGCAAAGCAGTTATCACAATTATAATTAGGTTGCCTAGCCTGTTTTCGAGAGGTTCACGAAGGTGCCATGGAGCATCCAGGTACAAAAAGTGAAAGCGAAGAGGGTTGAATCGAAAAGTTCGTGAATTGTTATAAGATACAATGAGACAATCAATCGAGTCTACAGAAATGTTTCAATAAATTTATTTCAAATTTGAAAATGTCTTGTGACAAGATTTTAAGAGTGCATGAGAAATTCGAATGTCTATTGTAGTTAATATTTGTTACGTATAAGTATTGCTGTCATTACTTCGTTGAATTCAAACGCGTTCAAATTGGTGTGTCTCACACTTTATATGGATTATTGCACATATGAGTGTTGCACAACGTCAGGCAATGCTCGACTACAGCTCCAGAGTAATCTGTCTCACGAGTGCATCCTGGTGTGTGACTACCAAGATATGGAGTATATGGATGTGAATCGCAAAATGCCTGCATTTCTCTAAAGCTCCAGCTTCCTAAAAAAAATGCACATTCGATAAAAGCACGTTTCTAACAATATGAAACAATTATTTCAGGTTTTAAGATTCATTGAGTTAATAGCTATCAGTCAGGTATTTGTTAGGCACAGGCCGAGGCACGAATATGGAAATGTATAAACGTGTGAATTCAGACCTATTCGTGTATGTATGTGTACAGTGTATAAAATTATGTATACATACATAGTTTACATTCATACATAAACAAAAATGCGTATCACTTTACTTAGCCTATCCAGGTATTGTTTGTGTGTATGTATGTACAATGTACAATTTTGTATATGTATGTGGATATGGGTGACCCGTCAAAAGCGCCCCAGACAAAAGTCCCCCGACAAAAGTCCCCCGACAAATGCGCCCCGACAAATGCGCCTCGACAAAAAGCGCCATAAAATAACCGACAAAAGCCCCCGACAAATACGCCCCCGCGATTGTCATTTTAGCTTCATTCGCATCGCTAATCCAGCTTCTAGAATAAGCTCGATTTTCGTCGCTTATCCAACTTCTAGTTTGAACTTTATTTTCATCGCTAATCTAGTTTCTAGTTTTAGCTTCTAGTTTAATAAAACTCACACTTGAAGCTGGATTACCGTTGAAAACAGCTAAAGCAAGATGCTGGGATTATAGTAAATCATAGCTCACATAATCTTTTCAGAAAAATGTATGTTATGTAGGCTAACACGAGATTGTAAAACACAATGAAAACTTTAATAAGAGAATTGTTAAAGTCAGACAGCACCTTCTACGTATTCTAGAACTCTAACACAACTACGGATAAGCTGGAAAAGCGATGAAAATCGAGCTTAAACTGACAGCTGGATTAGCGATGCGAATGAAGCGAAAATGACAATCGCAGGGCGCTTTTGTCGGGGCGCTATTGTCGGTAATTTTGTGGCGCTTTTGTGGGGCGCAATTGTCGGGGCGCATTTGTCGGGGCGAATTTATCGGGGCGCTTTTGTCCGGGGCGCTTTTGACGGGGCGCCGTAAATATGCATGATTGCAAATTGTGTGTATATATATGTATGACATGGATGATTCAAGTTCTGTAGTAAAAAACTAATTAAGATAGGCTTTTTAATTTTTCAGTTCCTTTTAGTCCATAGAGCAAAGCTGTAAAATATGGCTGAAATTGGTTTGGATTTTGGACTACCTTAAGGAACTCAAATTTTTCCGAAGATAAACTTTGCTGAATTTTATTTCTTTATTGTAAATTATTTTAAATTACTTAGTAATTCTTACTTAATTCATAAAAGAACTAAAAATAACATAAAATATTATTATAATTTAAGAAAGACAAAATATTGGAAACTATTTGAGAAATACTCTTCTAGCATTTTTAATAAATAAAGGAAATAATATTAGGGCTGAAACCAGGTCAAAGACTTCCGCTCATCTTATTGGAGAACCTCAGGAAAGATTCAGAGATAGGCATTGTCTGCATGCATGGATGTTTAAAAAGTTTAATTTTTCATTACAAAAAAGATAAACTTTCTCAGAAAGATGTAGAGAAAATGTAGCTCAAGAGATGAGCGTAATCTGAGCTAAAGCTAGGATTCCAATTACAGTAGAAAGAAACATTGTTCGCTAGTTAGCTGCATTACTAGTAAGATATCAAAGTATCTGTTGTAACAAGAATCGTGAGGGAAACGACGCAGCCATATTCGTTTTGATATTGCTCGTCATGAGTATTATTTTAATTGAGGAAATTAGAACATTTCTTGTTGATCAGTGAACAGAAAGAAAATATACCAGTGCATACAAATTTGGCCAAGAAAAAAGAAATTAAAAAAATGAAATCACTAAAGGAAAACTTACGACGTATAGAAAAGGAAGAAAGGAAAGAGGAGCAGCGGAATATATCTAAGTCACGAAGAGTTGTCTTTATCAAGTTCCGATGGTGAGTCAGATCACATTGACTCAGAAGATGAGTAGGCCTACTAATGAACAGCTCTGAAATTTTTGGAGAAATACTCTGCGGTAACTCCAGTTCCATCGACGTCTGACTATGAGAGTCAGACAAAACGGGCCAAATTCAGTTCTTCGAATATCTTTCCACGAAATCTTGCTTCTGCACGGGATCGAACTAATGTTAGCAACAGAAAGGCAGCCTAAATCTCAGCTGCAGCGAAGAACTGAATTCATGAAAACGTATCCGTTTTTCCCAAGTTACCACTTTCTGCCGGCAGCATTCGAAGAAGCCGGATGAATTATCGGTTATAATGCTCTGGAAATGTTAAAGTTGTCAATGACAGTGCGTAGAGGGATTTGCACTGGCATTAACCCTCAACTGAACCTTGACGAAGCAAGAAGATCAACAATAATTCTTGTTGCAAATTATAGAAGACCATCGGAAACATTTTCCAAATTAAAACACATCTCTTTTGCTGAATGTAGTCGTAGTCACTAATTTTATCTATTAAATACAGTAAAGAAATTGCGGACTTATAATTATATACTTTCTAACGAGTCTCATTTTAATTCATTAGAAACATATTGGCAGTTAAAGTTATAGATATTAGCTCCTTAGGCAGTGTTACATTGTTTTCAGGCTTGATAACTAAGTTTTTCAGTAAATTGGCTGTTTACTGAAGTTCGATTTTTTAGACAAAACTACTGAAAGTTAACTAATTTCAAAGTCGTTGAGGCAGTCCTAAATATTATCCAACTTCATTCACATTTTTGTGGCTTATTTTATTACCAAAAAAACAGAAAAAAGAGCACTACAAATGCAAGATTTCCGATTTTTCTGAATCACCCTAATTATTGTATGAGTGCTAGTATTTGAGTAGGTTTGCATGTCTGTACATGCGCACTTATGTATACTTATGTGAATATGTGTGCATTTATGTAATGCAGAGGTTCTTAAGAGGTGTGTCGCGACACACTAGTGTTAGCAATGAGACGGATTCTCGCACCAACAGTAGTGAATACGAAAACGAAGTTGCTGCCACTGCTAGCTTCAGTAAACTAACCAAGAAAAATATGAACAAGAAGAAATGTGTCGTGCGCAAGTGGAACGATGACTACTTGAAATATTGGGGATCCTCGTTTTAATATGATCCAAAGAAAAATACAGGAGCAAAAATCCCATTAACTGTAACCAAGTTAACGTAGAAACTAGAAAGGATTCAATATGAACAGTTTCATTTATTAAAAATGTTAACAATTCAACATTTTAACTAAATAACTAGTTTAACTTTACCAGTTTTCACAAAATTCACATACGACGATTGCATGGTGTGTCGCCAAATTTTGTTGCAAGTTTAGGTGTGTCGTGTGTCAAAAAAGGTTAAGAACCTCTGATGTAATGTATGCATGACTACATGTATGTACGTATGCTTGTATCAAGGAAAGTTGTGTTTATGTATGTTTGATTGTACTTACGTATGTATGTATGTATTACCTTTGTATCTATGCATATATGCATGTAAGTAAGTAAGTAAGTATATCATTTATTAATCCAACTGATAACCGCACTTTGGTTTACACATGTAAATCATGTCCAGTTTTAAAGTTATAATTATGGCCTAAGTTCGGTGTAAATTATCCTGGTAATGAAAGATTTGCGAGCTAAACTGTCTGCAAACGGGAGAACACGGTCATGAACGCGGGGTCGTAGAGCATAACCAGTGTGCTTGAGAGGAGGTAAAAGAGCATGGAGTACATGTGCAGGTCACCCAAGGACGGCCGTGAAAAGCTTATGGTCAGCAGATTGGATCAATTGTTCAAAGCTAGTGTAGGATACAGGAAGATAACCAGATCTAATCAATTCCCTAAATATTGCTTGCAGTTTTTCGTGCCCCTCCTGCCCCACAAAGCCCCACCAAGCGGGCGCAGCATATGTCATCCTCGCCACGATGGTCGCTCTCACGACATCGTACGTTGAGGGGCCCTGCAGGCCGTGAGCAGTCAGGATGCGTAATGCATACATTGACTATCTTGCACCAGTACATAGGTTTTTGACATGCGCATCAAAGCTCAATTCATCAGAGAATGTGGTGCCCAAGATCTTCATAAGTTTGACACTTGTGAGCCCTGCGACCTCTTTCGGCTGGTTCATGGGCAGTTTTGTTCATGGGCAGTTTTGTTCTCGGCCTGTGGACAACCATTTCCTGGGTCTTCACCTGGTTGAGTTTAAGGTTACACGTGGCAGCCCAGATCTCGATGTGTCTCATTTCCGAATCTATCAGGTGGCCATTGGCAGCCGGTACCAGGAGATTTGTGTCGTCCGCGTACTCGAGTATCCGATTTGTTTGATGTTTAGGTTTGAGTTAGGATATTGCTGCTAAAAACAGTATTGGACCAGGTACTGGAGGTCAGCATTTCAGCGAGTTTGTGTGTTAATGAACTAAGTGCGGCGGTTGTTGATCCAGTGGGCCGAAACGCATACTGATCTTGAAAGTGCTGGTTGTTCTGTTCGTGCATCAACACCGGATAAAAATATCTGCGCGCCACGATCTTTTCAAGTATCCGACAGAGGACTGATGTGATTGAAATTGGCCTGAAATCGGCCTCCGTCTTCGGGCGGGAAACCTTTGGGACGGGAGTGATGCAACTAATCTTCCACTGTGCGGGGATGTACGCAGCTCCAATCGAAAGGTTAAAGAGGGCCGCGATTGGCTGTGCAATGACTGCAGCAGTTCTATTTAAAAGCCAAGGTGGCTCACCATCAGGTCCGGTCGAGGTCCCTCAAGCAGCCTCCAGCATGCGGAAGACTAGGTATTCTACAATGAACAGGTCGTCGCCTCCGATGGCTGTGGCCTTGGACCGAGGTCGGACGTAGGGTTGATAATCAGATATCGACCCGTAATCTAGGTTCAGGGTGTCGGCTGTAATTTTCTCAGGAGCGGCAGCCAGGCCGCGATCAGAACCTCGCAGCTTGTTCACCTGGGCCCATAACTCCTTTGAACCACGCCTCAGCTTGGCAAAATGTTGTTGCATTGTGGCCAGCAATTATTTAGTTGATTCTGTCGGCTAAGGCCGCAGCTGCTTCCGTTCGATTTTGTCTGTTTAGCTTATTTCTTGTTCGTAGCACGTGTACACGTGTGTGAGTGTGTGTGTGAGTGTGTGTACGTGCTTACGTACATATGTGTGTGTTTATGTATGTAGAATTGTAGCGCCAGTATATGGAAATGTAAATGTAATGTAAATATGTCTCCGAAATTTCTCAGCGCCACACCAAAGCCACGTCATATTACCGGCGCTATATCAAATCAAGTCCGTAATAACCAGGCTGCCCTGTTCGTTCCGGTGCCAGGTCAGAGTCCACGGCGGTCAAGCCGTGGAAACAGCAGGGTGCTACAGTGGTAATGAGCTTCCTCCGTTCGTTCATTTTTCTATTTTCTCAGGAACCGTCTCTTCCTCTTTTATCTTTCTTAAAATTTGCTTTTTCTATCGCAGTCTCTCGCACTGGGAGCGCTTCTGAATGGCCCGCCCGCGAGAATCACTTTATAAATATCCGTATACACTATACAATACAATACAATGCAATACAGTCAGTGATGATGGTGGTCGTGTGGTCATGGGCGTCCGGAGGGGGGCGCAAGGGGGCGCATTTGCGCCCCCCTGGATTTTGCAAATATTTTATAAAAATAAAATATTACTTTTGATTATTATGATTATTACAACAGTCCCAACACGATTTTCAATGCGAAGAAACACTTAATTATTTAGGTAAAGTCCTTGATCATCATTTATTTCAATTTTTTCCTATGCAAAGTTTTTACATGCAAAAGCGTCATTTCGCAATCCCAAAAAATGTCCCCCTAAAACATTTTTGCGCCCCCCTAAAAAAATTCCTGCGGACGCCCATGCGTGTGGTGGCCCCGGAATGGAATCATGATAGGATAGCTTGAAGAGTTCCGTTTTCAGTCGTGAATGGAAAACGACGGAGGAGAGTGCAAGCGGAGGAGAGATGAAATTAAAAGGCGAGAAAGGAGAATGAGCAAACTGGTGGAGGTCTTTTGGACCGTGGCTTTAAAGAAATTCTCAAATGACCTAAAAAATTAAGGCATTAAACTTATTTTGACTGGTCATCCGGTCGGCACTTGGCTGTGTTGTGTATACATTGTATGGACCTTACAAGCGAGAATTATGATTGTTGTGCCACGGATCTCACGAAAGACTATTACACGTGTGGCCGTAGGCAGGGAAAGTAATCTAATATAATTATTATCCAAATACTTCTACAGCGCCGTAACAATACTACCCAACATTTCAATCGTTGGCGTCTTCAAGTTTATTCGCAAACAGAAATCATAATACTTTGGAGAAGATGAATCATAGAAGACAAAAGCCAGGTTACGCTGGATATGCAAGATGGAGACACGACTTCAGTTTAGAATTGAATAATATCAAGGTAATAACAGAACGAATTGGACAACCAATTCCAAACCATTGGAGAAGCCACCAAGAACCATGAGAGCCAACTATACTCAATGACACTTGTCAATTCGCTCAGTAAAAGTCACAGTATTCTTTGATTGAGTGTTACATCCATTTGTATGAGGTCTGAGAACAAAACATAGATAGGACGACAGTCGACAGTTCATGGCGATTAGCAGTAACTTTTTCTAAAATTTTGGCAAAGAAACTGAGAGTAGAGACGAGAGGACAGCTTCAACGATCATCGCGAAAGAAAAGTGGCTTTATAATAACAGGACAAATCATGACCAAGTGAAACTGGTCGAGAAACAGCATTCAGCGAGGAAAATGTTGTCGATCGATGTCATGATTTGGATCAAGAAATTGAAGCATTTTTGTTAGAAGGGCTATGAAACGAATGTCTGAGGAGCACCGCTTGTCGGGAGATGAGAAAATTGTCGGTGGTGATTAGGAAACAAGGGAGAGCGCGCCCGCCCTTATGTGTCGAGGCTAAGAAAGTCGAGTCGCTAACATTTACCGACCGCCATACAGCTCTAGGTACAGGGTCTGGTCTACTTCTTCTTCTTCTGCATCATCATCATCATCATCATCATCATCATCATCATCATCATCATCATCATCATCATCATCATCATCATCATCATCATCATCATCATCATCATCATCATCATCATCATCATCATCATCATCATCATCATCATCGTCGTCGTCGTCGTCATCATCATCATCATCATCATCATCATCATCACCATCATCATCATCATCATCATCGTCATCATCATCATGATCATCATCATCATCATCATCATCATCATCATCATCATCATCATCATCATCATCATCATCATCATCATCATCATCAACAACAACGTCATCATCATCATCATCATCATCATCATCATCATCATCATCGTCGTCGTCGTCGTCATCATCATCATCATCATCATCATCATCACCATCATCATCATCATCATCATCGTCATCATCATCATTATCATCATCATCATCATCATCACCATCATCATCATCATCATCATCATCATCATCATCATCATCATCATCATCATCATCATCATCATCATCATCATCATCAACAACAACGTCATCATCATCATCATCATCATCATCATCATCATTATCATCATCATCATTATCATCATCATCTCCTTCTTCTTCTTCATCATCTACTACTACTTCTTCTTCTTCTTCTTCTTCTTCCTGTTCTTCTTCTCTTCCTCATGATTTACTAAACTAAAATACAAAAGTTACGAAGAATTGCAAACTCATCTACCAATATGTTTTGCGTATTTTGTACATACCTTTCGTGGTTTTTATGGATAAAGCACATTTCCCTTTGCAATACCTTGGCCGATATACCTCTTTTTCTGGCTTTTCAAAATTTGACGAAGTCAGGTATCCACCATAACAATTGATTTGACTGTCGCGGGAACTGCACATATAGCACTCAAAAAGTTCGGCTGAAGTAAATAGAGCGACAACATTTCTAAGAATCATGATGATTATGCTTTTGCTTATGCAGATAAGCCCTATTATAATTTTCCATCTTTTTTATTTTGCATAATTATTTCTTTAAAAAAATTCTAGGAATGACCACAGCTGATTTATCTGCTTCATCAATGATTTTGAATGATTGATAGGGATTATATCTTATTTGCTTTTGCAGACATTGAGCAACAACTAAAACTTCTTTTTTCAAACTGAAGTTTGCTTTTCGCAGTATCAATCTCACTACATAATCAGTGATGGGCAACAGTTAACTTAAAAGTTGCTATCTTTAGTTTAACTAAAAAATCTAGTTAAGGATGAAGTTTAACTAAAAAATAGTTTAGTTAAATCCATAGTTTAACTAAAAAAATTGGTTGCTAACTAAAAAGTTTAAGTAAAAAATCAGCAATTATATGCAACTATTTTTCCGCAATGAACATTGAACACTGTCAACAACTCAACGTGACATTTACTTGCTAATTGCACAGAATACAGTTTGTAGTAAGGTGCAGTGTCAGTAACAACAGTACACCTGTAATGGAGAGCGAAAAACGTTGTATTGCTATATTAAGTATTTTAGGCACCTGCGTAAGGACTGAAGAGGTCAGTGTAGCTACCGGGTTTTAGTATTGAGGTTTACTGAATAATTAAAGAAGAGATGACTGACCCCTTGCAATTGAATAATTGCAAGAGTCACCCTCAAGTGACAACGCGATATTTCGTTCGATTGACATGAACATTGAAATGAGACTTTAGAAATGAGTTCTCCTTATTACACCCGTGTGGTGCTCAAATCGAAACACAAGCGTCAGATGCTTTCTAGCAATTGAAAAGATAAATTTAGGCTGAAATTTGTAAACGCTTTATCCCTATTACCAGGCCCGGGTCGTCCATGTGGGCAACTGGGCAGCCGCCCAGGGCCGCCGATTTTTAGGGGCCGCCAATTTTCAATTTTTTCAATAATTTTTTTATTATTATTCGTAAAAAGATGTGAATTACTTTTAAAAAGTCAACTTTTTCTGTGCTTAGCGCCGCCGGTTTGTCTAGGGCCGCCAATTTCGCCGATTTGCCCAGGGCCGCCAAATGTATTGAGCCGAGCCTGCCTATTACCAGTGATATTATCGTTAACGAAAACGAAACGAAAACGAAAAAGAAAAGTCAATCGTTAACGAAAACGAAAACTAAAACGAAAAAGATTTTAGAAATGGAAACGAAATAAAAACGAAAACGAAAAAGATTTTGGAAACGAAAACTAAATAAAAACGAAAAAGAATGGATGTAAAACTAATAAAGACTAAAACGAAAATGATTTTTGGAACGAAAAATATTGAAAATCCAACCATGTATTTTATTAAAAACAGGATTCGAAAATGAAGATCCAAACAATCTCTATTATTAAATTATCGGCGCGGCAGTTGAATTATTTTCAGGATACAACTTCCTGTTTGCGGTCTACAATTTATTTAAAACTGTCGGTGCATGTTTACGAAATTTGTTATTAATAACGAGTCTAGTAAAGCTTTTATCCGGTAGGAAACGCGAAAGTATTGTATGGGAATACTTTATAGGGGCCTATATGAAGAAGATAACGACAAAAGCCGATGTACATTGTACAGTTCTGAATGATAAAGGGGAGCCGTGTGGGGTTCGCATAGCTGGTACGAAACTACCGGTACGCAATTTACTCATCATACTCGCTACTTTTTCCGCATCCGTCTTTTGGCTACACACCCTTACTTTAGTAGGCCTATGTGAAAATATACAGTAGTAATCACAATAAGAAACATGTTTTGTAATTTTTTATTGCAGGTAAAAATTCAAGAAATCTTAAAACACACATAAGTCATAGCGTCATAGCCATGCCCAGATTCACACACTCGTAAATTCAAAGGAAGATAGAAACAAGAAAACACAGTTTGAGCGTATAGTGGAGGATAGGGAGAGCCCATCAACACAGGCTCTGGATGCCTGCATTTCATGGAAAGAACCTCATACACGACTGATTCTACAGAATATATACATGTAAAGTGACTAGAGTCTATAACCAACTTTATCATAACCATAAGTTACCATAACCACCAGTTTATTGGTCCATCAAAACGTTTACAGTACAAGTTATACATAAATCTTCTTACACCATGAATGCTCGGATGGGCACAATTGGGGCACCTGAAAGGACCTAAGTCCCGCTAATAAGTGTCATAAGTAATTTCTTCTTCATAAAAGGTATGCTAACCTACTTTTTCAGAACTTACATTCAAAGTAAAATAATGTGAAAAACGAAAAACTAAAACTAAAATGATTTGAAAAACGAAAACTAAAATGATTTGGTTTTGAGAAACTGAAGCCAAACTAAAACTAAAATGATTTCAGGAATAGAAACGAAATATAAACGAAAATGATTGAAAAATGAAAAACTAAAACTGAAACTATATAGAAATGATTGACACCTAACAGAAATAGAAACTAAAACTAAAATGATTTTAGGAACGAAAATAACACTGCCTATTACTACCGCGTTTTGCGCAGTCGAAACACAAGTGTCCGACAACTTTTAACAATTCATAGCCTTTCTGTTTCAATATTGATCTGCACAATATTATCGAGGTAGTTTTTATGAATGTGTCGATCAGATAAGAAGCAAAAGGTGTAGGCATACTTTATGATTAAAGTTGTCGTTATTTTTTGCAGTTTTGGGATTCCACGATAATCCACACAATACGATTACTCGAATAGTTTGCGTGGAAACAAGTCAGTTGTGATTATTCCACGAATGTTTCATAATTTGCCATCTGTCGCATATTTTTTTAAATTAACTAATATTAAAATTTTCGATTTTCATTGACAAATGTTTAGAGCGTTAAAAGTTAATTTAGATATACCCAGGACAAAGTGGTAGCTTTCGGAATCACTGTCGTTGATGTCATTGCTATATATATATATATATATATATATATATATATATATATATATATATATATATATATATATATATATATATATATATATATATATATATAGCATATTTTTGTACTCTAATCTCGAGTAAAAATCGACTCCAATTGCCGGGCCATGTAATGCACAAACTCGTAAATGGAAGAAAATGTCGCTATTAAAAATATCAATCTCGTAAACTTCCTATTGTTAGGTTCATTATTGTGCTGGTTTTGCACTAACCCGCAGACTTTTCTGTAAAGTTGTTTCCTACTGTAAATTTATGATGCTTTGGTAAGCTCTAACGACAGTCAGTCATCTTGAAACTCATACAATAGATTCTTGCCAAACCAAGTAATACAGAACATTTTGTTAGATGCTCGCTCTCCTGCCTACATTTATATATATGTTAGTAAGGACAGGTGGTGAGATGTCCTGCTTGACAAGATCCGGGCAAGGAGTGGTTCATGCTAATAGTCCGTCGGCTTATGCCACAAAAGAAAGGGAAGATGGCTACCACAATTAGTTTTTCTCTTGTAGGTATGTATTTGCAATTACACTGTGTCCACGATAAAGTAGAACACTAGACTTTGTGAAATATCTTGGTCAATTGTAGTATTATAGGTACTAAATTTGGTGGACATGAACTTCAGTCTAATCTATCCATACCCTGAAAATTTTATGACAATTGATGCAACGGTTACGAGGATATACTCTTTTTAAATTGGGTGGTTCAGAAACCAAGTTACCGAACAGTAAAACGCATAAAATTACGTAATTTTTCTGGCTACCGCAGAGGATACATAGGCTGTTGTTTATAAGCGTCATTTTCGGAAACAGTTACACTACGAGATCTGTTTTACGTAACAGTAGTTGGTTGTAAGAAATGGTTTTCAGCGCAGAGGACAAGATTTTAATCAAGGAGTTGAGAGAGACGAAGGGGTATGGCGCAAGATGAGGTGATGGAGTATGGCGAAGGGGTATGGATTTTAATCAACTCCTTGATTAAAATCTTGTCCTCTGCGCTGAAAAGCATTTCTTTACAACCAACTACTGTTACGTAAAACAGGTCTCGTAGTGTAACTGTTTCCGAAAATGACGCTTATAAGCAACAGCCTATGTATCCCCTGCGGTAGCCAGAAACTTACGTAATTCTATGCGTTTTACTGTTCGGTAACTTGGTTTATGAACCGCCCAATTTCAAAAGAGTGTATCCTCGTAACCGTTGCATCATTTGTCATAAAATTTGCAGGGTATGGATAGAATAGACTGACGTTCATGTGCACCAAATTTAGTAAATATAGGCCTAATACTAAAATTGACCAAGATGTTTCACAAAGTCTAGTGTTCTACTTTATCGTGGACACAGTGTAGTTCTATTGGAAACCTTGCCCCTAAATATGTATGTTTAGACATCAAGATTACAATTCCAAGGTGAACTAGAAGCTGAGATATTGAAAATCGTTATTCGTTGTCGGCCATTTTGGAAAATGTCTGCCATCGAGACCAGAGGGCAAATTTGGTATACGGACGATTGGTCATAGGCTGATTGGTCATAGGCTGATTGATCATAAGCTTATTGGTCATATGGGCTGATTGGTCATAGGCTGATTGGTCATAGGCTGATTGGTCATAGGCTGATTGGTCATAGGACTATTGGTCATAGAACCCCTTAGACATAGGACTGTCGGTCATATCGACACTATTTAACACTAATTTAACGATAATACTGAAATTGCTGTCAATTATGACCAATCGCCCATGCGACCAATCAACTAATTGACACTAATTTAACGTTAATAATGAAATCGCTGTCAATTATGACCAATTATCCATACGATCAATCAACTAATTGACACTTATTTAACTTTAATAATGAAATATTGGTCAATTATGACCAAGCCTTAGCAGCTTTCGTCAATAGAACGTTACAAGTTTTAACATTTGCTTTACCTTTTTCATCATGTATTTTTTAAATTCATTTAATTCATTTTCATTCATTCATTTCATTTTTAATACATTTGATGTACTCATTACATTTTCTTAATATTTTAGAACACGTAACGTTTTTGTTAGTTACTACGCTTAGTCCTTTCAAACCCGTAACGTATGATGTAATAAGCCTATGACCAATCAGCCTATGACCAATAGTCCTAGAACCGCAAATTTCCTTACTATGTTCATACTATGTACCAAATTTCATGCTCCTTTCAGTTAATTAGCAATTGGTTCATATTTTGCACTTTAACTTGAAGATGGCTACCACAATTAGCTTTTCTCTTGTAGTTAAGTGATTGCAATTAGTTCTATTAAAATCTTTGCCCATAAATATGTATGTTTAGACACCAAGATTACGATTCAAAGTGAACTAGAAGCTGAGATATTGCAAAATCTCTATTTTCGGTCGGCCATTTTGGAAAATGGCTACCACTGAGGCCAGAAGGCAAATCTGCGATGGCCCTATAGCTAAAAGTTTTCTTCATAGTATGTTGTTACCATGTACCAAATTTCATGCTTCCAACATCAAGTGAGCAATTTACACCAAGTTGACTAATTGGCAGTTTTTAAGGTGAGGATATGACGTCATGCTAAGACGTCCGCTAGGGGGCGTAATCCATGAAAGAAAAATTGGCAACAGCATTTTTCTGCCTCAGAACACTCATGTCATTAAGTTATACATCTTTGCCAAGATTCTACCCAAAATTTGTGTTCCCTTACATAAGCCAACGGACTATAAGAAGCAATATTAGCTTTGAAGTTGGAAGATGTAGAGAGCTTGGCGTTTGGTTCTTGTCCGACTAGACTAGACTAGACCTTTTTGTTAGCTAAGTTTCTGCCAAGGCTCGAGTACGTAGATTTTTCTAGGAGAACCGTATAAGGTCAACTTCTGCTATTTCCAGCTCGTTGTCTGGTGTCCTGTGTGACCGACCGCGTTGCTGCTCTCGCTGAGGCGTTTCTTAAGTCAACTTTTCGACGGCTGAAGAAGTGGTTCCTGTTTCTGCTGTGGCGCTTGTTAAGTCAACTCTTCGACGGTTGAAGAAGTTTAACTACAGTTTTTTAGTTTAGTTAACTAATTTCCAAAATCAGTTGCCACATTTAGTGCTAACTTTTAGTTTAACTAAAAATTTGTAGTTAAGGAAACGTTTAAAAAATAGTTTAGTTAAAACCATAGTTTAACTAAAAATTTTTTAGTTGCTAACTAAAAAGTTTAACTAAAAATCAGCAATTTGCAACTATTTTCCCACAGTGAACATTGAACACTGTCAGCAAAAAACATTTTAACACTGCATGGTTTTAGCATTAACAGCCTGTGTTTTCAAATTCATTCACTACTTACAGTACACATGTAACTGTATGCCAGAACATAGTGTGAAGGTGAAATTGTCATTGCCGCTTTGCATTATTACAGTTCACTTAACATCTTTTATTGTGAAAATGTTTGTCGTAAAAGGTTGGAAAAAAGTTTGAAAAAGTTTAACTACTTTTTTTAGTTTAGTTAGCTAATTTCCAAAATCAGTTGCCAACTTTAGTTAAACTATTTTTTTAGTTGGAAAATAGTTTTAGTTTAATTAACTAAAAAAAAGTTTAGTGCCCATCACTGGCTGTAGCGCTTGTTAAGTCAACTCTTCGACAGCGGAAGACGCTATTTTGTTGTGTCGACTTTCGTCCAGAGTGGTGGAGGAAGGTCTTTTGGACGTTTCGAAAGGTAGACTGTTGTAATTAATTATTATATTGTAAATAAACTATTTTTATCATACCTCTTGTTCAGGCCAACCTTTTCTTGCATACGGGCTACTATAATTTTGCTAAGCATGCGGCAGGCCGGCTACAAGTAATTTTCCTCAGCGCCTCGAATGAAAATACAAATGTTTAATTTATATTCTTAAAAAAGTCGAAAAAACAGGTAGTCTACTACTAAGTCACTAAGCCTTATACAACTAAATTTCCTTCCAGGTTAACTGTAACAAAGTCATTTTGTCTATGTGAAACGGGCTTGTTTGCCAAATTTTAAAAGTCATCTTAAAAGACAAAAAACATTAATTTTTAAAGCAGCAGCTGGCGGGCCGCATATGCGCCGCGGGTCGCGGGTTGGCCATCCCTGCTCTAGTTCGAGCTAATAACTCATAATTTATTATTGTAGGGGACCTTGTCACAAGATATATATCTATAATAATATGTATATGCATATATATTTAACTTAAGCTGATACATTTTATTATTGTCTAAGCGACCCTTTTATACCTGTCCTATGCACAAGGTATCCACGGACAAACTTTAGCAAAGTATTCTATATTGCGCGTGCTTACAGAGGTACGCCTTGATTTTACGCTTACTCAAATTACCCCGCTTTTTCCCATACAGTGTATTGATAAACTGATATGACATTGCCAATTATGAAAAAGTCTGACAAGAACGAAAAGTAAGAAATTCTCGGAATCTCGTATTATTTTAAAGCCTGTGGGTGATTCAGGTTCTCAGATCGACCGTACGCATGGGTCTTGCGGACGTCAAATGATGTAGCCTCATCGGTAAGCTCTTACATGTATGCCGGCTTTTATGCGGCGCTGATAATTTTTCTGTTTCATTTCGCGAGGTATTGGAAATCGTATCTGCATTTTACTTTGTAGGCCCGGTATCCCTCATGCACATGATGCGTTGCTCGAAGTTTATAATTTTCTTTCTTATCCAATACATTTCGGAAACTGCTTATCGCTTTATCTTTTTCTTATAAATTATTCTATGGATTTTTATGCGGCATAGGTTCAACTGCACGCAGAAAATTTGTAGGAAGGGGTATTAGTAGTATTGGCGGTAGTTGTTGTTGCTGTCATTATTATTATTTGTTAATGCCCGAAATACAAAAAGTCCCTCAGGCTCTAAGAAACTATATAACAGAAGTGTATTGAAGCTTGGAGAGCGCCATCCTCGTCTCCGATATTATTATTCATATTATTATTATTATTTTTAGTGTTGTTGCTGATGCTTTTGTTATTATTTTTATAATAATAATAATAATAATAATAATAATAATAATAATAATTATTATTATTATTTGAAGATTTATAAAAGTCAAGTTAATATAACTAACTGCTCTGCACATGCACTACATGTAGGCCTACAGTGTATATCGTCTGTTTAGAGTGCAAAGGTGCTATCTCCATTTTGGTAATTTTTCACGAGAGCAAATCTAAACTTTTGATGGTTGCTAAAAATCCAATAGTTTTTATGTGATTGTGATTTATAGTCATTTGGATAATAAATTATTTCCCTAGTTGGAATGTTGAATTTTTTTTAAATTTTGTGGCGCCTCGCCTGAAAAAATGCAAAATAACAGCAAGTGACCAATGACCTCTTATGCTTGTGTCAGACGATAGCCCCTTTGCACATTTTAAAATATTTTCTTATCTGGAGATAACTATAGTTTTACAACAGCTTAAATTTGCGATTAAAAATTACCTTTTATAGGAAATAATATTATAAAATAATAAATAATGATTTGTCTAAATTACATTGATTTATTTGAACAATTTAATAGAAGATTTAGAAGCTGAAAAATTTATTATTGGTACGCACTCGAAGTTCGAAACCAACGGTTAAAAATGATGTTGACCCTTCATAATATTTTCAGCTGCATGCAAAAGGGTTAAGGAATCAATATTTGCAAAATCTTAATTTATATATTCTGTGACCATAATTGATTCACTGATATCAGTTTCATGAAATTTGGATTTTACTTCAATATTTTCTCTTGACACATGAGATTCACCGACATCAAAGTTTACAACGGATTTTAATGATTTCTATCGACGCGTGAGATTCGTCGACATCAAGTTACAATGATTAAATGCAATAATATTTTCAGAATAATAACTCTAACTAATACAAAATATTACGAACATGATTGTTAGAAACCTACAGTTTTCCTTTAAAATACTTTTTGGATTAGTCTTCAGCTCGACGCCGTATGTATACTAAATTAAACCATAGAAGCTATTTTTGGTAAACACATAGTGCAGTAGCTCTATTGGAGATAGAACCTTTGCACATTTCAAAACTAGGTTGTTGGAGATAGCCCCAATATTAAAACAGTTGCTGCGTTTTTATTTACACTGTGAACGATACCACCTTTTCACAGTTCAAACACAACATTGGTAGCAACAGAATAAAACAATAAAAAAAATTTGAAAATTTGGAGATAGCACCTTTGCACTCTAAGCAGACGAATCATGTAAATCATCCTTGTCAATTGCAGAGCACCTTTACTTGGTAACAGATACTGTAGGCCCCCCTAATCTGTTTACCTCTGCTAAGAGAAGAATGAAATGTAGGCCACATGGTATAAGTTTCAGAAAGATATATGTTGCTCAATTACGATTAATGCCGGAGAGCAGATCCGGGAGATTTTGTAAGTCATTGCTCGCAATATCCACATGTTAAAGATTCCTGATACAAGATACGACACTCTGTAGGAAAGTTACACACAGGCACATACATATACACATACAAACACATGTATAATCTATTTTAAATTACATTGTTCTGCTTCAGCCTGTTACAGCAATGTTTCATATAATATTTTGTCTCTTGCTGAAACTGAGTTCTATGGAGATTAAGAAATATATCCGAGAATAATATCCATGGAAAATCATGTCTTCAGCGTTGGATTGATCACAACTAAGTCTTACATTATATACCCAGATAAAAAAGAACAAAAAACTGTCCAGTTGGCAGTTCTTCATTATTAGATGGGACCGAATAGTTTCTGTCTGGCTCGCTGAAGAGTTGCTTCAATAGCATTCCGACCGGTAGTTAGTTTAGATTATCAGGAAACGATTATAGTTATGATTAACTGTAGTACTAACTCACAGAAAAGCGTGAACTTCTTTCAGTTTTCAACGAAGTGGTCATGAATAGTAGAGCTAAGTTCAGATTTCAAGAGAGAGCGTCCCTATGGCTAATTTTTTACGGGACCGAAACCAAGTTGGCCCTCTTGATCCGTAAATTGTTGCGTAACACTGTCAATGCGCAATTTGCAAATGCAGATTCATTAGCTAAACATGTGGTAGTTCAATTACAGTTGTACCTCAGAGTTTTAAAATACGCCTAGGCTACGCACGAAACATGGAATGGAATTCAACAATACGCTTAGGTTGTAGGCTTACTGACCTTTCTGTCTTTTATCTTTTGAGAAACTTCTGCTGACGTTACGCTCCTGTATTTCCGCCAATGGGCTTCCGAGCGATGACGAAATAATAGCCACACAAGCCAAGGCGATCCAGAAGATCTGACCAGTTGCCATTGTAGTGATGCAGACGCTGAAGATGCGCAGTGAAGCAGATTTGGCGCCTTTTAAACTATTCAGGAGGCTTCCAGCTGGTCTAAAATTCAGCAATTTAAAATAATCTTAATGAGAAAATTATGTGCATCTAGAAAGTTAAAGTATTCTGCGGAGAACTTTTAAGTTCGTCTGTAATGCGAAGCTATTAAACGACGTTGGTCGCTAAATATTCGTACCAGCGTATAATTGATCAATAACGTTCAACTCCATCTTTCTTTATTAAAACCAGCCATTGAGTAGTTCTTTGTACGCAAGCATATGCTATGGAGAAGGGTTAAACGCACGCGAGTCGGAGTTATTGTTGAGACGGGGTAACAAACTTATATATATTCGTTTAATATCAATTTGAACTGACAAACCTCAGACGATTATAACAAACCGCAGACAACTAAGATGCCGTACCTTCAAATATATTTGCAATTTGAAACACTTCATATGGACTGAATGCTTCATGAGGCAACTGATGTCAACATTCAAATGAGATTGGTGCATATTGACATCAACTATCAAGTAAGGATGTAAGTAACATATATTCGTTTGTTCGAGATTTTGCTGTCACACCGAAACAAGTTACAACTCTCACTAGAAATATCAAAAAGAGAAAACGAGAGAAAGATAAAGATAAAAATTTTGAATTGGACAAAGGATTGCTTGTCGGTTGTTGTTAAAGCAAACGAAGACCCCAACACACGTTAGGGATCATTCGCCAGTCGATGACTCTCAAGTTTAAAGTCAGATCATAAGTGGATGTCTCCAGTGCGATCGAGGTGTGCGGCTGTTTCGACACCAGTCGAGTGCGGAAACCGTCGAAAAGGCTCGTTTAGCAATGTTATTGATAGTACGTATCGATCGATAGCGATTTTTTCTCGACTGGTCAAGGCTGGTGTCCCGTGACAGAGTCTCTATCCTAATATTTTCCCCTGAGACTCTATATTTCGAAACAGATTCTCCCCGGTCAGGACTGTTCCGGAATAAATTCGCCCCCTTAGACAAAATTCTGAAACAAAGTCTCCCGGGAGAGAAACATGCTCTTCACCGGCGAGACTTTATTTGAACGTGAGATTCAGCTTCTACTTTAGCTCATTTGGTAACGAGTTCTATCGCAACTACTATGTACTTTTTGCCGCGAGTAGATTCTTTCAGAGGCCTACGAAATTGATCCCCAGCGAGGCAAGCTGTGAGCCAACTAATGTCAACATTTAAATGATATTGGTGCATATTGACGTCAACCAGCAAGTAAGGGTTAGCCGTCACTGTTTGGCATACATCAAATACTCACATCTGCGCAGACGTGTTTGATAGGAAAAGAGAGAATTATGATATAACAGATATACTCATATACAAGTTATGCAGATTTGTTTAAGAGAAAAGTACGTCAAGCATGTAGTGTACAGTCATTGTCTCAGTGGATTTGTCGTACTTTAAGGCTGAGTGCTCTGGAAGTAGTTTCCAAAACTTTCTGGTCTTTGGAGAATGCCAAACAGTAACTACTACATAATTTTATGTTGGAAAAATAATGGTGTACCAAAGACGTTAAAATGGAAGGAAAGTAGGGAACCGGATACATGCAAGTTACCAAGCTTTTGGCGTTTTTATATAAGCAATAAATTTCATGTTTTTGGTACATTGCTTTTTGAGAAATTGACAAAGGTTTCTTCCTAAAGTTGGCGAACAGAATATAGATATTAACATTTCGGCTCTTACCTCACAACCTCTTCGTTTCGAATTAGATTTAGACTATAGGTCTATTTTAACTCGCCACACTCACAAGAATGATCAGAGCTAACAGGATTCTAGGAAGTGTTCTAGCATGGCAAATCGCATTGATGTCTTCAGTCAGACATGTGTGTGGGAGGGCAATTCATCTGCTTGGTGGCTGAAGGACGTAGGCTTCCGAATCAGAACTGTAGACACGACTTAGAAAGGCGGAGCAACACGCCTGTAGATACGCACAACACCAACAAACTGTTCTGTTAGATTTACCTACAAACTTGCACTGGTAGGCCTACTAGTTTACTTGCTCTGTAAGGATGGAGGGATGGGCTGGCCCATAGGGCCAAACAATAGTTAGCACACCCAGAATACTACCAAGAAATGAACTTTGTAGAAATAGTCTATTGATTGCAACATCTGCGAATAGGTCAAACCGATTTCAACCATGCAATTGAAAGAAACGTCAACATCTGCTGTTTCCAACTTTTAAAGGATCACCTGTGCTTTTTACACTCTAGATTGCTGATATACGGAAAACAGCACAGAATTTTATCTTGAGGCATTGGAGAAACTTAGTTTAAAATCGCCTCCTACGGCTGGTTTTGTATCACGACGAGAAAACATATTAAAATATGTTCGCTATAATTCGCTATATTGAGTGAATTGAAATCAAATATTTATAGAGACCCGCTTAGCCGCAACCTCACTACTTACCATAATTCCCGTCCGCACATAAAGAAATCTCAATACGTGCAGCTGTTCATAAAATGCTTAGGGGTATGGTCAGTGCAGCTATGCACTTTTGCGCGACTAAAATGCTAAACCTGTTGAAGCTGGATATTTATGCGACTAAAAGGCCATACCTGCAAGTGGAAGATGGATATTTTCATTGCAGAAATTTAAAAATTTATTCTTAGCCAATAGCGGTGAGAATAAATGTATGAATATTTATGAACTGGGTACGCATTGGGATTTCGGTATATGCTTCCCGTCCGTCCACACTCCACAGTCCGCCTTCCCAGTCAGCGCAGTCGAAAAGTCGTAATTCAACACAGAGACGCCACTGGAAAACTCGATCAATCCACAATCGACCATAATCGACGTAAAATTGCTAAAGTAACGCAAATCTGCGTTTTCTATTCTATTCCTATAATTAATTAATTAATTAATTTCATTAATATAATTTGAAACTTGAAAGAGCTAGCAAACTAACCCCAGCGGTGTTCATGCCGCTGATAGACCAGATCACGGAGCATACTGCTGCCGAAAGGACACGCAGTCAACATTTCTTAGCACTCCGGTGCCTTATATAACGTCACATATCGCATCCTGTGTTCCACTCTCAATGCAACATATGTAAATGAAAATGCGTTGCTAAGCTGTATAAATTATGACGATTCGTGTATTGAAGCGTGTTGATAACAAAAAGTCCCTCATTTCCACGATTCAATTGTGTTTAAAGCGTTTGGAAAAAACTGGAAAACACTGGAAAATCGTTCATCAAGGTAAAGGAAACCAACCCAAGATACTTGAAGGTGTCCTCTAAACAAGTATCAAAGACCCTCACGCAGCAGTGAGTCATATTTGTCAAGTAGGGCATGTCCATCATACGGGCTACATTTTAGTATATGCAGCAGTTTCTGAAAGTTTGCGAGCACTTGAGGAGAATCAGAAGGTCAATTTTGGCGATGGACTCCAGTTTGGCGATCGCCAGCTGCGGGCGTCTGACCTCCAAACACGCCGTCAAGACCCCCTGGACGGAAAGGGGAGCGCAGCAGGCAGGCCCTCTGCGGTGCTGTGGCGGCGAAGTGCATTGCTCCCAGAAAGCTCCTCGCAACGTGGGCCGCAGTCTCTCCCCTCCTGGCACGCCAGGAGGGGAGAGGCTTTTATCATTATTATTATTTTATTATAGTAATAATGGTAATTAATATTATTTGTATTATTAGTAGTAATATGAAGTTGACATAATTATGTTGTTTATAGTCATTGTGATAAATATAAATACACTGACCCTTAATTTTATTTAATTTGGATTATGAATCTAAAGAAAAGATTTCCTTTGCATTTGTTTGGATGTAAGCAATTATAACTGAAGATTTGAACTTATGTTCCTCTTACTACCTTGCTCAGGAATTGGAACTAATGTGCTCATTGCCATTTGACTTTTGCTCTTTGATCATGAAATACAAGGTGCATTTTGAGTGCTGCTGAGTTCATGCTCAAGTGACCTGATGTAAGCGGTTACAACTATGATTTTAATTTATATTCCTTCTACTACCTGGCCCTGGAATTAGAACTAATGTCCTCATTTGACTCTTACTGATTGATCACGGAATGCAAGGTGGAATTGTTTATTGTTGACTAATGACTATAACACATGCTAAAAGTGACCTACATTTCCCTGCCTGTGATAAGAAAGATGTACCAACACACACTCACTTCATATATCTATTCCTTATATCAATTGATATTATCCTTTCTTTACCACTTCTCATCTGTCACTTCCCTTGACAAACGCTGCCTAAACAACATGCACCTATTCAAGCGTAGACTGCGCGTGTATCTGATTACCAATGATGACATTTGTTAATCATTGTTTGTGCTAGTTAACTAGTTAAGATTTAATTAAGATTTAAAACAAATCTTGTAATTAGAATTACTCTGCTCACCACCCAAATAATAATATGATGAAAGGGTGACCCCACTACGCGGGACTCGTTTACCTTTAGGGTTTCTGCTTTATTCCCATCGTTTCGCAGTGATTAGTGAAATGGTGCAGTGATAGCTGAAATGTTTGTAATCATGAAGTTTTTTGGATTTTTTTTATGTGGCTGTCGGAAGCAATAAAACCTATGGTTATGGTTTATTTTTATACTACTTAATATATGTAGCTGCAGCATCCTGATCATTCCTATGCATTTTAGCACTATGATAATGACCGTGTTGTTCGTATTGACCTATCAGCAATTTTTAGGCCAGTATAAAGATTAATTTCTCTTTAAGCGACATAGGTCTAATGCAGATCAGCGGTTACAATTATAAAATTAGGTTGCCTTAGGGTGTTTCGAGAGGTTCACGAAGTTGCCATGGAGTATCCAGGTACAAAAGGTGAAAGCGAAGAGGATTGAATCGAAAAGTTCGTGAATTGTTATAAAATACAATGAGACATTCAATCGAGTCTACAGAAGTGCTTCAATAAATTTATTTGAAATTTGAAAATGTCTTGTGACAAGATTTTAAAAGTGCATGAGAAATTCGAATGTCTATTGTAGTTAATATTTGTTACGTATAAGTATTGCTGTCATTAATTCGTCGACTTCAAGCGCGTTCACATTGGTGTGTCTCACACTTTATATGGATTATTGCACATATGAGTGTTGCACAACGTCAGGCAATTCTCGACTACTTCTCCATAGTAAGTTGTCTCACGAGTGCATCCTGGATTGCGACTACCAAGATACATAGCATCTGAATGTGAATCGCAAAATGCCTTCATTTCTCTCCGGTTCCAGCTTCCTACAAAAAATGCACATTCGATAAAAGCACGTTTCTAACAATATTAAGCAATAATTTCAGGTTTTAAGATGCATTGCGTTAATAGCTATCAGTCAGGTATTTGTTCGGCACAGGCCGAGGCTCGAATATGGAAAGGTATAAACGTGTGAATTCAGACCTATTTGTTTATGTATGTGTACAGTATATATGTATACATACATAGTTTACATTCATGCATGAACAAAAATGCATATCATTTTATCTATGTATGTATTGCATGTGTGTATGTATTTACATGTCTGTAAATATGCATGTTTGCATATTGTTTGTATGACAGTATATATACGTATGACATGGACGATTCAAGTTTTGTAATTAAATAAGTAATTAATTAAGACAGGCTTTTCAATTTTTAAGGAGTGCCTTAAGAATCTCAAATTTGTTCCAAAGATAAATTTTACTGAACCTACATTTTTTTTGTCAAGTATTTTAAATTACTTAGTAATAGGCCATACTTAATTCTTAATAAAGAACTAAAAAGAACGTAAAATATTATTGTAACCTAAGAAAAACAAAATATTGGAAACTATTTAATAAATAAAGGTAATACTGTTATGGCTGAAACCAGTTCAAAGACTTATGTTTATCTTTTTGGAGAATCTCAGTAAACATTCTGAGGTAGAGTATAATTGTCTACATGCTTGGATGTTGAAAAAGTTTAATTTTTTCATCACAAGAAAGATAAACTTTCTCAGAAAGATGCAGTGAAAAATGTAGTTCAAGAGATAAGCGTAATCTGGGCTAAAGCTAGGATTCCAATTGCAGAAGAAAGAAATATTGTTCGCTAGTTAGATGCATTACTAGCAAGCTATAAAAGTATCTGTTTAAATACGAATCGTGAGGGGAACGACACAGCAATATTCTCTTTCATATTGCTCGTCATAGCCTAATGCCTTGAGTATAATATTAACTGAAGAAATTAGAACATTAACTTCTTGTTGATCAGTGATCAGAAAGAAAATATACCAGTGCATTCAATTTGACCAAGAAAGAAGAAAATAAATGAAATTGAAATCACTAAATGAAAACTCAAGGCGTATAAAAGTGGAAGAAAGTAAAGAAAAGCAGCGGAATATCTAAGTCACGGGCAGTTTTCTTAGTGAGGTCCCTTAGCAAGATCAAGCGAACACGTCGGACAAAAGCACCATATTTTTTCCACGTGATCTGCATTGCCAACACTTTATATTTTTGGTAGGATCCACGTGATCAAGACAATGGATCAAGAGTTATGACGTAATCATGTCGGTCGACAAGCATTTTCGCCGATCCCATAGGCCAAGAGCATTAGTTACATTGTTATAAGATGGAAATTTCTCATAACAAGCTGAATTTTTCAGGATAGGTCTACGAATTTGAGTAGAATAACATACTAAAAGTCCCCGACAATCCCTCTAGAGCTCTTTCCGAAATTTAAGATGGCGTCCAAAATGGCCATCATTAGATCATAATTTGCCAAAAGCTGAAAATAGGAGCTCAAATATTTATTCGGAATATAAATTTTATTCAATTTAATATTTTTTATTGTAAAGCGTTTTAAATTACTCAGTTATACTCACTTACTTATTTCTTAATAAAGAACTACAAAGAACATAAAATATTACTATAATTTGTGAAAAAGAATATATTGGAAACTATTTGAGAAATACACTTTAGCAGTTTTAAATAAATAAAGGAAATAATATTATGGCTGAAACCAGGTCAAAGACATCCATTCATCTTATTGGAGAACCTCAGGAAACGTTCTGAGGTAGGGTATTGCCTACAATCTTGGATGCTTAAAAAGTATATTTTATTCATCACAAGAAAGATAAACTTTCTCAGAAAGATGCAGTGAAAAATGTAGTTCAAGAGGTAAGCGAAATCTGGGCTAAAGCTAGGATTCCAATTGCAGAAGAAAGAAACATGGTTCGCAAGCTAGATGCATTACTAGCAAGATATAGAAGTATCTGTTGTAACAAGAATCGTGGGGGAAAACGACACAGCAAGCTAAGGAAGACGATTTTGTTAAATCAATTAATATTTTCTTTGACATTGTTCATCATGATGCCAAGAGGATAATTGATATTGAAGAAGATGGAACATTTCTTGTGGATAAGTGATCAGAAAGAAAATATACCGTTGCAAGCAAATTTGGCCAATAAAGAAGTAAATTAAAATTAAATTCACTGAAGAGAAACTTAAGAGGAAGAGAGGAAAGAAAAGCAGCGAATATCTAAGTCACAAACAGTTGTCTACATCAAGTTGTGAAAGTGAATCAGATCACAATGTTTCAGAAGATGAGTACTAATGAACAGTTCTGAAATTTTGTGGAGGAACACTGTGCGAAAACTTCAATTCCATCGACATCTAACTATGAGAGTCAGACAAAATGAGATTCAGTTCTTTGAATATCTTTCCATCAAATCTTGCTTCTGCACTGGATCGAACAAATGTCAGCAACAGAAAGGCAGCCTACGTCTCAGCGGCAGCAAAGAACTGAACTCATGGCAAAGGTAATGTATCCGTTTTATCAAAGTTATCATTTTCGTTCAGCAGTATTCGAAGAACTGGATGAATCATCGATTCATATGTTCTGCAAATGTTTAAGTTGTCAATGACAGTGCGGAATGAGGGTTGCACTAGTGTTAACTTTCAACTCAACCTAGACGAAGCAAGAAGATAAAAAACAATTCTTGTTCCAAATTGTAGAAGACCATCGGAAACTATTTCCAAATTCAAACAAAAATCACTTCTGAATCATCGTGATCTGATTCACTTTTACAACTTGATGTAGACAACTGTTTCTGACTTAGATATTCCGCTGCTTTTTCTTTCCATTCCTCCTGAATGTAGTCGTAGTCACTAATTTTATTTAGTAAATACAGTAAAGAAATTGGGGACTTAAAATTGTATACTTTCTAAAAAGTCTCATTTAATTCATTAGAAACATATTGGCATTTAAAGTTATAGATATTAGACTCTTAGGCAGTGTTACATTGTTTTTAGACTTGATTATTAAGTTTTTCAGTAAAATTGGTTGTTTACTGAAATTTGATTTTTGGACATTATGAGTTAAATTTAACTAATTTCAAAGTTGTTGAGGCAGTACTAAATATTATCCAAATTCATTGAAATTTTTTGTGGCTTATTTTATTACCAAAAGGAACAGAAAGAAGCAAGAGCACAACAAATATAAGATTTTCAATTTTTTTTGAATCACCCTACTGTCAGGGGTTAAAGTGGTTTGGGTGAGCAGTGGGAACGCCAAAGCAGAATTTTATTGGAACGCATGCATTACCAGGGTTCTTGCCTTGTGAGCAGTGGGAACGCAAGCAACGAATTTCGAGAGCAGTGGGAACGCCGTTCCCACGCGTTCCCACCCACTTTAAACCCTGCCTACTGTAACTCCATATTCCCGAAACTAAGGGTTCTTAGTTCTTACCTTACAATTTGTGCAACCTATGAACTTCCAGGACAAAATCTAGACGAGTTTTACAGTGAAAGTACTCAGTTGTTATCCAATTTATCAGCCAAAACCAGGGATGTTACATACTCTAGGGATCTTAACCTAGATCTACACAAAAAAACTAATAACCACGCACTAACAAGCAATTTTATGGATATAATGACCTCCCATTCCTTTTTTTAATACCTATAATCACCAAGCCACTACGAGTCACAGCAACAACTGCAACCTTGATTGATAATATATTCTCAAATAAAACCACTAAAGTCACCGAGTCTGCTATAATTATTGAGGATATATGGGACCATCTTCCGATAATAGCTTGGATTGATCATAACCCATTGTCTACCAGAACAAGGCTACTAAGATCACCCGCTGCGTAGATGAAGCTTCGAAGCAATATTTCACTGACTTAATAGCCCAAACTGACTGGTCCTTCATTGTGGATTCAGAAACTAGTGATGACCCAGATACACTTTATAACAGCTTTTTCACCAAGTTTAAATACATCTATGATACTGGCTTTCCATTAAAACGTATATATGTAAAGTCTAAACCCTGTAAGATATTCCAAAATCCTTGGATGACACCTGGCCTCTTGAAGTCACGCAGAACTAAACTGAAACTGTATAAAAAATTAATTAAATATCCACGCCTGGAAACAAGAACAGGTTATAGCATACAGAAATAAGTTTAAGTCACTCTGTAAAAGATTGAGAAGAACTACAACGAACAACAATTTCTCAGATGTAGTAACGGCCCTAAACAAACCTGGCAAATCATTAAAACAATAATCTTAAACAAACCTGGCAAATCATTAAAGCAATGATAAATGAAAAAAATCAGATACTTCGATAAAATGCCTAATCTCAAATGATACTAAATTAACTGAGGGAAAAAGATAGCTGAAAGGTTCAATAATTATTTCAAATTTTTTTCCAGCCTGAATTCTTTTGCAGTTCATCCAACAACACCGGCTGAGATAATTCTGCTAAGTCACAAACTAAAGATTACCCATTTACAGAGCGTGATGATATTAATTCTAGTCTAGTTAACCAGGCTCTTATTACATTGCTGCCTTCTTATCAACGATTATTAACTGTTAGTTGCGAACAGGAATTGTCCCCTTAGCGTTAAAAACGGCAATAGTTACTCCTATTTTTAAACAAGGCCGACAAGAGGACGTTGAAAATTTGAGACCGCTATCTATCCTACCATAGTCTTCTAAACTTCTGGAAAAAGTATTGTACACCCCTCTATTTGGAGTACCGCAAGGGTCTGGGTCCTTTAGTATTCCTAATAGTAGTAGTCCGTTGGCTCATGTCACAAAAATGACGGGAAGCAAAATTTTGGGTAGAATCTTGGCAATGATGTTTAAATTAAAGATGTGATAGTTCTGAAGCAGAAAAATGCTGTTGCCAATTTTTGTTTCATGGTTTACGCCCCGTAGCGGACGTTTTAGCATGACGTCATATCCCCACCTTAAAAACTGCCAATTAGTCAGTCAGCTTGGTGTAAAAATTGCTCACTTGATGTTAGAAGCATGAAATTTGGCACATGGTAACAACATACGATGAAGAAACATTTTAGCTATAGGGCCACCGCAGATTTGCCTTCTGGCCTCATTGGCAGCCATTTTCCAAGATGGCCGACCGAAAATAGAGGTTTTCAATATCTCAGCTTCTAGTTGACTTAGAATCGTAATCTTGGTGTCTAAACATACATATTTATGGGCAAGGATTTCAATAGAACTAATTGCAATCACCTATCTATAAGAGAAAAGCTTATTGTGGCAGCCATATTGAAGTTAAGGTGACCTGAAAGGGGCAATCCGATGCAAAATATGAACCAGTTGCTCATAAACTGATAGAAGCATGAATTTTGGTCCATAGTCTGAACATGACCTAAGGGAATTTTGTAGCTATAGGGCCACCGCAGATTTGCCTTCTGGCCTCAGTGGCAGCCATTTTCCAAGATGGCCGATCGAAAATAGAGATTTTTCAATATCTCATCCTCTAGTTCACTTAGAATCGTAATATTAGTGTCTAAGCATACATATTTATGGGCAAGCTATCCAATAGAACTAATTGCAATCACTTACCTATAATAGAAAAGCTAATTGTGGTAGCCATCTTGAAGTTAAGGTGACCTGAAAGGGGCAGTCCGGTGCAATATATGAACCAATTGCTCATTAACTGAAAGAAGCATGAAATGTGGTATATTGTATGAACATGTCCTAAGGGAATTTTGTAGCTATAAGGCCATCGCAGATTTGCCGTCTGGCCTCGCTGGCAGCCATTTTCAAAAATGGCCGACCATAAATAAGTTATATAGCATTGTTCACGTCATTCACGGTCACATAGGCCTGTACACAGACAGAGACCAGCACACTGTTGAACAGCTATCACACATTTGCGCTATGCCCTACACTCCTTCTCGCAGCCACATCTGAACAGTTCTATCGAGAAGCTCAAATGGCAAGTGTTGTCCACTTCACTTCCCAGCCTCCTTCGATCGTTTGCAGCCACCCCCTTTCACCAGGACATGGTAGCTTAGGAACAGCTGGGAACATCTGTGCCCAGACATGACCTGCTTGGTTGGCAGCGCTCTTGGTGTGTTCCACAAGTGCAGCTTGAGTTGGTGGAAGGCCATCCACTAATCTGCCTTTCTGTGAGAACAGCTGTTTCCGTACCTCATTCACCAAAATTTGTGTTCCCTTACGTAAGCCAACGGACTATAAACATTAATGATCTCCCTAATACGTCGTCTCTTCTCCATTTCATATTATTTGCAGATGACTCAAATGTATTTATTTCTCATAAGCTATATGACAATGTTTTTCACCAGATAAATTACGAGTTAAAATATCTACCTGACTGGTTTAAAGAAAACAAATTATCACTTAATGTAAGCAAGACGAACTATATCTTATTATCCTCCCACAGGAAACCAATTCCACATAATTATGAAAGGCACGGTTTTTGATAGACAATACTGTAATTCCACAAGTGCAGTCTGTAAAATGTCTTGGTGTCTATTTGGACCAACACATAACTTGGAATGAGAACATACGCCAAATATCATTGAAAATAGTTTAAAATGTAGGTATAATATCGCGGTAAGCTTATTTATTACCCGCGAACATTCTACGTACTCTATACTTTTCCTTGATCTATCCCTACAAACTACACTTCTCGTCTTAATAGAATCATTGTCCTACAAAAGAGAATTGTTCGAATTATAACGCGCCTTCCATATAACCCTCCTACTGCTTAGACATTTAAACAATTGGACCTGCTGAGAGTTGATCAAATTAACAAATTACAGATCAGTGAATTCATGCATCGCTATACTTACAGCATGCTACCAGATGTATACAACAAATACTTTAATTTAACCTCGGACTTTCATTCTTATTTTACACGGAACTTAAATTCAGACAGGAGTGGCTAAGCTTGGACTAACACTCGAAAGTGTTCAATTAATTTTATGGGTCCGCATACATGGACTTTGACATATATCCAACCAAAACATGTTTAAAAAGCAGCTTACACTTTGGCTGACGAATTTTAATTAAAATATAGGGTTCAGCTTTTCTCTTATTTTGTGTCTAATGTTAACTTTTATGTAGTTAAGATGCATAGCTAACATAAAATCATTTACTGACTTATATAGCGAGACTATAGATCTGTATATATTTAATGATTTCTGATTGAGTTATTAGGCCTATTTGTGGTCAGCGAGTATCACTATTCTTTGTGTTACATAGGTGACCCTAAGCTAGCTCGACTCTCGTCCCTTCTGGGTCTCCCCTGTTGTGTTATTGACTTTGTATTGCTGTGTTTCTTTGGACCAATGAAAAGAAATTGATTGATTGATTTATATGATTACATAAGCAAAAAAGAACATTGATTCCAACCGGGCCATTGTACCATGATGTCATTATTAAAAATCCAGGATAAAATCTCAGCTGCCATTGACTGTAATGAATACACTCTATGGGTCTTTATTGACATTGCTAAAGCCTTTGATACTGTCGATTCCAGGTTACTACTCGTTAAACTGCAAATATAGGTATACCTAGTAAGGCAATAGACTTGTTTCGAAGTTACTTCAGTAATAGATACCAACAGGTCTCGTGCAATGGCTCTTTGTCTAAATTTAAACTATTTAAACATGGCGTTCCCAATGGATCGATTCATGGCCCACTTCTTTTCTTGCTATTTATAATTTTCTTGCTATTTATAATTGACCTACCTAATGCTTCCTCGTTCATTCACTTCTTACACTTTGCAGATGAAGCAATTATTTTTGCCTCAAGTACATCGTTAGACAAACTGTTTTTCTTAATGGTTTAGAAAAAATAAGCTATCTCGTAAATTAAGCAGAACAAATTTTGTTCTATTTTGCTGTCATCGTAAACAGTTAACACAATCAAAATATACTATTCCTTTAAATGGCGTACTCATACCACAGGTAACCTCTGTTAAGTTCCTTGGAGTTTATGTGGATCAATTTCTTAAATGAAACAACCACATGCAAAATATTTCATCTAAAATCGCCAAAAGCATAGGCGTTACTCAATAGTCCAGCCATATATCGCTTATCTGATATCGGCTTCCAATCACACATCAAGATTAAGAAGATTAACTATCCTTCAAAACAGAGCTCTTCGTCAAAAAGGCTGAGGCTAACCAAAGTCTCCGCCAAATGCCAAAGGTGTCGGGAAACTGCTGTAATGGCGACCTATGAGACTTCCTTATCTGGCTAAATATAGATCGTTCCTTATGGCTCCATTGAGTCAGGAACAGGTGAACCAGAAGGCCTACTTCACGTAGGTGTACTGGTCACACGCCATCCAACGTTCGCTGGGAAATGCTTCTGGATACCTGAACCTGCGAAGCATATTCATTTCGGTAAAATTCCTCCTAGGAAAATGACCGTTAGTTCTCGTAGCTCTTGATACAGTAGTTGTCTCTGTGGTCAGCATTCAATTGCTGCAGTGCTAAGCTGATGAAATTTTCTCGCATTTCTTTGACAAGCTGTGCTGCGTCTTTGTCCTCCATTGCCGTGCGATACCTGGCCTGATCGATTTACGGGACAGAATTCACGGAAACGAATGAAGAGTTTCAATTTTGGAGACCTTGCAGAATGATGCAGTGAAAACCAGTGATATTTTCGTGAATAAGAAGTAGAATAAGAATAATAATTATTGAATTTTCGTGCAGTAGAAGTAGAAGTAGAATAAAAATTATTTTAAGAACGAGAATAGAATAAGAAGTGAAATTAAGACCTTCAGAAGTGAATAAGAATAAGAAGTATAATTATTTTTAGAACGAGAATTAAGAAACTTTTGTATACTTCCCTTAATTACTACTCCACAAAAATATGTTTAAAATGCACATTGAACCTCCGCGCGCGACGTGAATTTCGTAGCCACTCTCGTTAACTCTAGTTTTTCGTGCGATATTTCAAAACTTTCTCTGTTTTGTCGTTGTTCACAAGCTGAGAGAAAAGTTTAGTTCCTACATGCAATGAATTTCTCAAAACTTTTCGCTGGTCGCTAAAGGGAATGTGCGGTGTGGGATTTCTTTAGTTACCAATCAAACACTGGGAAAAAGGGCAAATTCCGATGTGTAATGTTAATGGAACTTGATAAATATTTGCAGGACATTAAGCAGCAGGGAGCAGTTCATAATTCACTTGAATTCTGGCACTGTAGAAACGCAATTTACCCCAACATGGGCGGCGATCCCGGGGTCGAGGGGACAATTAAGACGCCCACCTTTAAGAGTGGGGGACAGTGATGTAGTACTCGAGTCCGGCCAAGGACTCGAGTCCGACTCGAGACCGATTTTCTGCGGACTCGGACTTGGACTGTCACGACTCGGACTTGGACTCGAACCCTGGACTCGAATTTGACTCGCTGACTCGTTTTCCGAGTCACAATTTCTGGGCAGAACAGGCAACAGTATTGACGTGTCACGGCCAAGACCACCCCTCATGCGAGAACTGACGTGAATACTCGGCTGACCGTCGCTATAGGCATAAGCCAGAACAGGTGAAACTATTCCGTTTGAAGTGAAGACGAGTATCATGAATAGGCTGGGGTATAAGACAGAGGATCTCTATTTGGCCTGGTACAGGCCAAATAGGCATAAGCCGGAACACGTGGAACTAATCCTGCGCCAACCAGTTCCTACCAGCAGACAATAAACTAATTAAGTGGAGTATCGTGAATAGACTGTGTATAAAACAGAGAAGTCTGTTATCGGCGTGGACGGGCACATTAATAGTTCTAAGCGAACACCGTGAAGAGCATGATATTGAACGAATAATAGGGGATTGTCGATTTGTAAATATATCTTCAATCGTAATGCTAAACTGTGCAAGGAGTTATTAATTTATCGCTTCGAATTAGAAGAAACTTTTGTACCGCCCTTCCCAGTGTAGAGAAGGAGCGAGGATGTAATCACATAGGCCTACGACTGCACTTGTGGCATATACAGTTCTAGCTGTTCCTACCTACTGAACTTTTGTTTAGCAGTGGAAGAATTTTTATGTGTCCTCATGATCGTGCTAGATTATCGAAAAAACTTTATTTAATTTAATGTGTTTAATGTGAAATTTGGGTAAATTACATTAAAAATTCTTTCTACATATAATTATTGTTATGTTATTTTTCTATGGCATTGAATTGCGTGGTTCAGTGTATTTTGATGTGGATGGACTTGGACTCGGACTTGGACTCGATCTTTAGTGACTCGGACTCGGACTCGAACACTTCAGGACTCGGACTCGACTCGGACTCGGCTTAGGTGGACTCGACTACATCACTGGTGGGGGACACACCATACAGTTGTCTCCCGAAATTTTTGAAGAAACACCACAAAAAGGTCAAAAAAATTTTCTCACGTAAGTGGGGAAAATGTGTTCACCTCTTTTTTTGACCAGATCAGTTCAGAAGTGTCCCTTGAACCCCACCTGCCACACCACATCGCCGTCAGTGTACCCCAAAAATCTCCAATTAGGTGAAATTATGGTTTCAGCACCGGCATCACAGGCCTATGTAGAGCGAATTTCTCAGTAGCTGGGATTTTGTCAACAAGTTGTAGAAATAGAATGAGGCAATCTTTAGACATGCGAGTTTTTCTAAATAAGAATTTTTCTAAATAAGAACTCTAACATTTTTGATTGATGACTGGCTGTGGACTGATCCAATAAGCTGCATGTCTGTAAAATCGTTTTTGGATTACAACAAGAGCTTAGTACATTGTGGAATGTGTACAAAACCACCCAAGTACATGGAGAAGTAGGCCTAAAAGTAGGGCCTATGTGGAAACCAGAACTAAACGTAGCAGTTAAAATTAATTGAGAAATATACGAAAAATAAAATTGCCTTAATTGAAATGAATAAGAACTAGAAGTAAAATTATTTAAGAACTAGAAGTAGAAGGAGAAGTAAAATTGCTGCAAAAGAAGTGAATAAGAACTAGAAGTAAAATTATTTGAGAACTAGAAGTAGAAGGAGAAGTAAAATTGCCTCAACAGAAGTGAATAAGAACTAGAAGTATAATTAATCAAAGAAGTAAAATATCACTGGTGAAAACACACCTCATCTACTACATTTTCAGAAACATAATGTCGACAGGCAAGGTTCAAGAGGTCCATTCCTAATTCTGTTTCTAGATTGATGCAAACGACGCCATTGCAACCCGTGTTAGCCTACACGCCGTTAATTGTGTCGACCACATGGCCACGATTCTGTCTTTCAAAACCCCAACTTCTGATCTCGGCCAAACACACATCTACCATGACAGCAGCAGTCCCGGACTGGAGCATGGGAATGACCAATACCTTGTTCACATACTTACCATATATCATTATTGGAAGGTCATCAACGCACCCTCGTCCAGTTCCTGTAAAATCTGGCATGATCTTGCCATCCCAGTGGATAGTAAGGAGAACCTTTGGGTCGAAACCTCGTATTTTTTAACGCTGTACTTTCCAGGGCATATTTTAACTGTATAACTAGTGGGACAAATGTCCCAGTAGTCTTAGGATTTGTCCCAGTAGTCAGAGCGATTTGTCCCAGGCAATGTATGTATAAAGTACAACTAGTGGGACAAATTTTGGAAGAATTTAAAGATTTGTCCCAGTAGTATAATGATATAATGAGAAATGACCCCTTGTTATTGGTTGGGAGACCCGAGAAAAGTTGTAAAAGAAGGTGATGACTAAAAAAAAAAAAAAAAAAGGTCATCAACTTTTTTCCGAGATGAATTTTGAATTTTTTTTAGAAAAAGTCAAAAAGTTTTAATTTTTGGAAGATTTATTCCTAAAAAAAGTTCTTCGACCAGATCATGGCCGACTTTCTCCGACCCATGGCTGATTTTGTCCCAGTAGTCAAAATTCCTTAACATATGCACTGGTACTTTCAAAAACTGCGGATCATAATTATTCCGTCTTGCTTATAGTCACGGCATCTTAATGCGCACTATTAAAGAGACCCTGCAGGGAATCCTTGAAGCAACGCACTATCCCTCTTCAGTTTCAGTCTTTCTCGAAATACATTTCTTGATGTTTTCCAATTCCCTTCGAAGCCTATTCCAAACAATACTCTTAGCCTTCGTTGGAATCCGTGCTGAATCCCAAATTGGAAGCACTAGAACGACCGTTTCTTTCACGATTTCATCCAGACTCTGATTCCTTTTTGTGTGGAAATTGAACCACACCTTGACAACCTCTCCTCGTGTAGGTAGTTAACCGAAGTAATCTTCATTACTGCCAATCAACCAAATTTCAGTCTTTTCCTAGTCAATTTTGCCACCTCGCATGCGAAATGACACATTAATTTAACATAATAATTAATTGCTATAGGAAGAAGATCGAAAACACGAAGGACAGACATCATGAAATCAAAATTTTGGCCATAACGAGGAAGATCACCAGGTTCCTAATTTCGGTCGCCTTGCGCAAGTTCTAAATGCTCAGCTATCAAGATATTATAATTTTGAATATGGAGTTTACATGTGCATAGGCATGATATTTCGACCTGGCCGTTAAAAATCTGTGAGTTGAAAATATCACATGTACCATAAAAACGCCCTAATATATATATATAAAAATTATATATATATATAAATTAAATATATATATATAAATTAAATATATATATATATAAATTAAATATATATATATATAAATTAAATATATATATATAAATTAAATATATATATATATATATATATATATATATATATATATATATATATATATACATATATATATATAAAGAACTGGCTGTTATTGAATAAAGAATCTGAAGGTGAAGCAATGAACGTAAATTACTTGTCATTCCTCAGTTTGATTTTTGGTTCTTTTCATTTCTTTTCTTTTCTTTTTGTTGGTGTTCGTTTTATGACATTAACTGAGAAATTAGTTGATGTTTGTTGGTCCTATATATGGGCATAACTAAATAATGACGGTATGACGATTAAATTATAGTAAATCAGTTTGCATTAGGCCTATATCTCACTAGTCAGACCCTCCAAGCAAAGGTAAATGAAATAGTGGGATCCTTCGCAGCGGGATACTATTCCTTTTGGGTCCCCTATTGCGTCCCTAATCAAACTCAAATACTCTTAAACTAATGCCAAGGCTAGTTTGACGCATGCTAATTAAGGTAAGATTCAGCCACTAAACTACTATATACTATTCTTTCTGAATGTGAGACTTCTGAGGGATTGTATGTGACTTAGCTATTGTATAGAATATAACACTTGTGAACTGTCTCTTAACTTATCAATGTATAAACGAATATTGACATTAATGTTCTGATGCTGTGGACCAATAAATGTTATTTGATTTGATTTTGATTTGATTTGATCTTTCGACGTGTGCTTGTTGATATACCTCCGCCGCCTACGAGTGTGCAGAGAGTGTCCTCCCTGAATATCTTAGGGTCACCCTAACTGAGGATATGCATGCATCCTCCCATGTCTGAGAGACTCTGAGGTCATGCTCTAGCTCTCTCTATGCCCTCAAAGTCTTAAGGGCCCATGGACTCCCTAATCGGGACTTACACACGATTGCTGGTGCGACTACGGTTGCTCGGCTTCTAAATGCAGCCCCGTCATGGTGGGGTTGCGCTACCGCTGATGACCGTGCCCGCCTCAAGAGGTTTCTGAACCGAATGCGAAGAATGGGCTACCTGTCGCGCGTTATGCGGGGTGTGGCGGTGATGGTGAGCGATGCGGATGACAGCCTCCTGCGGTCAGTCATTCGTAGCAAGATCCATGTGCTCCGTCCCATCTTCCCACCTACGGTTGTGCGTCGCTATAGTCTAAGACCAAGGCCGCATGATATTTCTCTGCCCCTCAAGGATGACAGAAACTTTATATCTAGGGTCCTATACAAAAACAAAAACTCAGTAGCCATGCCAAAAATGTTGTCTGATGTTGGACCTTTTTATTAGTCAATTGATTTTTTAGTTCACAGGCTCTACTTTTATTGTAATGGTTTGCGGTGTGTCAGCCCACAGATTGGAAATAAACGAATATATCATCATCATCATCATCATCATCATCATCATCATCATCATCATCATCATCATCATCATCATCATCATCATCATCATCATCATCATCATCATCATCATCATCATCATCATCATCATCATCATCATCATCATCATCATCATCATCATCATCATCATCATCATCATCATCATCATCATCATCATCATCATCATCGTCGTCGTCGTCATCATCATCATCATCATCATCATCATCATCATCTTCCTCATCCTCATCATCATCATCTTCTTCTTCTTCTTCCTCTTCTTCTTCTTCTCCTCCTCCTTCTTCTAGTCCTCCTTCTTTTTTTCTTCTTTTTCTTTTTCTCCTTCTTCTTGTTCTTGTTCTTTTCCCCATGATTTACTAAACTAAAATACATAAGTTACGAAGAAATGCAAACTCATATACCAATATGTTTTGCGTATTTTGAACATACCCTTCGTGGTTTTTACGGATAAAGCACATTTTCCTTTGCAATACTCTGGCTGATATACAATTTTTCCATTATTCCCATCATGAATAAACGCAGTCAGTTGTCCTCCATAACAAGTGATTTGACTGTCGAAAGAACTGCAGCGATAGCACTCAAAAAGTTCGTCTGAAGTAAACAGAACGGCACAATTTCTAAGAATCATGATGATCATGCTTTTGCTTATGCAGATAAATCCTATTTTATCATCCATCTTCCTTTATTTTACATAATTATTTCTTATGAAAATTTCATGGAATGACCACAACTGCCTAATCTGCTTCATCAAAGATCTTGACAGATTGAAAGGAGTTATATCGTACATGCTTTTGCAGACATTGAGCAACAATTAAAACTTCTTTTTCAAACTGAACTTTGCTTCTCGCATTATCAACCTCACAGTCCTCACTACTTAATATTAAAGTTTCCGGTTAAAGATCTAAAAATATTGAAACGTCCTAATACAAACGAGCTGCCGCTGCTCGTAAGAAGATAAATCAGTTCGAACGACAGCTTCATTTTGCTCTCTATTCTCAGTGAAAAGAAAAATCAGAATGGAGAGCGTTGCTATATTAAGTGTTTTAGGCACCTGCGTAAGGACCGAAGAGGTCAGTGTAGCTACCGGGATTTAGCATTGAGGTTTACTGAATAATGAAAGAAGAGATGACTGCAATAGTCATCCTCAAGTGACAACGCGATTTTTCGTTCGATTGACATGAACATTGAAATGAGATTTTGGAAATGATTTCTCCTTATTGCACCCGCGTGATGCTAAATCGAAACACAAGCGTCAGCTGCTTTCTAGCAATTGAATAGATAAATTTAGGCTGGCATTTGGAAATGCTTTATCCTTATTACACCCGCGTTTTGCACAGTCGAAACACAAGTGTCCGACGACTTTCAACAATTCAAAGCCTTATCATCTGTTTTTTTTCTGTTTGGATATTGATCTGCACAATATTATCGATGTAGTTTTTATGAATGTGTTAATCAGATAAGAAGCAAAGAGTGTAGGTCTACTTTACGATTAAAGTTCTCGTTATTTTCGCATTTTTGAGATTCTACGATTATCCACACAATGCGATTACTCGCATAGTTTGCGTGCAGACTCTGCTGAAGCAGACTAGGCAGTTGTGATGATTCCAAAAGGGTTTCATAATTTGCCATCTGTGGCATTATTTTGTGAAAATAGCTAATATTAAAAATTTCGATTTTTTGGACAAAATGTTTACAGCGTTAAAAGCAATTTTAGATATACCCAGGACAAAGTGGTAGCAATCTCGGAATCACTGTCGCTGACGTCATTGCTAACATATTTTTCACTCTAATCACTAGCAGGCGATCGAGTAAAAATCATCTCCGATTGCCTCTGCCCTGTTCTACACAAACTCGTAAATGCATAAAATGTCGCTATTAAAAAATACCAATCTCGTAAACTTCCTATTGTTAGGTTCATTATTGTGCTGGTTTTGAACTACCCCGCAGACTTTCCTGTAAAGTTGTTTCCTACTGTTAAATTTACGATGTTTTTTTAAGCCTTATGACAGCCAGTTATCTTGAAACACATACAATGGATACTTGCTAAACCAAATGATACAAAACATATTGTCAGATACAATTATGTTAGAAAGGACAGGTGGTGAGACCAGTTCAAGAAAAAAAGTGGTTCATGCTAGGAAGCAATATAAGCTTTGAAGTTGGAAGGTGTTGAGAGCTTGGCGTTTGGTTCTGATCTACCAAGGCTCGAGTGCGTCGATTTTTTTAGGAGAACCGTATAAAGTCAAATTCTGTTATTTCCGGCTCGTTGTCTGGTGTCCTGTGTAACAGACCACGTTGCTGTTCTCGCTGAGGCGTTTGTTAAGTCAACACTTCAACGGTTGAAGAAGTGGCTGCTGTTTCCCCTGTGGAGCTTGTTAAGTCAACTCTTCGACAGTGAAAGACGCGATTCTGTTGTGTCGACTTTTGTCCAGAGTTGTGGAGGGAGATCTTTTGGACGTTTCGAAAGTTTGAGTGTTGTAATTAATAACTATATTGCAAATAAACTATTTTTATCATACCTCTAGTTCGAGCTAATAACTCATATTATGGGGACCGTGTCACAATATATATGTATATATATATATATATATATAACTTAAGATGATACATTTTATAATTGTCTAAACGACCCTTTTATACCTGTCCTATGCAAATGCAAAAGATATCCACGGACAATAACTGAAGCAAAGTTGACTACATTGGGTGTGCTTACAAGGGTACCCCTGGGTTTTAGGCTTAGGGCCTACTCAAATTACTCCGCTTGTTTCCAATGCAGTATATTCATAAACTGATACGAAATTGTCAATTATGCAAATGTCTGACAAAACCTGTGGAATGTTGGCAAGAACGAAAAGTAAGAAATTCGCGGAACCTCTTATTATTTTAACGCTTGTGGGTGTTAAAGGTACTCAGATCGACCTTATACATAGGTCTGGCGGACGTTAAATGATGTAGCCTCATCGGTAAGTGGTCTCTCTTTTGCCGGCTTTTATGCTGCACTGTGAAATTTCTGTTTCATGTCGCGAGGTATTGGAAATCGTATCTGTCAATCATTGCATTTTACTTTGTAGGCCCGGAATCTCTCCTGCTCGTAACGCGCTGCTCAAAGTTTATATTTTTCTTTTTTATCCAAAACATTTCGGAAACTACTTATCGCTTTGTCTTTTTCTAATAAATTTATCTATGCATTTTTCTGGCACACCTGCAGCATAGTTTCAACTGCGTGCATAAAATTTGCAGGAAGTGGTAGTAATAGTATTGGTTGTAGCTGCTGTTGCTGTCATTATTATTATTAACCCTTTATTGCATAGGATTTTTTTTTCGCTGAAAAAAATATATGTGCTAGGAAATGCATATTGTAACCAATTGGCACTGTTCTAAGGTCTAAATTATGCACAGAATTTGTATATTTGAAGAAAGAATAACTTTAACCAAATGGTAACTACATGCAATAGCCACAGAGGTAACCGGTTACCAATTGGCAACTACATGCACTGAGTGGGTGTGCAATACGTCACCGTTTGGCAACAAGATGCAAAAGTGGACAAACTATGCATTTTCGCGATTTTTGAAGCTCAAAATGCAATATTTCATGGCTAACGTTTTCAAGAATTAAAACTATGCCATCGTACAAAATGTTGGAACTTGGTAATTATAACATCAAAAACTTATTTCCTGCAGCGTTGTAAATTGTCACCATTTGGCTAATATGCTATCAATACTTATATTCTTGATGGTTGCATATTGTTGCCATTTGGTATCATGAGCTTTCGTTGGAAATGCAATGAAAGTGCATGTTGTTGCCAATTGGTAGCGTTTTTAAAAACCCGCAGTTGCACGTAATGACCAAACGGACGGTCATACAAACGTGTGGAAAATTCTTATAATTATTAAACTGTCTTAGCTGTTGATTAAAACGGACTTTATATCAAGAATAATTTAGCCATAGGTATGATTTTTATCAGTTCTTAAAGCTATGTATTAATATTCATATCTGCACTGTGAAAAAGACGATTTTCTTGTTTTTTAACTTTTGACTTTAGAAAGGAAACTTTTTGTTTCTCGCCGCTTAGACCACGCTCTTGCGTAGTTCTTTGCATAGAGAAAATATTCTAGATAGGTACTGAACATCGCGCCATAGAGCAGAGAGGTTCATGTAGCTCTGAATATGGATTTTGTGAGTGTTACCAATTGGTCACAAAATGCAATAAAGGGTTAACTCTGTTATAAGAATGTTGAAATGTATGGCCCGTGGTATAAGTTTCATAAAGATATATGGTGTACAAATTGGGATTAATGCTGGAAAGAAGACCTGGGTAGGGTTGCCAGACGTCCGGCAAAAGGAGGACATGTCCTTTTTGGCCTCTGTCCCCTGTCCGGCAAGCAAGGCTAAAAATCTGAAAAATATCCGGCTTTTTGGATGTTTGTTGTATTGACCATTGGCTATTATTTTTGGCCGTTTTTAACGACTTTACACGTGCATGTGGTCCCTAAGTTCTTGTAGCTAATCTACTTACTTGTTTTTTTTATTGCAGCTCCATTTCCAGACGTTTCCAGCACATGTTCTGAGTAATGTTACGATGTATCTAGTGTCAAAGTGCAAATTTTATTTAAGGTAGCAGAGCAGCGTCTGTGGTGTGTTTCATAAGTGATTTTGTGACGCTTTTGAATAAAATGGCTAGTACTAGTAGGCCTACTAAGAGAAAATGCAACTTCAATGTGTCCTTTTTTGTCCTCCTTTCCGGCTTTCTGTGTCCTCTTTTGGCTACCAATGTATCCTGGGAGATTTTGTAAGTCATTGCTAGCAATATCCACATGTTAAAGATTCCTGATACAAGATACGACACTTTGTAAGAAAGTTACACACAGGCACATACATATACACATACAAATACACATGATTGTATAATGTATTTTAAATTACACAAATGCTTTATGTTATATGTCTCTTGCTGACACGAGGCTCTATGGAGAAATATATCTGAGAATAAAATTCATAGAAAATCATATCTCCAGCGTTGGATTGATGACTACCGTGTCCTGCATATATACCCAGATAGAAAAGAACAAAAAGAAAATAAAAAGTATCTAGTTGGCAGTTCTTCATTGCCAGATGGGAACGATACCAGTTAGTTGTGACTTCATCGAATAGTTGCTGACTGGCTCGCCTAAGAGTTGCTTCAATAGCATTCCGACCGGTAGTTAGTTTAGATTATCAGGAAATGATTATAGTTATGATTAACTGTAGTACTAACTCACAGAAAAGCGTGAACTTATTTCTGTTTTCAACGAAGTGTTCATGAATAGAAGAGCTAAGTTCAGATTTCAAGAGAGAGAGTGTGTTCCTATGGCTAATTTATACATGGGGCCGAAACCAGGTTGGCCCTCTTGATCTGTAAATTGAACACTGTCAATGCCAAATTGGGAATAATGCAGATTCATTAGCTAAACGTGTGGTAGTTCAGTTACAGTTGTACATCAGAGATAGAATTTTAAAATACACGCACGCATGATACATGGAATGGAATTCAACAATACTCTTAGGTGTAGGCTTACTGACCTTTCTGTCTTTTATCTCTTGACAAACTTCTGCTGACGTTACGCTCCTGTCTTTCCGCCAATGGGCTTCCGAGCGATGACGAAATAATAGCCACACAAGCCAAGACGATCCAGAAGATCTGACCAGTTGCCATTGTTGTGATGCAGACGCTGAAGATGCGCAGTGAAGCAGGTATGGCGCCTTTTAAACTATTCAGAAGGCTCCCATCTGCTCTATAATTCAGCAATTTAAAATATTCTTAATGAGAAAATTATGTGCAATCTAGTAAGTTGAAGTATTCTGAGGAGAACTTTTAAGTTCGTCTGTAATGCGAAACTATTAAACGACGTTGGTCGCTAAATATTCGTACCAGCGTATAATTGATCAAAAACGTTCAACTCCATCTTTCTTTATTAAAACCAGCCATCAAGTATTTCTTTGTACGCAATAATATGCGATAGAGAAGACTGTGCTCTTTTAACTTAATCCCACGCGAGTCGGAGTTATTGTTGAAACGGAGTAACAAACATATATATTCGTTTAATATCAATTTCAACTGACAAACCTTTGACGATTATGACAAACCGCAGACGATTAAGTTTAAGCAGATGCCGTACCTTCAAATATATTTGCAATTTGAAACACTTCATATGGACTGAATGCTTCATGAGCCAACTGATGTCAACATTCAAATGGGATTGGTGCATATTGACGTCAACCATCAAGTAAGGATGTAAGTATCATATATTCGTTTGTTCGAGATTTTGCTGTCACACCGAAACAAGTTACAACTCTCACTAGAAATATCAAAAAGAGAAAACGAGAGAAAGATAAAGATAAAAATTATGAATTGGACAAAGGATTGCTTGTCGGTTGTTGTTAAAGCAAACGAAGACCCCAACACACGTTAGGGATCATTCGCCAGTCGATGACTCTCAAGCTTAAAGTCAGATCATAAGTGGATGTCTCCCGTGCGATCGAGGTGTGCGGTTGTTTCGACACCAGTCGAGGGCGGAAACCGTCTAAAAGGCTAGTTTAGCAATGTTATTGATAGTACGTCTCGATAGATGGCGATTTCTTCTCGACTGGTCAAGGCCGGTGTCCCGTGACAGAGTCTCTATCCTAAGTTTCTTCCCGGACTCTATATATCGAAACAAATTCTCCCCAGTCGGATATGTTCCGGAATAAATTCGCCCCCTTAGACAAAATTAAATTCTGAAACAAAGTTTACCGGAAGAGAATATTTCATTCCCTGTTGAAGCAAACTTTTCCCCGGCGAGACTTTATTTGAACGTGAGATTCAGCTTCTACTTTAGCTCATTTGGTCACGAATTCTATAGGAACTACTATGCACTTTTTGCCGCGAGTTGTTTCTTTCAGAGGCCCACGAAATCGATCCCCAGCGAGCCAAGATGTGAGCCAACTAATGTCAACATTCAATTGAGATTGGTGCGTATTGACGTCAACCAAGCAAGTAAGGGTTAGCCGTAACTGTTTGGCATACATCAAATACTCACATCTTTTGGCATACATCAAATACTCACATCTGCGCAGACGTGTTTGATAGGAAAAAGAGAATTATGATATAACATAGAATTATGATATAACATAGACAAGTTAGGCGGATTTTGTTAAGAGAAAAGTACGTCAAGCAAGTATTGCACAGTCATTGTTTCAGTGGATTTGTCCTACTTTAAGGCAGAGTGCTCTGGAAGTTGTTTCCAAAACTTTCGGGTCTTTGGAGAATGCCAAACAGTAACGGCTACTTAATTCTATGTTGGAAAAATAATTGTGTACCAAATACGTTAAGATGGAAAGAATGTAAGGAACCAGATAAATGAAAGTTACCAAGCTGTTAATTTCTTATGTTTCTTGTGCATTGCTTTATGAGAAACTGACAAAGGTATCTTCCTAAAGTTGGCGAACAGAATATAGATATTAACATTTCGGCTCTTACCTCACAACCTCTTCGTTTCGAATGTGATAGGCCTATTATAGGTCTATTTTAATTCGCCACACTCACAGGAATGATCAGAGCTAACAGGATTTTAGGAAGTGTTCTAGCATGGCAAATCGAATTGATGTCTCGAGTCAGGCATATTTGTGGGAGGGCAATTCATCTGCTTGGTGGCTGAAGTACGTAGACTCCCGGATCAGAACTATAGACACGACTTAGAAAGGCGGGGCAATGCGCCTGTAGATACGCATAACACCAACAAACTATTCTGCGAGATTTACCTACTAACTTGTACTGGTAATAGTTTACTTGCTCTGTAAGGATGGAGGGATGGGCTGGCCCATAGGGCAAACAATAGCTAGCACATCCAGAATACCACCGAAAATGAAGTTTGTAGAAATTGTCCATTGATTGCAACATCTGCTTATAAGTCAAATCGATTTCAACCATGCAGTTGAAAGAAAAATCAACAGCTGTTACCAACTTTTAAAGTATCACCTGTGCTTTATGCACTCTAGATTGTTGATATACGGAAAACCAGCACAGAATTTTATCTTGAGGCATTGGAGAAACTTTGTTTAAAATCGTCTCCCAGAGCTGGTTTTGTATCACGAAGAAAAAAAAAATTAAAATATGTTCGCTATAATTCGCTATATTGAGTGAATTGAAGGCAAGTATTTATAGAGGCCTGCTTTGCCGCAACCTCATTAGGCCTACTTACTACAATTTCCGTCCGCACATACCATATCCCAATACGTGCAACAGTTCATAAATGCGTAGGGTTATGGTCAGTGTAGCCTATGCACTTTTGTGCGACTAAAACGCTAAACCCATGGAAGCTGGATATTTAAGCGACTAAAAAGCCATACCTGCGATTGTAAGCTAAGAAATGTAATAATTTATTCTTAACCAATAGCGGTGAGAATAAATGTGTGAATATTTATGAACTGCTTCTCCTCCGTCCACAGTCCGCAATCCGAGTCGGTGCAGTCGAAGATGTCGTAATTCAACACAGCGACGCCACTAGTCTTGAAAACCCGATCGATTCACAATCGACCATCATCGAAGTTAAATTGCTAAAGTAACGCAAATCTGCATTTTCTCTTCTATTCCTATAATTAATCAATTAATTAATATCATTAATATTATTGGAAACTTGAAAGAGCTATTCTCAACCTATAATATAGATACCACAACACACCGTTGCTGTCATGACTTCTATATACTTATTATGTAACTGCAATTACTGAAGTGGAGAACAGGAGAAAAACCATTTAGTCATAATCAATGCAGTAATCAGTTAATGACATAACAGTCTTTCGTCCAATATCCTGAAGCGTCGTTCGTGTGGTCCTCGCAGATTGGAAGGTGATATGTTTTTTTGTGACCGAAATCATTGGAAGAACTGAGACTTCAGGTGGTGTTGTTCTTTTTTTCGCAATGACATCTATTACCCTATTATTGATAAAGCGATCATAGAACTGTAGGCTAGATTTTCTGGCGAGACTATAAAAATATCAGTGGCGTAGCTATCATATGAGCAGGGGTAACCGGGCCCACGACTTCCAGGGGTCCACAGAGACACCAGTTAATTTTTTTATAGTCACAGTTGAAAGTTTCTTTTCACAGTTAATCTAATTCACATCGCTGCTTATTTGGTGACAGATCTAGTAGTTGTGATGTTTGAATGTTTCGACAGTCGACACACTTGCATTACTTCCTTACTTGAGCATAGTCAGATGCCAGCTACCGTATTGAACTCTAACCTTGTTTTGGCGTCTCGAGTCACGACGGTCACATTGCATAATGTCTTCAGAGTTTATATGAGTGAACGAAGTAGCTCCTTTTGGTTATTAATTGTCGATTTATCTGTATAATAGCGAAAGTTTACGAATTTTATTACTGTGACCTAAGACCTTGATTTAGACATTAGGCCTAGGTGGCGGAAGGCATACACATGGGTCCATGACAATATGAGTAAGAAGGCAAGGCCACAGGGGCAAACGAGGGTCCATGCGGGACCAGATGCGGGACCCCCTGCACCGGGCTCACGAAAAGTTACCTACACCACTGGAAAATATTCCCTGCTTTTCAAGCGTTGATACCATGCAGTGCAAGCTTTTTAAACGGTGAAATACTTGCTCGTTTTGCATTACAAAGCCAACATGGATGATGTAAATATGGAATTGCGACAGTGAAAGAATGATTGAACGAAAACAACAAAACGGGACATTTGAAGGTGACAAACTCATTGCATCCACTCGTTTTATTGCACAATTTGATGGCGCCTCTATGAACCGATGAGGCTAGCTTTAATTGCATCCACTATTCCAGTTACAGCTGCTCAATCAGAGCGCTCATAAATTGTCAGATGTAGCAGTTTTGTAGATGCATCCTGCAAGATACCGTTTGTTGGATTTGGACAAAGTTTTGGACAAATCTGTAGCTGTGTATTCACAATTCCGTGCTGACAGCATAGACCGAACTGTTGTTGTCTGATTATATTTCATATGACGCGAGTTATTTGAGCATTTGTGTAAACAATACCTGACTCAGTGGACTTTTATTGGACTTTTTGCTTTTGAAAACTTTTGTCGGTGGAGAGACCTGAAGATCAGTCACCACACAGTGTAATCGTGTAATCGTCTGCGGTTTGTCAGTTCGAATTGATATTAAACGAATATATTGTTGCATGCTGCCCTCTTGTCTCATCCATGCTCTCGGACTTCCTTCGATACGCTTGACCAGTTCCTTAAAGAGGAGTGGCGTAAGCTATAAAAGGAAGATTCGAGACGGAATAAGCCTGAGAGATTCGGAGTTTAGCCTTCGAAGTGATTAGACGTACGCGGAAACATTTGCAGTCGAGCCGAAGAATTGTTTACTCAGTGGACCAGCAAAGATCTATCGCGGTGAGCGACACCGTTGTTTCTTTGTTCTGTTGCGTAGCCATTGCTTTCTTTGTATAATCAGTGTAGCTTAGATTTGATTTCATTGTTAGTTTTAAATTCTTGTCGCCCTGGCTAGACATGAGTTCTAGCGCGGGCCCCTTTGTCTCCGACTCTGCACTTCAGTTGCAGTCGGTCGAAGACATTACGGATATCTTAGGGCTGGTGACTCCGTCTAAAAAACGGATGAAGCCGTGTGACGACTCGCCTGATAGTGGCAGGTTAATAATTGCGACCGATTCCGAAGAATCGAGTTGCGATGACGATAACGACGGGTTCTTAACGGTTAGTGGTAAGACTGCCCGTAAGTCGGAGAAGAAGAGGAAGCTCACTGGTGTCACCCTGGACTCCCTCAGGCATTCTCCCAGTAAGGTAAAGAAAACCACTGTGGAACGGCGCATGCCAATTGCGCCGAAAGCCTTGGTAAAGGCTCCCACCACACGGTCTGGAGATAAACCCAGGTTAGTAAACAAAGGAGATCAATCAACAGAGATGAAAGAGGCGCCTGCCACTCGGGTGACGGTCTCCCGATCTGTAGAAGACCGATTGTTTGTAGAGTTTATTGGTCTGCCTTTGTGTAAGGTGAACGCGACCGCTGTCAGGACGGAGCTGAACACGTCGTTCGGCCCGTTGTTTGCGGACCTGGTGACCCCGTCGGCCACGAGTGTGCGTGTGCACCTTGGCGGCCCTGAAAAGGAGGCAAACAGAGCGCGCCTGCTCGCCTGTACCAAGGTCTGTAATTACCAGATCAAGGTGTCGGAGCCACGCGAGATCGTGCGCCACAGGGGCAAATATGTCCAGAGAGTGATTAAAGGAGTGTCACATGCTCTGTCTGACTCGGACATATACGAGTCTGCCAAAGAACACGAAAACCTGCCTGTGATCAAGGTCGAGCGTATTCACAAGATTGTGAACAAGGTGAAGGTGCCAACTATGGCTGTCCTAATCAGTTTTTTGCCTGGTGCAATTGTCCCTGCACGATTGCATGTAGGTTTTCTGACATTCAAGCTACATCTGTACGAGCCACCAGTAACCCGTTGCTTCTGTTGTTTTTTACCTGGCCACGTGGCTAAGTTTTGCAGGGTCAAGACCCTGCGATGCAGCATCTGTGCCGGTGAGCACAAGGCTGCCGATTGCACGAAGCGGGACCAACCGAAGTGCGCAGCCTGTGGAGGACCGCATCCCGCGCTGTCTAGCAGCTGTCCGAAGTACGTGCTAGCAAAGGCAGCGACCACCATCAGCGTACGCCAGGGCGTCCGATACAGCGATGCGCTCCGGATGGTTCAGTCGCAGACCAACAACACTCAGCCTCAGAAGCCGACGACAGCTGCAGCCGAAACCGCAGCAACTACACCTGCCGCTGCGCTAACAACGACAACGGCAACAGCACCAAAACCGCCTCGCTCTCCAAAGCCTCGACGGGCCAAGGTGACCCAACCTGCTGCAGACGTCACCGTACTACCGCCGATTCTGGAGGGGATCACGAAGACCGACGAGGATGGTTCCGCCCAGAGACACGCTCTGGACGCCCTCACCCGCGCCTGCGCCTTGTTCGTAGAGGGAATGACGGCGATGGGGGCGAATGAAGGCGCCGCTGTCACTCCGGCAAAGATGATCGAGGTCATCCTTGGTGCCATCCATGCCGCCTTCAAGATCCCGCTCGACGCGATGACACCCGTCTATCCAGTCGCCTCGACAACTTCCGGCATATCGTCAGCCACGTCAGCCACTTCACCCGTCAACCGCCATCATTGATCTCCAGATTCTCCAGTGGAACGCGTGCAGCCTCAGGGCCCGGGTGGGGGAGCTGAGGCACCGCATCTCCGGGATGCAGACACCGCCGGCGGTCATCTGCATCCAGGAGACGTGGCTCAGCCCGTCCATCAGTTTTGAGATCCCGGGGTACTCCTGTGTGCGGCACGACCGTTCCGTTGGAGAAAAAGGAGGAGTGGCGACGTTCGTGAGGACGGGTATCGCCTACTCCCTGATCAGCACCACTGACGTCCCGGAATCGATCACCATCTCTATCGACGGACTCCCAACAAAGATCAAGATCATCAACATCTACCATACAAAATCAACACCAGAAGACCCCTTGTTGCCGGACGCTTACACGCCCTTCTTCCGTAACAAGTCTGCAATCGTTCTGGGAGACTTCAACGCCCACAGCACACTCTTCGGGTCCGACATCACCAACGCACGGGGTCGCAAGCTGGAAGACGACATTGAAGCCAGCGCCTTTGTCCTACTGAACACTGGTACCCCGACGTTCGTCAGCAACACCTTTGGAGCATCCAGCCCTCTGGACCTTGCGATGGCCTCGACGCCCTTGGCGCGGAGGTGCACTTGGACTGTCCTCGACGATTCCATGGGCAGCGACCACTCACCGATCCTCATCACCATCGATGAAGCAGTCCCGGTCGAAGAGTCCTTCATCCCGAGGTGGCTCCATCGAAAGGCCGACTGGACGGCCTTCAAGGACGACTGCAGAGAGGCGCTGACCATCGACCTCGTTACCGACGACATTGAGGTGAGCCACAGCAACATCACCGGTTCGCTCATGGAGGTCGCCATGCGGCACATACCTCGGACGACCCCTCCCAAGGGGAAGACCAGGAGTGTGCCGTACTGGACAGAAGAGTGCACTCGCCGCGTCGGGGAGCGCACCGAGGCCCGCAACAAGATGCAGAGGACCAGGGACCCGGCGGATGTTGAAGAATACCGTCACATAAAGGGAATCGCCCAGAAGACCATCAAGGACGCGCAGAAGACATCCTGGAGAGAATACTGCACCACCTTGAACGACAAGACGAAGCTCGGAAGGGTGTGGGGCACCCTGAGAAAGATGTCCGGCACAAGGTCAAGACCACAAATTCCAACGCTGAAGAAAGAAGGAAACACCTACACGACGAACCAGGAGAAAGCGAACCTCTTCGGAAGATGCTTCTCTGAAGTCAGCTGCACTGGCAGCCACTCCGCGGAGTTCCAGGAGCGTAAGGACGCTTTTGAAGCCGAGCACTCTGAGGAGCTTCACGGAGAGCACCTTCTGACTGACGAGAAGCCCTTCAACGAGCCCTTCACCATCCAGGCTCTGAGAATCGCTCTCCTGCGCTGCAAGAAGGATACAAGTCCGGGTGAAGACACCATCACGTATGGGATCCTGGCCCAGCTTCCGCATCCGAGCCTGCTTGCCTTGCTGGAGCTGTTCAACATGGTGTGGCAACATGGACGACTCCCGGCCTGCTGGAAGAACTCCATCGTTGTTCCTATCCTGAAACCGGAGAAACCAGCCTTCGACGCCAACTCCTACCGCCCGATTGCCCTGACATCCGTCTTGTGCAAACTGATGGAGCGGCTAGTGACGGACCGGCTGACCTGGCACATGGAAACCAACCACCTGTTCAACAGATTCCAGTCTGGTTTTCGCAGGCTCCGGAGCTGCCAGGACCACATCGTTCGACTCCAAGACGACATCCAGAGAGCCATCCACTCTAAATACAGCCTTACTGGTGTTTTTGTAGATCTCGAGAAGGCTTTCGATCTGATGTGGACCGACGGACTGCTGCACAAGCTGCAGCAACACAACATCACCGGTCAGATGTTCAACTGGATCCGGGACTTCCTGACCGACAGACACATCCGTGTCCGCGTGGGAGCAGAGCTGTCCGAACTCTTCCACATGGAGAACGGATCGCCACAGGGCAGTGTCATCAGCCCTGTGTTGTTCATCATCATGATGAACGACTTCCCGGATCCGGAGAACGGCGTCAAGCTTTCTCTCTACGCGGACGACAGCGCCATCTGGAGAGCAGGACCAAACCCGGACGTGAACCAGCGACACCTTCAATCCTACCTCGATCGACTGAAAAAATTCTTCGACGACTGGGGTTTCAAGGTGTCTACGACGAAGACCGTGGCCGTCGAATTCCATCGCTTCCGCACACCAACAGCACACCGACCGCTGAGACTCGGGACCTCTCTTCTGAGCTACAAGGATAGCGTCAAGTTCCTGGGTGTGATATTCGACCGGTATCTTACCTGGTCCGAACACATCAGGTACGTGGCGGATCGCTGCAAGAAGCGTCTCAACCTGATGCGCGCTATTGCAGGATCCCATTGGGGGTCGTCGAAAGACACCCTTCTGATGGTCTACCGAGCTCTCATCCGCTCCGTCATCGACTACGGCTGCATCGCGTACGAGAGTGCCTCGGCGAACCAGAAGAAAGTGCTAAACACTATCCAGTGTAAGGCACTCACGATAGCTTCTGGAGCGCTCCGAGGAACGAGCCTCTCCGCTCTGCAGGTAGACTGCGGGGAGATGCCACTCCACCTACGACGAAAGCAGCAGATGATGGAGTTCATCATGAAGATAGACGCCATCCCGGACCATCCGACGCAGACCATCACCAGCGGCCGGAAGACGAAAGCGGCCAAAGACGACATGGATCCGATCCGAGTGAAGGCGAGAAACATCAACAGCGAGATCGCAAAGCCTACGATCCAGCCACTCGCCTGCACGACAAGACCGATGTGGACACTCCGCCAACCGATCATAGACACCACACTCAGGAATAAGATCAGAGATCTACCTAATCCTGCTAATGCTGTTGTTTTTTCAGATTACCTCAGAAGGAAGAAGTCCATGGTCGAAGACCACATCCGCTCTTACGATGGCCATGTGGCGATCTACACGGACGGCTCAAAGAACCCCGCAGGTAATGCATCGTGCTCCTTCTACGTGCCCTCTTGTGGCCACCATGGAAGCTACAGGATGAGCGACGGGTCGTCAGTCCTGGCAGCAGAAATGGAGGCCATAAGCAGGGCGATGGAATGGGCCGCTAACGCTAACGTACCAAATGTTGTTATTTTTTCAGACTCCCTCGGTGTCCTGCAGAGTCTGGAGAAACAGCAGTCCGGGACAAGACAACATCATCTCGTCGACCTGATCCACGCCATAGATGACTACGGGCAACACGCAGAGTCGCCACCGAAGATCGTTTGGATCCCCGGTCATCTCGGCATCCCAGGCAACGAGACGGCAGATGCCCTGTGCAAACAGGCGCTACACAACACCGCCGTGGACCTCCCGATGACGCTCGAGTACCCAGAAGCACGACACCTCTACCGCGACCACTTCCTCCGGAAGTGGCAAACAGAGTGGACCACCTCAGACACCGGCTCCGACTATAGGGTCGTCGAGCCAGACGTCAGCCTGGTCCGCAGATACACCGACCCAAACCGGAGGAAGGAAGTCACCATCACCAGACTCCGAATGGGGCACTGCTGCCTCAACGCGCAGTTGAAGTTGTGGGGCCGCCACGAAACCGGAAACTGTGACGAGTGCGGTGACGCCCAGGAAACCGTGCGCCATTTCCTCTTGGAGTGCCCTTCTCAGGCTGGACTCCAAGACCAGCTCCTCCGAGAGTGCGCACGGAAAAACTGGTCTTTCGATCTGTACACCGTACTCAGTCAAACCAGCTGCCTGAATACCATCTACAAGTGGCTGGAGGCTTCCGGTCGAAAGATCTGAAGGCGGCCCCTGCCCCCACCGGAAAGAAGAAGACCAAGAAGAAGTCAAAGAAGAAGACAAAGAAGAAGACCAAGAAGAAGATAGAAGAACATAAACTTTTAGTGTAAATAATACTCGGAACAATATTAACAATATTAACAGTATACAGAGAACTATCCTATGTAAATAGCAAGCCCCACAAATGTAACCAAGACGGGGGAGGGGAGAAAACCCAACTCCGCTGACCGTGCATGGGAAAATCCTACCACCACCTTCCCCCACGGGGGTTTTCTTGGTTGGCAGCCGGCCGTCAGCTTAACCTGTCTTGGACCCCAATCGTGATCTATTATGTACCTGTACATATATTATTGTCTATGACGCCAATCATCTTTGATATGACGGCGTCGTTAAATAAACGTATTTTAAGTAAGTAAGGAATAAGCCTTGGCTTTTTGGTGTCCGATCCAAGTGGGTCTTCGGGTAGTTAAGTGGCCGCCAAGCATTCAGTTGTATGTAGAGTTGTACAGGAGAGCCTAAGGCAAACTCCTTAATTTCAAGCTCGTTGTCTCGTTGCCCTCTGAGGCCGACAGCGCGGTTAATATCGTGTACGTTTGAGGCTCATGTTAGGAGTGCTCTTCTTCAAACGAAGAAGAGATTATTGTGAGTGTCACTTCTTCTATGCTGACGAAGAAGTTGCACGTGTTGTCTACCGTTCTTCTTTGGTGAACTGACGAATGCTGTTGTGAAAGGTATACTTTGCTATAGGACGATACATATGTTATTTAGTGAATAAAACCACTTTTAAGCATACCACTAGACTGAGCTATTTCATTAAAATATAATGGGACCTTACAATATATATACAGTCGTCGCGCGCGATGACTATATCCAGCCTCCCGCCACACTGATGAGTCGGCTCAGCCACGTGCTGGGTCAACCCCAATTGTTCCACCATCGAGCGGAAATCGGCTGCTGCCGGCGCATTGGCATCTTCAAGGTGGAGGTTTAAGTCTCCAAAGATGACGACCTGTGAGTTGCAGAGTGCGAATTGTTGCACCAAAGTGGAAAATTCGCCGTCGGCGATGAGGAACCTGGTCGATAAATTGCCAGGACCGTGTATGGGCCCAGAGTTCTCGAGATCGGGATAGCGAGCGCCTCGAAGGTAGTCGGAGCAGAAGACACGGAAAGAGGATCGGTAGATGATGACAAGACCACCGCCCCGTTGGTCCAAATCCGGGGTCCAGGTCTTGGACGGTCGATGAAGGACAAATCCGGAGGTATTGATCGACGTACGGCAACATCCGTTGACGATCGGTGCCATGATTCTGTGATGGCAAAGAAGACCTATATCGTTCGAAAGTATAGTTTCAGCGACTGCCGCGTACTTACTGTGCAAGAAACGGATGTTCCAAGTGACCAGCCGCATACCTGGCGTATCTTGAGCAGAGAGTCCGGCCGAAGAATAGGATGTCGACGAGGTCAAGGAGGTATACGTAGGAGAAAGGTGATTCTTGGGCACAGTATCGACGAGCGAAATCCGGGCGCCACAGTCCGTAGAAGAAAAGAAATTAACGCGTAGAGCGCTGAATCGAGGTAATTAGGTCATGGAATAGTGATATAGTAGAGAGAAGTTTCTCGTTGTAACTCTGAAACGGCGAGGACGACTGAAGTAACGATTTAAGTAACCCAAACTACAGAGGTTATCCGACAACATAACCAAACGTGTTTCTTGTATACAATTTTATCAATCAATCAATCAATCAATCAATCAATCAATCAATCAATCAATCAATCAATCAATCAATCCGCTTTATTATAACACAACAGACAATACATTTAACAGACAGTTTGCACAATGTAGACTTGAGTGTCTTCAATGGGATACCCCTAAGGGAGGAGTCCCGCTAGGTGGGGCATACCGAGTTCGCTGGCAGAACGTATGATATGTACGTGTACATGGGCATAAGCTTATACTAATCTTAACTAAGAAAGTGATTTTTAAACTAGATCAAGATATCTTGGTCATATACAATATATATACAGTGTAAAAAAAACTATGCAACACAGCAAGATGTAAATTTGGTAATGTCCAGTATCTCAGTATCAGCACAGTGTACTAGCACAGTTCAAGACAGAGTTTGACAATGGATAGTTGAATTTTCTAGTTGAATTTTCTTTTATGGGGAGTGGCTATGACAATAAACCCAGGACTGACTGTGAGCTATGATCAGGTAAGGCACGGTCTGGTTATTAAGAATGTATGAGGTGAGACTTTAACAATGACTTGAACCTGCTGATGGGCAGGGCAGAAGTTATTTCAGTTGGCAATTCGTTCCATAATCTCGGGCCCAGACATTTGATTGAGAACAATTTGGCGTTAACGCGAGAAAATTCTGGGCGATTGTTTGATGCATTACGTGTGCAGTGTTGGTGGATCGAGGTGCCCATCTCAAAATAAGAGGCCACGAAAGGTGGTAGGAGTTTGTGGTGAAAGCGGTACATGAAGAGAAGACTTTGAAAGGTATTTATTTGGTGTATGGTTAAAATGTTGTTGTTGCGGAATAAGTGTTTGTGCTAGCCTTCCAGCGGGTGTTGAATATTGTGCGGAGGGCTGAATTTTGGAGTTTACCTAAGAGATCTAAGACCGTTTTGTAATTTGCTCCCCAGGAGATGTTACAATAAGAGATATATGGGAAAATTACGGTATAATAGAGATTTGATAATATTTGTGATGGGAGACAGTAACTGATTCTTTTCAATACGCCTACGTTTTTTGCTACTTTATTCGATATTAAAGTAATGTGGGCCTTCCAGTTGAGCCGGGAATCAATTTGTACCCCAAGAAACCTGGTAGAAACAGTCTATTCTAAGGGCACATTATCTATGGATTAGTAAAATTTGTTGGAGGGGGAGTTTTTCGTCCAGAGTGGAATACAGTGAAATTTGTTTTCTTGAGATTAAGTGATAGTTTATTGGCGTTAAACCACGATGCTATTTGAATTAGTTCTTTATTTGCTCTGGTGAACAAGGTCGTACACGATTTGTCATTTAAAAAGACGTTTGTATCTGCAAATAGGATAAATTTGAAAACCGTGGACGCTGAGGCTAGGTCGTTTATGTAAATTAAGAAAAGTAGGGGGCCTAGCATTGACCCTTGGGGTACCCCACATTTTATGGGCATAGTAGAAGAAGTGCCCGTTTTGAAAGTGACATATTGGGATCTGTCGGTTAAGTAGTTTGCGAGCCAGGCTAGCGCAGTCCCCCGTATTCCGTAGGATTGTAGCTTACTTATTCAGATGGAATGATCCACCGTGTGAAAGGCTTTGGCAAGATCAAAGAAAATACAGAGGCGCGTTTAGAGAAAACGGGGCCCTAGGCGCAAACATTTTGGGGGACCCTTCTGAACTTGAGAGTCTGAGACTCTGGTGGTGTTTAGCCGATCATGTACAAAAATCCACGAAGTTGAACTTGAAAACGTTTTTTGAGTGTTATTAGCACTGTAATTTTGATTAGATAGAAAATATATTTTCAAGGAATGTGAAGTTATTTGATATCACAATTTTAGTAAAAACACAAAAATTTTTATTTTTTATAATTTAAGAAAATTATTTTCATTCGTTTGGGGGGGCCCTCCGAGATTTGGGGGCCATAGGCGCGCGCCTAGTGCGCCTAATGGTAAACGCGCCTCTGAGAAAATGCCAATGGAGTAGGTGTTTACGTTCATTGCTTCAGTAATGCTATTTTGGATGTCCAATTGCGCCATGTAATTAGAGTGGTTAGTTTTGAATCCAAATTGAGATGGGGTTAACAAGTTCAGTTTATCCAAAAAAGCAGTAAGCCGGGACAGCAGTTTTTCAATGATCTTGGAGAAGTAGGGGAGAATCGATATTGGTCGGTAATTTGTAATGATATTCTGCTCTCCAGCTTTATAGACCGTTATTATTTTAGCTATTTTTAGGTCATTATGGACTACGCCAGCCCGAAAGGATGCGTTAAAGATAGAGGCCAGAATGTTGGCTACGGGGTCGATAGTTTATTTGGCAGTGTGCGGGCTAATATTATCCGGGCCCGATGCTGTAGAATCCCTCAGGCGACGTACCACGAGTTTGATCTCCTCTGAGTCTACAGGTAAGATTCCGCAAGAACAGGGAGGGGGAATAGGCATGAACTGGTTAAAATCGGAGGTACCGTGAGGCACTAAGGAAGCAAGGTTAGAACCGATATTAGAGAAATAATTATTGAATGCATCTGCAATATGACTATGGTTCGTAATTTCATGGCCACCCACCAAGAAGGAGTCAGGCAAGGTAGATTTGTAGTTGGGGTTTAGAATCTTCTTGATGACTTTCCATGTCTTCCACAGGTTGTTGTTACAGTGTGACAGTTGCTCTGCATAATATAACTTTATACAATGATTTTTTTAGCTTTTAAAATAGATTACGATAAGAGCAAAATTTATTTTTGTTAGCAGGGATAGGGTTTCTTATATATGACTTAAAAAGGGAGGATTTTCTGTTACAAGACTTTAAAAGGGCTTTTGTCATCCATGGTTGTTTTCTTTTTGGGTCATGATACTCCCTACGATTAATTTCAGGGAAGGCCGTGTTATAGATTCTTTTATAGGTGACCATAAAGCAAGCGTAAGCATCATATTTTCAACTGGAGTCCAGTCAAGAGGGAGGTGAAGGTGGCTTTAGATTCAGGGTCAAATTTCCTCTTAGGGCATGTAGGTAAAGGATTTCGTTTTGTGATCTGGAGGTCAAGATATAATACAAATGGGAAGTGATCAGACAGGTCGGTTACACAAATACATGAGTCCTGTTGGGTTGAGGGCGAGTTAATATAGATGTTATCAATAAGGGTTGCTGTAAATTCCGTGACCCTGGTTGGCCTTAGGATGGTGGGAAGCAACTTGTGGGATGTCATCAGATCGTAGAAGTTAGAGGTGGTCTGGAGATCCTCACAGAGCAACAGGTTAATATTGAAATCACCGGCAAGATAAAGTCTGTTTGTAGAAGAGGTCAAATTGTCCAATGTGAGTTGGAAATCGGCATTAAACTTAGCTATGGAAGTACCAGGTGGTCTGTAGATAGAGCCTAATGTAATATCACTCTCTTTATTCTGGTATATTTTTACGAATATTGACTCAAAGGTGCCGTGGTGAGATTCGAGGTCCCTGTTTCCAAATATATCAAACCTGTAATCGGTTTTGATAAGGAAGCCCACCCCGCCCCCAACACCCCCGCTCCTAGGTCTATGGACAAAGTTAAATCCCGGTATATTCACCAGTTCCTCAGTGCTCTGATCCAACCAGGTTTCCGTGAGGGCTAGTATGTCGATGTTTGCTTGGGTCAGGAACAGTTGAATGTCAGTCAATTTGTTAATGATGCTGAAACAATTAATGTGGGCGAGGCCGAATGGTCTACTGTAATTTAGGCCGTGAAAGAAAGGTTTAAGTTGGGCCAGTTCCTTATGGAGTGAAGAGAGCTGTGGACCTTCATTATAGAGGTTTGAGTCTGGGTCTATTCCATTTTCACCGAGGAGGGGTTTTTCACCCACTTCTTCACACATGAGTGAGTCGAATACTAGGTCAGGCATGTCTGGTGGTGCTGAAGTACTAGGGGTTGGATTAACAGTCATCTGGGTTTATATGAAAAGGGAGGAAGTATGGTAGCTGAGAGAGTGGGCAAAGGTTACATGGCCAGACAATGCTGTTACATGAGGTTAAGCAACCCGTGTGGAACCAATGGCTGCAATCTGAGCAGTGGATAATGCTTAGATTATTTATAATTCGCTGGTTATAAATAAAGCAATGTGACATCTTCAAAAACAACTTCAGTTAAATAACAAAACAAGTTTAGTAAATAAGCAGTAAAACAACTTAGGCAAAAAACAGGCTAAGGCAGGTAGGGAGAAACAGCGGCAGGTACTGAAGTTGAAGGGGAGTAGGCCTAATAGTGAGTGTATGATGTCATGGTCAGGAGTCAGGACCTAACTAACATGGTACAATTCTTGTGTTAGACTGGTTGAGCAGTTTGCAGTTTTATCCTTGGGTAGTGAGGAATCCCGTAGCACTACAGATGCAATAAACACCTCAATGAGGATCTCAACTGAATTAAGTTTTACGATCCTATAATAAACGCAATTCACTAATTTTAAACCTGAAAACAAGGCAAGTGTTTCATGAACGCGTTTTGACTCTACGATCCGATAACAGACACAATTTACTTATTTAAACCTGGAAACAAGGTGAGAGCAACATGAAGGCGTGATATGACAACATATGAATATATGTACAATTGTACATGTACATTGTACATGTACACACACATACACACATACACACACACACGCACACATACACACACACATATATATATATATATACAATATACATGCATATATATAATTATATTATAAACGATGGATTCAATATGTAATCTTCATTGCTCCGACTGAGCCAAGCGAGTCATCTCCAGTAAGTCAGAAAGGTTCAGTGGGTTTCTTAGTTTGTGTTAGTCCCACACTCGAATAGGCTCCGGTAATCCAGTCATAAAATAGGGGTAATGCATTTGGTTATTATCGAAGGATTGGTGCATGAGTGTAGACTTATCAAGAGAATAGTAACGTACGATTGATATGACGCGATAGGTCTAGGTGACGGTAAGCGACGCCAGGTCCTTGTGGATAAGCGCCTCCAAGTCACCAATCGTAGTTATCCTGGTAGGCTTTTCTTGAGGGTTGTCCAGGAGGCGAGCGAAGACCAAACCCTCCCTGGTCCAGGTTGAGAAGAGAACTTTAAGTGTTACCAGTGTCCTGGCCTCCGCGAATATTAGGGAGTTTGGTCTTGTTAGATGTTCATTTATATAGACACGTTCATAGTTGTTAAAAACGATAGAAACTAAATAAAAAATGGAAAAAACGTCGTTTTTTTCAAAAAAATAAAAAAGGAAAAAACGGGAAAAAAACCACAAAAGAAAATAATTTGACTTTGTCACATATTGTAGGCCCTACTGCAATTTAAAATTAACAGAATGTAATCAGCAAATAACACAACTTTATTAGTAAACGCTAAGTAACACCAATCTACAACAATTATTTTATTTCTAATAAGTTTGGTTCAATAAGAAATTGAGAAATTAAAAATATTTAAACCTTTTCAAATTTAAATTGTAAACATAAGTCCACATAAGTCCATGCTGACTAAACTAACACAATTAAAAACTAAACTCTGGAGGTATAGACTTGAGCCGATAGGGCCTATAGTGTAAACTTTCTCATAGTAATTGCATTTCAATTTAGCCAATGCTGAGTTTGTATTTCTCGTTTATCAAAGTAACGTGAATCCATTCCGCACCCTTTTCTTTTGGCATTTTAGATAACTTAGAAATAACTTTATTTCTTGTAGTGTGCTATTTCATAAAGTATTTATTTCTCAAATAATGAAGTAAACAGTGAGGTAAATTAGCTCAATCCTTGAAAAAACGTAAGGGACATCAGACAAAAAATTAAACAGAAACCGAAAAACATTAACAGACAGTAAATAAATAAATAAATAAAGTTACATAAAAAACGGAAAAAACGATAGGAAAAATAAAAAACGAAAAAACGACGTTTTTGGGAAAAAATAAAAAACGAAAAAAAAACGTTTTTAACATCTATGGACACGTTCAGCTCCAGGCAGAGATGTATTCTGGGATCTGAGGGACTTGGGTTTCTCGTAGACCAAGTCACGTGTTCGACGGTTCGAGAAGTGGATGAGGATTTGTTTGCGGGAGCCTCCGGGGTTTCCCGGGATGAAGTGTGCCACCGATACATCAGTTTCCTTCACATCCAGACTGAGCGATTGATTGAAGAATTCGATCAGAGGTCGCGTAAGATCGGTCCCCGATGAATGCGACGATTGATGGGGAGTCGCAAGACCTCTGATTACCAGGTTGTCCCGACGTGGGAATTTTTCGGTGTAGTCGACCTTTGACTTGAGTGCTTGGTTCTCCTTATGTAGCACCTGCAATCCTGCATCTTTGAATTTAGGTCTTCAGTAATTTTACGTAATTTATCCTCCGTTGTAGTGGAGATTAATTCATTTTGCTCTTCATTCAGCTTGTGTATCAGATCCTTGGTTGTAGTGAGAGTAGCCACATTTTGATCTTTACTGTAGTTATGGAGCTTAATCTCCGTCATCGCAACAATTTTGTTTGTGAGATCGGAGTTGTTCGACTTTATTGCAGCGTCGGTTTTAATCATGATCTCTTTCTCAATTTTAGATGCAAGTGACTTGGTGATTTTGTCCACCATTGTACTGAGGGTTTTCTCCACGAGACTACACAAAAGGTTAGAGACTCGTTCATCTTGTAGGCTCTCTAGGAGGTCCTCGGTCTTTAGACCTTTTTTGCCATAGTTAAGAGCAAAGTGTGAGCAAGTTGGAATAGTTTGAGCAAGTTGGTATGTTTGACCAGCGACACCGAAGGAGCGACACCGTTGAAAGGGGCGTTTCACGTCAATCTATAAATAGCGTGAGGCGACATGTACATAGGCCCTACCATTTATAAAGTGTTAATTACGAGTTCGTGAGGCGGATTAGTGATGGATTAGTTATCCCATCCGGCTGACCGATTCTTTATCTATCGTGAGGAAGTCCAATTTTTAGGTTCATTTAGTTGAATTTCGAGAAACTGTGCATTTTAAGCGCCGACCAGCTCATCCGACTGCCATTTAGCGATCTATTATATAATTATTATTATTATTATTATTATTATTATTATTATTATTATTATTATTATTATTATTATTATTATTATTATTATTATTATTATATTATTATTATTATTATTATTATTATTATTATTATTATTATTTATATTATTATTATTATTATTATTATTATTATTATTATTATTACTATGTTATTATTATCATAGTAATAATAATATTATTAGTATTATTTTTCTTCTCATTAATATTGCTATTATCATCATCATCAGCATCATCCGGATCATCCTTGTGCATTTTAACGACCGTTTTGTTCTTTGTTACCTCTCAGAAAATTTTATGCCAGTATAAAAATTAATTTTTCTTGAATCGACACAATGCAAGTTAGCGATCACAATTATAGTTAGATTGCCTGCGGGTATTTCCAGGTTCATAGAGTGAAAACGAAGAGGGCTGAATCGAAAAGTTCGTGAATTGTTATAAGATACAATGAGACATTCAATCGAGTCTAGTCTACAGAAGTGCTTCAATAAATTTATTTGAAATTTGAAAATGTCTTGCGACAAGATTTTAAAAATGCATGAGAAATTCGAATGTCCATTGCAGTTAACATTTGTTACGTATAAGTATTGCTGTTTTTAATTCGTTGAATTCAAGCGCGTTCACACTGGTGTGTCTCACACTTTATGTGGATCATTGCACATATTAGTGTTGCATCTCGTTGAACAATACTCGTAACCAGGAAGAATACTATGGCATTGTCGTCCCTGAGTCTTTCGAGTAAAATTATCGCAATATGCCTGGATCGCTTTCGAGAAAAAGTTACTTCCTGTAAAACAAAATGCACATTCGTTTAAAGCACATTTTCTAACAATTATTATAAAACAATTCACGTTTTAAGATGCTTTGCATTAATAGCTAGCAATCAGGTATTTGTTCGGCACAGACCAAGGCTTGAGGGAATATATAAACGGGAATATGGGAATATTTAAACGTGTGAATTCAGACCTATTCGTGTATGTGTGTACAGTAAATATGTGTGCATACATAGTTTACATATATACATGAACAAAAATGCGTATAATTTTATTTATGTATGTATGGTATGTGTGTATGTATATGTATGTATGTAAAAATGCATGATTGCATATATGTGTCATTGTGTCTATATAATATGTATGACATGTATGATTCAAGTTCTGTAGCAAAAAATGAAAGTATTAAGATAGGCTCATTACTTTTTAAGTTTTCTTTAGTCCATTGAGCAAAACTGTAAAACATCGCTGAAATTGGTTTGGATTTAGGACTGCTCAGATTTTTTCCGAACATAAATTTAAATGAATTTAATTTTTTTATTGTAAAGTATTTTAAATTACTTAGTAATACTTACTTATTTCCTAATAAGGAACTAAAAAAGAACATAAAATATTATTATAATTAATGAAAAACAAAATATTGGAAACTATTCCAGAAATACCCTTTTAGCATTTTTAATAAATAAAGGAAACAACAGTATGGCTGAAATTGGGTCAAAGACTTATCTGCATCTTATTGGAGAACCTCAGGAAACTGAGGTAGAGAACTGACTACAAGCTTGGATGTTTAAAAAGTTTAATGTTTTGCATAAAGATAAACATTTTAAAATATTTTTTTATTTTTCCATAAAGATTAACTTTCTCAGGAAGATGCAGTAAAACATGTAATTCAAGAGCTAAGCGAAATCTGGGCTAAAGCTAGGATTCCAATTGCAGAAAGCTAGGATTCCAATTGCAGAAGAAAGAAACATTGTTCGCTAGTTAGATGCATTCCTAGTAAGATATAAAAGTATCTGTTGTAACAAGAATCGTGAGGGAAACGACACAGCAATATTCTCTTTGATATTGCTCGTCACGAGTATAATTTTAATTGAAGAAGGTAGAACATTTCTTGTTGATCAGTGATCAGAAAGAAAATAGACAAGTGCATGCAAATTTGGCCAAGAAAGAAGAAAATAAATAAAATTGAAATCACTAAAGGAAAACTTAAGGCGTATACAAGAGGAAGAAAGGAAAGAAAAGCAGCGGAATATATCTAAGTCACGAACAGCTGTCTTCATCAAGTTTCGAAAGTGAGTCAGATCACATTCATATAGAAGATGAGTACTAATAAACCGCTCTGAAATTTTGTGGAGAAACACTCTGCGAAAACTCCAATTCCATCGACGTCTGACTATGAGAGTTAGACAAAACGGGCCAAGTTCAGTTCTTCGAATATCTTTCCACCAAATCTTGCTTCTGCACTGGATCGAACTAATGTCAGCAGCAGAAAGGCAGCCTGGATCTCAGCGGCAGCGAAGAACTGAACTTATGAAAACGATTATGCATCCGATTTTTCCAAGTTATCACTTTCTGTCAGCAGCATTCGGAGGAACCAGATAAATTATCGGTTCCAATGTTCTGCATTTGTTGAAGTTGTCAATAACAGTACGGAGAGGGATGCACTGACATTAACTTTCAACTGAACCTTGACGAAGCAAGAAGATCAAAAACAAATTCTTGTTGCAAATTGTAGAAGACCATCGGAAACAATATCCAAATTCATACAAAAAGGATTTTTCCTGAATGAAGTCGTAATCACTAATTTTATCTATTAAATACAGTAAAGCAATTTGGGACTTATAGTTATATACTTCCTAACGAGTCTCATTTTAATTCATTAGAAACCTATTGGCATTTAAAGTTATTGATGTTAGCTTTTTAGGCAGTGTAACATTGTTTTTTAGGCTTGATTATTAAGTTTTTCAGTAAAATTGGCTACTTACTGAAAATCGATTTATTTGGACAAAACTACTTAAAGTAAACTAATTTCAAAGTCGTTGAGGCAGTACTAAATATCATCCAACTTCATTGAAATTTTGGGGACTTATTTTATTAGCAAAAGGAACAGAAAAAAAACAAGATCACAAAGACAAGATTTTCAATTTTTTTAATCACCCTAATAATTTATTGTATGTGTGCTAGTATATGCGTAAGTTTGTGCTCTGTAGATGGGTACTCATAATGCTTATTTATGTGAACATGTGCGTATGTGTGCAATGGGTGCATGACTACTAGGGTTGCCACCTCTCCCGGATTGGGCGGAAGTCTCCTGTATTTCGATATGATCTCCCGTCTCCAGGAATTAATTTGGAAAACTTTGAAATATCCCGGAATGCTGAAAAGTCCTATTCCCTAGGACAACTGCACAATGCGTCACTGCTCGAGATCGAGTCAGAGACTCAGAGTCTGAATGTCTGATCGAGATTTTATTTTTTAACTTTCAGCGGACACTTTTCAAATTCAATTTATATATCTATGTATTTTTCTAACTTTCTGCGGACACTTTTCAATTGAGATATGTATGTTTATGACTGCGCGTGCAATGCGCGCGTGAAGTTCGCAATGGCGAATTCAAATTCTGAATCTGAGTCTGAGTCTAATCCAGAAAAATGTGTAGTTAAGAAGAAAAAGAAGTACGCCCTATTACTGTTCATTCAACGATGAGTGGCTCAAAGAAGACGATTTTAAGGATTGTTTGGCTAAGAAAAACGAGTTGGAAGCAGAGTGCAAAATTTGCCAGCAAACATTGTCAGTAAAATACGAGGGACGCAGATCGGTTGTACAGCACGCCACATCGGAGAAACACACTAAAAATGCGAAGCAGATGAAGAAGAATACAATCGTGACGAGCTTTTTTGTAGAAAACATGCTTTAAAACTATACTTAGATTCTGTTCTATCAGTGCAATTGCAAATGTTAAAAAAATTCTTGAATCTCCCGGATTCGTATCCTTAGGAGACCTGTGGCAACCCTAATGACTACATGTATGTACGTATGTATGTATCGAGGACAGTTGTGTTTATGTATGTCCGATTGTACTTACGTATGCATGTAGGCCTATGTATGTCCTATCTTTGCATGTATGCGTGTATGCATGTGTATATCTGTGTGTACGTACCGACGTACATATTTGTGTGTTTATGTAGGCCCTATTTAGCCATTCTAGCGCCAGTATCTGGATATATGTAAACGTAATTGTTATGTAAATACATGTCTCCGAAATTTCTCTCTGCTCTGCTCTCAGCCATCCTCGGTTCGAGGTTCGGCCGCATCATGCACAATGTTCCTCCAACGCCTCCTGTCCTCCGTCAGTCTTAACAATTCTCCCATTGCCAATCCCGTCCATTCTGTTATGTTGTCCAGCCAGTTTGTTCTCGGTCTTCCTCTTTTCCGGACTCCCGGCAGTGTGCCCTGTATGATGTCTTTCTCCATGCATGCTCCTTCTCTTCTCATGACGTGTCCAAAATATATCATTTTTCTTTCCTTCACCGTCCTCAGTAAATTCCTCTCTACTCCTGCTGCTTCCAATACCCATTCATTTGACCGCATTTCCGTCCAAGATATATTCATAATCAATCTCAGACACTTCATCTCGAATGCCTCTATTCTTCTTGCCTCCTCCTTCCTCAATGTCCAGCTCCCGCATCCATATATGGCCACAGGCCAAACCAGTGTTTTCCACAACTTTAGCTTCGTTTTATTTGTTAGATCATGACTCCTCCATATCCTTTTGAGGTCCGTAGCTACTGCATAACCCTTTGCTAAACGTGTTCTGATCTCTGTACCGCAACCGCTGTTTTCATCAATCGTTGAACCCAAATACGAAATTTCTCAGCGCCACACAAAAGCCACGTCATGGAGACCAGCTTATTAAACCGCGCTATATCAAATCAATTCCGCACTAGCCAGGATGCCCTGTTCGTTCCGGTGCCATGCAGGTCAGCGTTCAGGGAGGTCAAGCCGAGGAGACTGAAGGGTGCTATAGCTTCCTCCGTTCGTTCATTCTTCTATGTTCTCAGGTAACGTTTCATCTCTCTTAAAATTTGCTTTTTCTATCGGGGTCTCTCGCATTGGGAGGGCTTCTGAATGGCCCGCCCGTGAGAATCGCTTTATAAATATCCGTATACAATGCAATACAATACAATGCAATACAATTGGTGGTGATGGTGGTCGTGTGGTGGCCCCGGAATGGAATCATGATAGGATAACTTGAAAAGTTCGGTTTTCAGTCGTGAATGGAAAACAAGGGAGGAGAATGCAAGCGGAGGAGAGTGCAAGCGGAGGAGAGGTTAAATTAACGGGCGAGAAAGAATAATGAGCAAACTGGCGGAGATCTTTTGGACCGTGGCTTTAAAGAAATTCTCAAATAACCTAATATTAAGGCATTATAATTATTTTGACCAGTCATCCGATTGGTGCTTAGATGTGTTGTGTATAATATGGACTTTACAGGCGCCAGATGATTATTGTGTCACGGATGTTACGAATGACTATTACACGTGTGGACCTTAGGCAGTTAAAGTAATCTAATGTGATATAATCTAAAGACTTCTGCAGCGCCGTTGCCATGCTACCCAAGTTATCAATCGATGATGTCTTCAAGTTTATTCGCAAACAGAAATCATAATCCATTGGAGAAGCCAAGATGCATCATAGAAGACAAAAGCCAGGTAACGTTTTATATGCAAAATGAAGGAGACAAGATTTCAGTTTAGAATTGAATAATATCAAGGTATTAACAGATAGAATTGAACTGGACTGCCAATTCCAAACCTTCGGAGAAGCCACCAAGAAAGTATGAGAGCCAACTAGACAAAATAACCCTTGTGAATTCACACAGCAGAACGTCACAGTTTTCTTTGATCGAGTGTTACATCCATTTATATGAGGTCTGAGCACAGAACATAGATAATGACGAATGTTGACTGTTGGCGGCGATCAGCAGTCACTTTCGTCAAAATTTTGGAATTAAAACTTAAAGTAGAGCCCACAGTTTGACATATGTTTGAGAGAGAGAAATGGCTGTATAATTTGTTTATTGTGTCTTAATGGGATACCCTAAGGGATGAATCCCGCTATGTGGGGCACCCAAATGATCGCAGGCTGAACGGATATATGGGATGAATGATAACTTAGATATAAAGGAAGATTGTATCAGCCTAATTAATGCAGGGTCAAAACGTCAGACATGACAATAATTAACCATCCACAGAGAATACGTAGAAGATTTATCTAAACTTAGAAATAATAAATCATCACTCGAATTCCAGAAAATTAAGCTACCGGGTATGGATAATGCTATTAGAGTTCAAGTACCGGTAGTCAAATTGTCAAAAATTTCACACAGCGAACAATTGTGCAGAGTAGCACAATGATCACGGTAAAGAATTACCATGTGAGCAGGGGAGTAGAATAACAGCTCTCAAATGCCAATAATTTTCGTTCACACCGATATACACACTGAACATATATGTGGGATATAACAGCAAGTTAAGTATTAGTAGGTGATAGTTGCGAGTATGAATAGACTAGGTGATGCGATACTGTTATGTCAATATAAAAGTTTATCAAGAGATACAAAGCTTACATGGGTATATGGAGACATATGGTGGTCAATGGGGTAGAAGGTATGATGATCAGTGGGGTAAATGAGGAGATAAGGACAGATTGCATGCTAACAGATCTTCAGTTACAGGCAGTGGTTGATTGCTTTCATATATGAAATCGTAATAATACTTTAAAGCGACTAAGGGGCGTGGATGAAGTTATTTCAGTGGGCTAAGCATTCGAAAGTCTGGGGCCCTGGCATTTAATTGAGAACAACTTGGCGTTAATGCGAGCAAATTCAGGGCGATAATGAAGGGCGCTACGTGTTGAATAGTGGTGGATTGTTTCACTTCTGATAAAGTAGGCGTTCAAGGATTGTGGTAGCAGTCTGTGGTGAAAGCGGTACATAAAGATATTAGATTGGAAAATATTGATTTGGCTTAGGGTCATTCCTATGCCTTATTCTCGAAATAAGGGTATTGCACTGGTTCTCCAGTTAGAATTAATACCAATTGGAGGATAAACCATGGAATAAATTAAACTGGTGGAGAAACAGCATCCAGCGAGGAAACTGTTGTCGAACGATGTCATGATTCGGATCAAGAAATCGAAGCATTCTGTTAGAAGGGCTATGAAAAGAAGGTCTGAGGAGCATTACTCGTCAGGAGATGAGAAAATTGTCGGTGGCGAAGAGGAGGGGAGGGGGAGCACCGCCCACCCTTATGTGCCGAGGCTAAGAAAGTCGAGTCGCTAACATTTACTGACTGCCAACCAGCTCTAGGCATAGGGTCTGGTCTACGTCTTCTTCTGCATCATCATCATCATCATCATCATCACCATCATCATCATCATCATCATCATCATCATCATCATCATCATCATCATCATCATCATCTTCTTCTTCTTCTTCTTCTTCTTTTTCTTCTTCTTCTTCTTTTTCTTCTCATGTTTTACTAACTAAAATACAAAAGCTACGAAGAATTGCAAACTCATAAGCTTATACCAATATGTTTGGAGTATTTTGTACATACCCTTCGTGGTTTCTACGGTTAAAACACATATTCCTTCGCAAGGCCTAGGCTTCCGCTTCAACACCAAGGTATTCATATCGAAACTAGCAACCTCCTCAACTGGAGTACACTTCAGTTGACCGTGTGAGCCACTGCATTCATAGCACAAAAACTCTGAAGTAAATAGAGCGACAAAATTTCTAAGAATCATGCAGATAAAAGATTTCTTAATCTAACCGTATTTTAATCAGCCATCTTCTGTCATTATGCATATTTCTTATGAAAGATCTGTGGAATGACCATCACTGCCTAAAGTGCTTCATTTAAAAGCGTGAAAGATTGATAGGAGTTATATCGCATTTGCATTTGCACACACTGAGCACCAATTAAAACTGTTGTTTCAAACTGAATTTTGTTTTTCGCAGTATCAATCCCACTAAAATTATTAAAATTTCAGGCTAAAGAATTGAAAACTTCAAACTTCCAACTACGAACGAGCTGCTGAGAAGAAGATAAATCAATGCGAATGACAGATTCATTCTTATTATCTCTAATCTCAGCGAGCACAAAACTCAGAATGGCGAACGAAGACATGGCATTGTCATATTAATTAAATATTTTAAGCACCTGCGTAAGGTCTGGAGAGGTCAGTGTAGCTATCGGGTTGGAGTGTTGATCTTCACTCCATAATGAGAAGGAGATGACTGACCCCCGGCAATTGAATAACTGAAATAGTCATTCTCAAGTGACAACGCAGTATATCGTTCGATTGACATGAAAATTTAAATGAAATTTTGGAAATGATTTCTCTTTATTACGCCCGTACATTCGAACACAAGCGTCCGACGATATTTTAGCAATTGACAAGACAAATTTAGGCTGGAATTTGGAAACGCTTTATCCTTATTACACCCGCGTTTTGCGCAGTCGAAACACAAGTGTCCGACGACTTTTAACAATTCATAGCCTTATCATCTGTTTTTTTCTGTTTGAATATTTATCTGCCCAATTTTATCGATGTAGTTTTTATGAATGTGTCAATCAGGTACGAAGCAAAATGTGTAGGCCTGCTTTATGATTAAAATTCTCGTTATTTTTGCAGTTTTGAGATTCTACGATTATCCACAGAATTTATGCGATTACTCGCATAGTTTGCGCGCAGACTCGGCTGAAGCAGACTAGGCAGTTGTGAGCATACCACGAATGTTTCATAATTTGCCATCTGTCACATTATTTTGTGGCGTTCATTATTGTGCTGGTTTTGCACTACCCCTCAGACTTTCTTGTAAAGTTGTTTCCTACTGCTCAATTTACGATGCTTGGTAGGCCTATATGACAGTCAGTCTTCTTGGAACACATAAACTTACAATGGATACTTGCTAAACCAAATGATACAGAACATATTGTCAGATACTCGCTCTCGCCCTACATTTACCGTATATATATATATATATGTTATTAAGGACAGGTGGTGAGAAGTTCTGCTTGACACAAGGAGTGGTTCATGCTAGGAAGCAATATAATCTTTGAAGTTGGAAGGTGTAGAGAGCTTGGCCTTTGGTTCTGGTCTGAAGAGACATTTTTGTTAGCTAAGTTTCTACCAAGGCCAAGTTTTTTTTCCTGAATCGCTCACATAGTAGATTATTTTGTTCCTTTGGTTGTTCTGAGCAATACAGCAAACTTTTACTGTAATCTATCAATGTTTACTGGTTGCTCAACGACCTGATATTCGAGATATGGGCACCCATGGAAAAAGCAATGTATCTACCATTGATGAGACCCTCGAATGCAATGATCTAATTAAATTGGGGTACAATCTTGGGGTGCATCGTTTCAGACAGCCAGAATGCATATCATATAGTCAGTTGGATGGCTAAGGTTAGTTATTGCTTCAAGAATTATCTTTTTAGAGATCAATTTCAAATGACAGCCTCTTGGAAAAGAAATATCGTTGAATTATGTTTATTTGCAAGTCATATATACATGAGAGCATGGATGGCTTGTTCGGTGGCATCTGATGCACCAATTAATGACTTCCAATTGTACAAGCAGATCAGGCAGTATACTTCAATTAACAAAGTTGTGTCTGAGGATGCCAAAACAAATACAATCATCTGTGGTAAATAGGACCTGAACTGGTTCCTTTGGCTTTCTTTCTGACAAAGCATCATTGGACTTGACCTCAACAGTATTGCTGGCATGGTTCAACATGACAAAAGACTGAAGAGTCAGAGGCACTAAAATAGATCCTTGTATGGATCTATGCAACGAAGAGCTGAATGAGCTTGTTAATCCATCTTCAGTCTGTACCATGTGTTCTCTTGGGTTTGATACAGACTTCATCATGTTTAATAATCCAGAAACTTGGAGCTTATCTGTGATATTTCAACAGATCGAATCTGCCATGGTTAGTGTGTGGTCAATGATGCTGCTGAGTGCTCCATTGCTCTGATATCACATTTCAATGAGTCTGTGACCAAGAAATAAAATGAGGTACAAAAACTGATGCAGGTGGTTGAAGATCACTGACGCCGTGTGCCAGATTCTGGCAAATCTATTTGGAAAGGCTGCACTTCGCGCTAACAACTTGAACACTGATTTACGATTGACTAATAAACACTTCCTGGTTGATTCTTAGATTTTTTAGTTAACAGATGTTGTGAATATCTAATTTCTAATGACTACTTTGAGTTAATAATGAATCTACTATTCATGCTATTCAACTTTATTCTGTATGCGATATATAGCCATCATCTTAATATGTAACTCGAGAATACGATTGTATGGGAACTTTTGTGTTCAGTGAGCAACCTCTAAAATGTATTTGATACTGAATTTTTTATACAGACTTTAATCCGAACCCAAAAGGAACAAAATAAACAACTATGCACATTAACTTTGCAAAAAATTTTGTTGGGAATCACCCATATATATATATATATATATATATATATGCCCAGATAAAAGAAACAAAAAGAATATAAAAACTGTCTAGTTGGCAGTTCTTCATCATCAGATGGGAACGATACCAGGTAGTTGTGGCTTCATCGAATAGTTGCTGACTGGCTCGCAGGAGTTGCTTCGGTAGCATTCCGACCGGTAGTTAGCTTAGATTATCAGGAATCGATTATAGTCGACTGTAGTATAATTAAATCAATGAAAAGCGTGAACTTCTTTCAGTTTCAACGGAGTGGTCATGAGTAGAAGAGCTAAGTTCAGATTTCAAGAGAGAGCGTCCCTATGGCTAATTTTTTATGGGACCGAAACCAAGTTGGCTCTCTTGATCTGTAAATTGTTGCGCACCACTGTCAATGCCTAATTGGGAATTGCAGACTTATTAGCCAAACAGGTGGTAGTTGAATTACAGTTGTACATCAGAGATACCATTTTTTTAAAACGCCTACGCATGAAACATGGCATAGAATTCAATAATACTCGTAGGTAATCGTAAGCGTAATCTCCAAACTTCTAAAGCGCCACTCGAAGGACAAGCGCAGGACACCAGCCTATTCACGAACGCTACGTCAGATCAGAGAGGGTTTCCAGAGAGTAGTCCAAAAGAGGTCGAAGTCAGATTTCCAGGGTACCAGATCAGAGGGTTTCCAGAAAGTGGTCCAAAAGAGGTCCAAGTCCGATTTCCAGGGTACCAGATCAGGTGAGGCAGAGCAGCTGTCAAGGTGGGTGTCGTTACGGCGAGAATAATTGGAAGGCGGAGTATCAGATGAGTCAGGGTAGGAGTATTTGAAAAGGTGAGACTTCAATTTTGAGTGGAAAGCCCGGGGATGATAGATAGAGGAACATGAGGATGAGGATGACGGATGGGTTGCAATGTGATGGAGGCACTAAGAAACTGCGAAATTCAGGAGGGAGATCATTCCAGAGGCATGGTTCTGTAATGGAAATGGCTCGGTTGGAGAACTTGAGGTGAGTAGTGACTGGGGGTCGAGAAAGAGTGAGATAGGACGATGATCGGGTTGTGCGGGTTGTCTGAATGGTGAAGAGATCACGAAGGTACTTGGGCTGGGAATATTGTAAGGAGTTGTAGTTTAGTGATAGGCTTACTGACCTTGCTGTCTTTTATCTCTTGACAAACTTCTGCTGACGTTACGCTCTTGGCTTTCCGCCAATGGGCTTCCGAGCGATGACGAAATAATAGCCACGCAAGGCAAGACGATCCAGAAGATCTGACCTGTTGCCATTGCAGTGATGCCTTGAAGATGCACAGTGAAGCAGATTTGGCGCCTTTTAAACTATTCAGAAGGCTCCCATCTGCTCTATAATTCAGAAATTAAAAATATTCTTAATGAGAAAATTATGTGCAATCTAGAAAGTTGAAGAATTCTGCGGAGAACTTTTAAGTTCGTCTGCAATGCAAAGCTATTAAACGACGTTGATCGCTAAATATTCGTACCAGAGCATAATTGATCAAAAACGTTCAACTGCATCTTTCTTTATTAAAACAAGCCATCGAGTAGTTCTTTGTACGCAAGCATATGCTATGGAGAAGGGTTAAACGCACGCGAGTCGGAGTTATTGTTGAGACGGGGTTACAAACTTATATATATTCGTTTAATATCAATTTGAACTGACAAACCTCAGACGATTATGACAAACCGCAGACAATTAAGATGCCGTACCTTCAAATATATTTGCAATTTGAAACGCTTCATGTGGACTGAATGCTTCATGAGGCAACTGATGTCAACATTCAAATGAGATTGGTGCATTTTGATGTCAACTATCAAATAAGGATGTAAGTTTCATATATTCGTTTGTTCGAAATTTCGTTGTCACACCGCTACAAGTTACAACTCTCACTAGAAATATCAAAAAGAGAAAACGAGAGAAAGATAAAGATAAAAATAATGAATAAGACATACAATTACTTGTCGGTGGTTGTTAAAGCAAACGAGCAAGCCAGCGTGTCGCTGGCTTGCTCGTTTGCTTTAACAACCACCGACAAGTAATCGATGATGACTCTCGAGTTTACAGTCAGATCATAAGTGGATGATTGTGGTTGTCGTGCGATCGAGTTCTGTGGCTGTTTCGACACCAGTCGAGGGTGGAAACCGTCTAATAGACTCGTAGGCCTATAGCAATGTTATTGATAACACGTCTCGATCTATGGCGATTACTTCTCGACTGGTCGAGGCCGGTGTCCCGTGATAGAGTCTCTATTCTAATAGTCTCCCCCGGAGACTCTATTTCGAAACAGATTATTTTCCCGTCGGATCTGTTTCAGAATAAATTCGCCCCACCGACAACAAACCGTTCTATGAGATTTAGGCCTACCATGAACTTGCACTGGTACTAATTTACTTGCTCTGTAAGGATGCAGGGGATGAGCTGGCCCATAAGGTCAGACACTGACTAGCACATCCAGAATACCACCGAAAAATGAAGTTTGTAGAAATAGTCCATTGACTTCAACATCTGCTAATAAGTCAAACGAAGTCCTTTCGTCATTGGTGCGGATGCTGTCGAGCCAAGGAACGAGGTTCGCGATCTCGGCCATTACCTCGACAGAGACCTATCAATGACGTCACACATCACAGGGCTTGTGAGGACGAGCTTCGGAATTCTGAGACAGCTGAGAGCTGTTTCTCGGTCTCTCACACAGGACGTAACTCGCCATCTGGTGCAAAGTTTAATTCTGAGCCGAATCGATTACTGCAATGTCGCCTTTGCTGGCTTGCCACAGCGCAGTATCATTCGGCTTCAGGCGGTCATCAACGCTTCTGCTCGCCTGGTCATGAGACTTAAAAAGTTCGACCACACCACAACCGCGATCCAAGATCTTCAGTGGCTCAGAATAGGCGAGCGGATCAAGTATAAGCTTTGCATCATGGTGCACAAATGCCTGAATAACTGCGCACCACGCTACCTCGCAGACAACATCAGGCCGCTATCGGACGACCCTAATCGGTCGCGATTGCGATCAGCAAAGTCCGCTGGTGTATTCGTGCCAGTGACAAAAACCAAAATGGGCGATCGAGCCTTTCGGGTCGCTGGCCCGCGTTCTTGGAACAGTCTTCCTGCTGATATCCAGGAAGCCAAAAGCATCTTTGTTTTTAAGAAACAGTTGAAATTTTACTTGCTAACCAAAACCACCGAGCATTAACCTTTGCGCTGACAGTAGACAGTGTGTGCGCGTTTGTGTGAAGCATCCTAGAAGTAGCTTGCTACCAACGATGCTATAGAAATTGTCGTTATTACAATTACAATTACAATTACAATTACAAACCGATTTCAACCATGCAGTTGAAAGAAACGTCAGCCGCTGTTTCCAACTTTTAAAGTATCACCTATGTTTTTTACACTCTAGATTTTTGATATACGGAAAAACAGCACAGAATTTATCTTGAGGCATTTGAGAAACTTTGTTTAAAATCGTCTCCTAGGGCCGATTCACTTTTGGCTTATAGAAGTGTCTAACTCCAAAATCCGGAAAGGCTAATCCGTGATGTCAATAGCAATAGCCTTTGTCCTTCAGAGTCGCCTTTGGGATGCTCATAAATGGTCCATACTTGCGATGATTTCTTGAAATCAGCTTCGCACACTCTCCAACTTACTTTTACATTTCTGATGGATAATTCCTAACATCAGTAAAATAGTAAAAGTACTTGTAGCAGCACTAATATTAGCTGCTGTAGCAGTGATAGCAATAATGATAGTAGTAGTGATTAACTGATTATGGTGGTGGTAGTAGTTGTGGTAATAGTAGAATCTATTTTCTAATAGTTTCTATAGTGCCGACTTATAATTGACAACGCCATGACCTGGGTTTGTCAATATCCGAAAACGAGACATTGTCCACTTCTGGTTGGTCTCTTTTCATCTGGCAGCAGAGACACAGAGCGCATGACATCCAGCCAATGGTGAGCGATAACAGGAAGATTTTCGCCATAGTTCAGATTGCGCTTCAATGAAACTCGGTGGCTTAAATATAGCGTCTCCAATGAGACGATTCTGATAGAGCGTCGCCATGGGAACATGACGATAAATCGCTACGAAGGAGACAGAAAAGTAATGCTGTAAAGACAAAGTTTTTTTTATAAATGGCGACATACTGATTACGCGCCTTATTACGCGCAGTGTGCAGATTCTTATTTCTTTTATGCAGTGCCGGTGTCGCGTGACAGAGTATCCGTCCTAAGACTATCCGGGGGGATGAATAAATTTATCCCCCCGGATGGAATCTACCGGTATAGAGTATCCGGGGGATAAACCATTTCTATCCCCCATCGTGTAAAATCATCCCCCGGGGATAAAAATTCACAGGCATAAGGTATTATTGAAAATGCGTATAATTGATAATCTATTATTATTATTATTATTATTATTATTATTATTATTATTATTATTATCATCATCATCATCATCATCATCATCATCATCATCATCATCATCATCATCATCATTATTAGGAGATTTTAAATAGCGTCCCTTCAAGGTGATCTACTCAGGAGCGCTCCCAGTCCAACCACAGCTAGAGAGAGTAGTCTTTAAGTTGGTAAGGAACAAGGTAAAGTGAGTCATAGGAACCAGGCGGTGTGCAAAAGGGAGACAAATCTATGCTGTAATCAAAATCCAAAACGAGAAATAGGTAAAGCAAGTGACTCCAGGCTAAGTGTTCTAAGTCTTCTAAGCAATGTTTAGAGCGAATCAAATCGAAGTTACGGTAGGAACAGCATTACCTGAAACATTTGTTGAAACATTTATTAAGATATTTTCGGATTTCTGAAGGCTCACCGAGGTCAACATCCAGCGTGGCAAAAGGGGACGCAATCTCAAATCCTGCGTACAGCTCACACGAAGAGAAGTCCATTTGCTGCTAGCAGAGAGGACTTTAACATGTGGGTTCCCGATGTGGTTAGGTGCCTTGTGTAGAATTGTCGGCCGAGATTATCATTTGCCGAGATAGGCCTACCAATCGACCGATATAAAGCGCGGAGCTATGCCAATTCACCTAATTAGCACCTTAGTCCCTTTTCATGACACCGTAGTTTGTGATTGGCAACTGATTGCTTATATTTGTCATCCTTGTTTTGGACACATCCATCGCAACAAGCCCTTCACGCAACTAATTAGCCTATGCGAATAGACGTTGTTTAATTTGAGTGAGATTACAACACCACAAAGAACACAAGTGTCAATGAAGTTGGTTCATTGCCTCAAATGGCTTCACTGGCGTTGCTGGTGTACCTATTGATAAGAATCGACCGATATCAAGCGCGTGGTACCAATTCACCTTATTTAGCACCTTAGTCCCTTTTCATGACACTGTCGTTTGTGACTGCTGATATTTTGTCTTCCTCGTTTTGCTGGTGTACCGAACTACCGATTGATACGAATCGCCCGATATCAATATCACAACTTGCCTAAGAGTAAATAGAGTATAGAGTAGAGAAAGAGTAATGCGAGGATCATTGACTTCACTGGATTCTTTTCCCACGCATGCCAACAATAAGTAGCATATGGCTTTGCCTATGACCACGACTGATGTAGTCCTAAACTGACTTAAATCGCACAATTTGTAATTATGTTGCAGGGGGATACTTCTTGACGGGGGATAATTTCGTACGACTCATGGGGGATACGTTTGCACGAGGGGGATAGTCCCTCCCGTTCACATTCATCCGGCCGGATACTCCATTCTGGTAAGGGGATATACTTGTATGGGGGATACTCTATTTCGTGACACCGGCCTTAGGGGCATGCCAACCATGCGGTCGCACGGGCCCGCAACTTGGGGTGGGGGGGGGAAGTATCACAGAAAATTAACACGAACAAGACATCCTAATAATAACATTATGGTGTCGATTAAATCTTCTCTTTTGTCAATAAAAAGTCAACTTCCTCTTATAATACCCCAGAATTCTCGTGTATACATGTATTTACATTTGACTTGTTGTACTTGTTAATAATCTACTAAAATAAAATGATTAGCGAAGAAAAATAATTTGACTTTTGTCAAGGGGGCCCGTGCAATATACTCGGCACGGAGTTCGAAATATCCTAAGGCCGGCACTGCCTTAAGTTTTAATCGCGCAACTGTTTGGCGCAATTTATTGATGTTGTGTCATTGTCTTTAGCGGCGCTATGCAAATATCACAATTAAAATTATATAAACAGCAACGTTACCAGTACAAAGTTAAAGTCAATATATGGAACACAGTGGCCTATGTCGTCTGGTAACGTGTGCGATGTATGAGTATCTCGAAAACACAAGTAAATCTTGCATTAAACGTTCGCCACGGTTTCTCACAGCGAGTTAATATAGACACTTTATGGTTATAATTATGCGCCGTTACTACTGGCATGGAACCAGAAATATATGGCACTACATTGCATTTTGTTCTTCGCAATCTTCCACCTGCTCCTTCGACATACACGTAGTACTTTGCTTATGGGAAGCGAAATTCTAGAGTTCAGTCGACGAATTCCTTGTGGAGAAATCAGCCAATCAGCTTCGAATTAATAAAAAAATTTAAAAACATGAGAAAAAAATTAAAAAGAATATAATAACAAAAATAAGAACTGGGAGCCAAGATAGCGGCGCTCACAACACTTCCACTCTAGCCTCAGATGTTAAAGTTACTACGACATAAATCTTCTACGTAGCGATGCCTTATGTTTCTGTGTTTCACTGAATAGTTGCCTGTCTATCAGTTTTTCCTTTCGTCTGTCAATCTCTTTGATTCTCACTCTTGCTGTTTCGTTCTTTCTCTTTTCTTAGGCCCTTCAATCTCACTGTTCAAAGCCTGTTATTATATCTCTTTTCTCTTGAATTTCTATCCCTGTCTGTCAGTGACTGTCTGTCACTCTGTCTGTTTTTTTTATCTCTCGCTCTTTCAGCCTTACGCACTCTCGTCCCTATACCGACCGCGTACTGTGTGGAAGACAGCAGCAAGGTACCTTGGGTATTTGGGGTTGACGCCCCATCAGGTTTCTTGGGAGGACCTAATAAGTTCATTTAAATGCGATTGAAATAATGTTCGTGGAGAAGTTCACATATTCATGATTACGTAAGCGAAATTGCAAGTTTATACCAATACTAGATGCAAAATGGGGTCATTTCAATACATGTTTTAAAATGGACTTTTACCAATAGACCTACTGGACATAAAATGAGTTCATACCAATACTAGATTAAAATGGGCTCATATAAATGCTATGTAAAATGGTCTCGTAATAATAAGTCTTGATATAAAATAGGCTCATGTCAATTCTTGATGTGAAATAGGTTCATGCTGATGCTTCATTCATATTGGGCTCATACCAATACTTCGTGTAAAATGATCCCTTAACAATACTTGATATAAAATGGGCTCATACCAAAACTTACACGATTTTCATGGCAGACTGCCGGTGATTCACGCAGTGCTCGTAGAGTAAGATCCAGACGTTGGCAACAAAACTATCGCGTTGACATTTTATATCACTCAAAGTTCTTTATTATCTTGAGCAAGCTATATATGGGCCATTATATTTCAATTGTATTACCATATCGTGGAGACTAAATTGTCAATCATGGCATCAATCATTATGAGATTTAAGTTATTACTTTATTGTTCTGCGCTGTTAAATAGAAGTGAGAAAAGGTGTTGCTGAATGCAATCCTGTTGGAAAGCTGAATGGATTTTGAAAGTAATCGTTAGCAAATAAAACGTTCTCTGCCTCTTATCCCAATTTAATTGGGCAAGGCGATTAGAGAAAATATATAGCTGATGACACATCTACCACATTGATTGTGAGACGTTTAGTTGCAACTGTAATTGTAATTGGATATTTAAAAAGCTCCGTTCAAAGGGCAAAACATATCAGAGTCAATCTCTGTGCCCACCAATATGCTGTTTAATGTCATTACGAACGAGAACATTACATCAGTTAGCAGAACAAAGCACAGTAACCTAGAAGAGTCACCAGCGACGGGTTCACCCACAATCGTTGCCTAACCAACGGGTTCTCTCAGAACCTCCGCTCTGTCGGCGACCACGTTGTTCGATGATTTTGCCTCTCAGTTACTACGGCAGTTTGTCTGTTAGACGAAACTCGCTCGGGTTGAGTTCGCGTTTTTTTTAATTTTCTCGCTTCCTTATCTTTGATTATGAGCGTTTGGACGGTGACTCAATTCCCAAGCCCTTGGCATTCGACTTTCGCCTTTGTTCTTCGCCATTGGACCGTGGACGAGTCCATTGTTTACACCGTGCAAGGGATACCAGGTTCGACATATCATCAATACGTCTGCCACCTGGCGAATGAGTGCCGTCCTTCACTTACCGGATGGGACGAGAGAGGTCTGGACGAGAGAGGTCTGCTGCCAACTACCGAGGACAGTGTCGAAGTGGTGCCGCGCGTACTGAGATTGCGCTATTCTTCGCTCGTAATGCTACTCGGCCTAGGGACTCTCAACGGTCAACTGTGTACTAGGGTGCATCGATCATAATGGGAGAAAAATTTTTTGTTTCATTTCTATTTCTAATAGTGCAAAGTAGGTGCCACTTGATGTCAGCAATATTCTGGTGCAATTTCACCAATTTCGCACATGATCTTGAGGTGCCCCAGTGATCTTGAAGTTTTGATATTAGACGCACAATATTTACCCATGTTATGCATGGAGTAATATCCAGAAAAACAAGTTTCCACAGTATGAATCTGATGAGAAGTAGAATGCAATACTGGTAAAACATATCAGGTATATTAATACATTATTATGTCCATTACACCAATGATGAAACAGTAAGTTGAGACTTAACTACAGTAGCAGTCCAGTCTTATCCCATTAATGCAAAGTAAGTCAAGCTATAGATATGCGATATTCTTTCTTAGTGCTTGAATTCGGCATTATTCGCCTGAATTCCAATCTTGTTCTTATGAAACCGTTCCTAGCTTTGATGTCGCAGACTGCAGCCTCAGTCACTACTTTAAAACAATGCTCTTCTGCCTAGGTGTGGCATGGGAATCAAGGAAAGTCAAACGTTTCTGCCGCCTGCGTCGCTACAAATTGCATCATGTCTTCATCAAACACTTCCAATATTAGTGGTGGTTCTGTAACGCATGTTTGCCAGCCAATGAGTTCAATGTATCAATCAGAGGCAACAAACTTTAGCACAGGAACAATAAATTTCAAATTCCAGACCGTATACAGTTTTCCTGGCTTTCACGATATGACGCATTCCCAACTTTCACATTTTCTTACGGTCATCAGTTAATATGCCGCAACAAGCGGTCCCCGTGCTTTCTCTGGATTAATTGGTAACGGGTTATTTTGTGTTAACAGTTACAAGTAGTGCGCATTGATAAAATTGAATCGGATTTTCCATCTGCAACTTTAACTCACCTAAGAAGTGACCGGTGATATTTGTGGGACATTAGTAATGCGGCGTTGGAGGCCAGTGCTCGTTGAATTTATCTGAAAAAGAACCTGGGACATAGAGTCTCTTGCGATGGTTGACAACTGCGAATAGAATATTGCAATTGTAAGCTTACATTGGCAGTTACAAACCCTCACTAGAGCTTGAAATTTGAAATACTGGCGATGTATGTGGTGAAAGTATATGCTCGATGTGGTTAACAATTTTGCAAGGCTGATCCAGTCGTGAGGATTTATGATCCACACATAAGTCAAACCTGGTTTCTTCACCAAAGATAAGTGTTCCTCGATAACAACTCGTCGATAGTACTTGTTTCCTTCATTGAATTCTGTACTCGGGTTTTATCTTTTCGACCATCAAAAAATAAACCGTGTAAATCAGCTATGTTGTTCAAGCCTTCCAGCTCGTTACGCATATTTTGTTGTTCACGTCTACGAAAGTCTCTTGACTATAACGTTCGATTCAGGTTCATCACAAGTTGATTTCTACCAAATTGCACAATATAATCTTTAGTTTCATCATCAGGTTGACTGCAAGTGCCTGACCTGCTGGTATCGAAACTAGATTCAGAATCGTCTACTAAGTCATCATTAACATCCATGACCTTCTCTCAACTTAATGACCCGATATATTTCGATTCGTCGACCTTACTTAGCTTTTCTTTCCAAGCTTATTTATTGTAAGTTTGTCGACACACATTGCTGATACACATCAACCTTACTGTTCTCTGGTCAGTTAGAAACTTCTTCTCATCTTTAGGAACTCGAATGAATTGCCACCTACCTACTATAAGATCAACAGAACTCCTTAACGCTATACATAAATTAGTTTGCCGTACAACAAATTACGTTAAATGCAGCGCTCCGAAGCCTTCAACTCATGAACATTTCAGGGCGCTTGGGGCACCTCAAGAACTTATCAAAAAAATTCCAAAATTTACATGTTAACAAAACAGTATAAAAGGCACCTATCGGCAACTATTAGAATATTGTTTTCCCCAAAAATTTTTTTCGATGCACCCTACTGTGTACATCGGACGAGTGGGCGTTGGAGTCCATCACTTGTGACTTGTCTGTTTCGGGCGATGGTCTTGTTAGATGATTTCTGTCGTAGTAACTTTAACATCATAGGCTAGAGTGGAAGTGTTGTGAGCGCCGCTATCTTGGCTCCCAGTTCTTATTTTTGTTATTATATTCTTTTTAATTTTTTTTATTTCATGTTTTTATATTTTTCATGCTTTACCTTTTCTTTGTTTTACGATGTATGTACGCCAGAGTGCGGTTATGCAACTGGTGAAATAAAGAATATACTTAATTACTCGCTGACAGCTGGCATATAATCAAATTTCTTTGACCAAGTTGCGTCGATACGATGGAGAGACGACAGTTGACTGCGCTTGCAGCAAACGATGATGTTGCAACCGAGCAGACCCTCACTTCGAAGTAGATGGCGCATGTTCGGATAATAATAGGTCGAGGTGCTATATTACGTTGAAAGAGAATTCGTCGTGTGTCTGTAAATTGATTGAAGCGCCACCAGTGAAGGTCACTCCAAGACTCGTGCTGACCGAGACGAAAACACCCGGCTACAGAAGACGTACACGGTCGGTATACTCCAGACTCGAATATCCATCACGTGGGTCTTATTCAGTCACGTAGGTCAAGTCGACTTAAAAACAAAATACCTTCTAAACGTAAAAATTCCTTGGCAGAGACGTCGATTAACTCTGGTAGGTTCTCCCGCTACTGGCGCACGAGTAAACCCAGTGCCAGTTACCTCCCAGGGCCGTCTTATCCACTAGGCACAGTAGGCACTGTGCTTAGGGCCTACAATTTTTTCATGGCCTACGAAAATCAGATATTGAATGGTTTGATCGGGTAAATGGTAAAAGGGACGGAATTGCTTCCAGAGAGCGCCTCGCAGCGTGGGCGGCAGCCTCGCAGCCTACTGGCACTCCAGGAGAGGAAAGGCTTATTATGTTTTTTTTACCCGAGGTAGATATAATCCCTCGGGTTGTCCGAAACTATATCCGGAGATAATATGATGTTACTTTGGAACGGCGCATCAGTCGACAAGTTCTGGCCACATGAAAGTTCCTATGAAGGCAACAGCATTGAAGCGTTGTATGGTGATTGACAACCGCTGGAATAGATAACAAGTCTCTCTTGGGTCTCCGGTGGTTAAAGCTAAGCCTCTCCCCAAGTCTTTCATAAGGGCCATTCCGTCGTCATTGACAGGGCCTAAGGACTCGAAAGCCAGAGGGACAAAAAAGTGGTCTGCGCGGATCTGGCTGTACTTGTTGTTTTTTCTTGTGGCCGCTAGTTCCGCTGCTGCTCCCGATGTCGCGGACGTTGCATGAAGGTAAGAGGGCGCCACAGTGTCGGTTACGGTGACGTCCCATACCAGACTTCGTCCTCTGCGCCGTGGTATCAGCGTAAGTCCGTCCGGTCGTCTCCCGTCCGTCCTCGACAGCCCAGGTGGTTCCTTTATATTAGGGACGCCCGCTCGTGAAAGGCCTCGGCTTATCAAATCATTCAAAGCCGCATGTCTGGCGATTCTGCCAGGTCCTAGGTTGCACGACATCCCGTTCGACCCGTCCGCCGTCACCATTGCTCCACAGGAACATGCGTGCGGTTCGCATTATTCGTCCCCAGTCTGAGGCCTACTGCTATTCTTACCGCCTCGTCATCCAGTCGCAGCCCGCATGATGACACCGGTAGTGCGAACAGCCAGTCGCTGGCGTGTGGTGCTGAGGCTGCTTTGAATCTTGCTTGGTGGTAAGCGTCGACCAGAGAGGCGTCCAATGAGTCCACCACTTAAGCTTACATTTACATTTACAGATATCCAGATACTCGCGTTACATACACATGTACATAAACACACACTGTGTACGTAAGTACGTACATACACACATACACACATGCATACATGCATTGCATACATTACATACAGACATATTCACATAAACATACATAAGTACGCACGTACTGACGTACAAACCTACGCATATTATTATTATTATTATTATTATTATTATTATTATTATTATTATTATTATTATTATTATTATTATTATTATTATTATTAATATTATTATTATTATTATTATTATTATTGTTATTGTAGTAAACATATTAATTAATATTATTAGTAGTATTATTTGTATTCTCATTAATATTATTATTATCATCATCAGCATCATCCTGATCATCCTTATGCATTTTTGGCACAATGATCTAGTGACCGTTTTGTTCTTCTTGATCTATCAGCAAATTTTAGACAAGTGTAATGATTAATTTCTCTTTCAGCGACACAATGCAAATTAACGATTACAATATTATAATTAGGTTGGCGTTTTCGAGAGGTTCACGAAGGTGTCATGGAGAATCCAGGTACAAAGAGTGAAAGCGAAGAAGGCTGAATCGAATAGATCTTCAATTTGTATATGATGCAATGACAGTCTACAGAAGTTCTTCAACAAATTTATTTGTGACAGGATTTTAAAAAGTGCATGAGTAATTTGAATGTCTATTGTAGTTAATATTTGTTACGTATAAGTATTGCTGTCATTAATTCGTTGAATTCAAGCGCGTTCACATTGGTGTGTCTCACACTTTATATGGATTATTGCACATATTTGTGGTGCAGTACACCATGCAACTGTCGTAGGTACTTCCAGTGTTATATGTCCGACGAGTGCATCCTGGTGTGTGAGTAGCAATATATTGTTGCGGAGCGCAAAATGCCTCAGTGCCTACGTAAAAAATATTACCACTTTCTACAAAACAAAATGCACATTCAATAGAAGCACGTTTCAAACAATATGAAACAATTATTTCATGTTTTAGAATGCATTGCGTTAATAGCTATCAGTCAGGTATTTATTAGGCACAAGCAAAGCCTCGAATATAACATTGTGAATGCATGAATGTGTGAATTCATGCCTATTCATATATAGCATATAATATATACAGTATACATAGTACATACATACATGAACAAAAATGCGTATCATTTTATGTATTTATGTATGTATGTGTGCATGTATAATTGTATATACATATATGTGTGGATGCATGATTGAATGTATGTGTGTATTTATGTATGTATGTGTGCTAGTATACATGTGTATGCGTAGGTTTGTACGTCAGTACGTGCGTACTTATGTATGTTTATGTGAATATGTCTGTAGGCCTATGTAATGTATGCAATGCATGTATGTATGTGTGTGTATGTGTGTGTATGTACGTACTTACGTACATACGTATGTGTTTATGTATGTAACGCGAGTATCTGGATATCTGTAAACATTAATGTAAGCTTAATGTAAATTTAATCTCCGAAATTTAAATTTAAAAGCTACGTCAGGGAGACCGGCTTAATTACCGACAATAGGCCAGGTCAGAGTCCGGGGAAGTCAAGCCGAGAGTGCTACGGTGGTAATTGGTGATGATGGTGGCGCAGGAATCGAATCAGCATAGGATAGCTTGAAGAGTTCAGTTTTCAGTCGTGAATGGCCTACATCGAGTCACAGAACGGTTTGCCGCTAGTAGTTTCGTCGACACAACTCCATGCCTGTTTTGCAAGATTCCGTATTATAACGTTGGAGTCAGTGCAGACGAGGCGAAAAATGGGTGTGCGAAAACTCCACTTGCATCGACAACAAACAGCCTGTCTTCTACTGTGGTAGTTGCGAGTAGACTTTAAATGTCGCAACTCACAAACGTCATGTTTATTGCACTGTAGGGCCTAAATGCTTCATAAATATTTCCATTATGCTTGGTAATTTGTGTCGTCGTTAAATTGTTGACTTACTTTAGCTAGGATAAGGATTTGCGTAAAAGAACTCTTGCCTCCACTCGTCCGTCCATTTGCACTAGGTTACTACGACTCGGGTATGTTTGATCAGTTTGTGAATTTTTAATATATATAAGCTAAACATAGTATTGCCTGTTACAGTCGCTGACTGTAGAGTGTAAACAAAATGCAGGTATATGCCACCATAGGTATACATTCATAGTTTATGCCTATCTGCTCAATTTAGCTAGTCATAAATGTATGGTAATTTTCATTTCGGTTAATTTCGTCACCCCTGCCGAAATTACCCTACCCTGTGGCCGAAATTACCCTACCCTGTGAGTAATTTCGGCTTTTGAATGCCTTCACTTCGCATGTTATAACAGGAATTTGTGAGCGACGATTCACAGTTTGAAGGCGCCATTTCATAGCAGAGGGTTGCAGCAAGCTTTGGAAACTTCAATGTGTCCTACAGATGTGATAGCATTTTAAATACCGGTATTGAAGAAATTGCTTAAGGTGCCGAAATTACCCTATTTTACCCTAAGTGAAACTGGTTTGAAAACAGGATTCAGCGAGGGAGATGTTGTCGATCGATGTCATGATTCGGATCAAGAAATCGAAACATTCTGTTAGAAGGGCCATGAAAAGAAAGTCTGAGGAACATTGCCTGTCAGGAGATGAGAAAATTGTCGGTGGTGATGAGGAGGCGAAGGAGAGCGCCGCACGACCTTTTCGGCCGAGGCAAAGAAAGTCGATTCGCTAACATTTACTGACTGCATTCAGCTCTAGGTAGAGGGTCTGGTCTACTTCTTCATCTGCATCATCATGATCTTCACCATCATTCTTTTCATGTTTACTAAACTAAAATACAAAAGTTACGAAGAATTACAAACTAAAATACCAATATGTTTTGCTCAGCTTGTACATACCCCATCCAGTGTTTACGGATAAAGCACATTTTCCTTGGCAATAATAAGGTACGCGTGTAGCTGTGACGGTTTTACCATCATAACTATACGTAAACACATCTGGACGACAATTGACTTCACTGTTTGTTGAACTGCAGATATGGCACTCAAAAGGTTCGCCTGAAGCAAACAGAGTAACAGAATTTATAAGAATCATGATGATTATGCTTTTGCTTATGCAGCTGAAACGTTTTAAAGCTAACCCTATTTTAAGGTGCGCCGACAAAACGGCGCAGGACAAAACGGCGCAGACATAACGGCGCAGTACAAAACGGCGCGGCAACAAAACGGCGCAAAACTGAACTAAAGAACAATAGTTTATAGTAGTTTAATATAATATTATACTAAAATATATTCTAGAAATAACTGTGTAACTTCATCAAGTCTTTTAGTTCATAGTTAATACGTTGTCATAAAATTTGCGACTCTAACCCTTCTTTGCCTGCCGATATAAGTCTCTTCCCAATAGTCCGCTAAAGGTGCCAGAACAGGTGAAAAGCTCTCAACTAACTCGTCGAACGCAGCCGGAACATCAGCAACCGGAACGAAGGCTAAAGCTAACAGCATCTTCACACATATACGAAGATTTTCATCTTCAGGGTAGGACGCTGCAAGGTTAAGGTCTTGAACTTTGCGCCACATACTCTGGCTGAGATGGAAAAAGCATCCAACAAGTCGCATATCCGGGAAGACAATCGCGCAGGCATTGTGACTTGCCTTCTCGAAGTCCTACATTATAGTATAATGTATTATACGATTAATATGTAAATTATACTAGAAGCGGGAAGAACGATTAAAATATAAATGAAACTAGAAGCGGGATGAACGATTAAAATGTTAATTAAACTAGTAGCGGGATGAACGGCACTTTTTTATCGCTAATAAGCAAACAATCACTAGACGGGTATCATAATCTTTGTACTGCGCCGTATTGTCTGCGCCGTTTTGTCGGGGTACTTTGAATTGCGCCGTTCTGTCTGCGCCGTTTTGTCTGCGCCGTTATGTCTGCACCGTTTTGTCCTGCGCTGTTTTGTTACGGCGCCCTATTTTAATCATCCATCTTCTTTTTTTGCAAATTTCTTATGAAACTTCCATGACAACAACCCCCTAATCTGCTTCATCAAATATCTCGAAAGACTCATCGGAGTTATAGCGCATTTGCTTTTGCAGACATCGAACCACAAGTACTGCTTTTTTAAACCTAAAGTTTGCTTTTCGCAGTATGAAGCCCACTACATAATGCTAAAGTTTCAGGTTAAGGAATTCAAAAACTTCAAACCTCCTATTACGAACGCGCTGCTGCTTAGAAGACAAATGAATGCGAACGACAGCTTCATTTTGCTCTCTAAGCTCAGTGAAAACAAAACTCAGAATGGCGAGCGAAATGCGTTGCATTGATATATTACGTATTTTAAGCACCTGCGTAAGGACTGGAGAGGTCGGTTTAGCTACCGGTTGGAGTGTTCATCTTTACTGAATAATGAGGCAGAGATGACTAGTTCATTGCAATTGAATAACTGCAACAATCATTTTCAAGTGACAACGTGAAATTTGACAAGAAAACTGAGATTGAAATTTGGAAATGATTTCTCCTTATTACACCGCGTGGTGCGCAGTCGAAACACAAGTGTCTGAAATTTTTAACAATTCACAGCCTTATCATCGTTTTTAATGTTTGAATATTGATCTGCACAATTTTATCGCGCTAGTTTTAATGAATGTTTTGATCAGATAAGAAGGAAAAGGAGTAGCCTGCCTTATGATTAAAGGTTAGTTAATTATGCAGTTTTGAAATTCTGCGATTATCCGCACAATTTATGCGATTACTCGCATAATTTGCGTATAGACTAGGCTGAAGCAGACTAGGCAGTTGTGATCATTCCACGACTGTTTCATAATTTACCACAGCAATTGTGTAAAAAAATCTCTGAAATTATTATGATTATAATCGTTCAATCTTAAAATTGCATTGCTAAAAAGGCTACTAACGAAGAAATGAGCTTAGCGCTTTTGACTTCGTATTCCACTGTCACATTCATAAATATTTCCTCGGTAAAACTATGCGGATCAATATTCAATTGATTAGCGCAAACGGTAAAGTTTTCAATTATTACTGAACCTTGGACACTTTTTTGGTTGCCCACTCTGTGCGTATACACACCAGGAAAAATTACTTCTAAATTCTTAAATTGGTTTTCATATCAATTAAATTAAATAAGTAAGTAAGTATATTATTCTTTATCATACCGTTTACATAACCGCACTTTAGTGTACAGTACTGTACACGCATCAATACAGTATAAAACATTCTTATTATAAACGTTCGGCTCGTGAAATTGTCCGCTTCAGGAATAAAACGACATTAGGTCTAATGCTGATGCTGGCGCAGGGAGTGTGGAAGCGGATTGATGGGGGTGGGGGAGTATTCCATGTAGTACAAGAGCTAAAGATACTTACTAGAAAACGTTCAGTTACAAAAGGAATCTCGTTTGTGCTTTCATTATTCAAAAAGAGTCAAGACAAACATTTCAACCGGGCGATAGCTATATCAAACGCTCCAGTTCTTTACTCGGGTGCGAAAGGTATTTAAAATATAATATACAACAACTGTCGATTGACAGAGTGAGTTCTGTTTTCACTGATTCTCGAAAGCAACATGGAGAAGATGTTCATACTGATATGTCTGCTTACAATCAGCGCATTCTTAGAAGCAGGTCTGACGTAGTTTAATTTCTTATCCTAAAACTTTCATATGATGTAATTGTCATTGTGATTAGTTACTTCTATTGCGCCGGTGGCTAATGCACAGGCCATCAACCGATGGCGCACCAAAACCAAGCCGTAATCAGATTACTGATCCAGAATTTCAGTTCATAAGACGGAGAGGCAGCCTATGATGGATAACTAATTTAAAAGACTAAGTTTTAAGTTGAGAACGAAATGACACAAGTGACTGAGCAGAGCGCACAGACACAGGGAGAAAGTTATAAAGAAAAGTAGGTCCAGCAATAGAAAAAGCTCGTTCATCTTCTTGATTCAGGTAAGACCAAACAACGATAATCTCGTGACCTTGTTGACTAATGACAAGTCTGAGCACCATGATGTTTTGGCGTTTGTATTGCGAAAAATAATGACCTATATTCCGGGTTGAATAAAATCAGTTTTAACTCTTGAGCAAGATCAGGGAAAGCAAATGCTATAGTACCAACGACTGTTTCAAGGTCTTTGATAAAGCGGACTAGGCAGCTGTGGTTATTCCATGAATTCTCCATGAGACACATACAAGGTATAAGGAGATAGATGACGAAAATAGAGCTAGATTAGTTATAAGGCTGAATGACTTTTCTGCATAAGCAAATGCTATCTCATGACTTCTTGAAATGTTGTCATTGCATTTTCTTCAGGTGTTACTGATGTGTCAAACTTGGCACATGTAGGCGGTCTAATCATTCCTCTCCTTAACCCTCCTAATCATCACCGATAATGTTCAAAGCTTCTAAAAGAATGTTTCAAGGCTTTGGGCCCAATCATCACTTCTATCATCAGCCATCTCCCTCGATGAATGCTTGTCCCCACCGCCCAATTTGATCACTCGATGGCTTTCCTCTTACCAAAAGGCCTCCTCTATAACGAAATCTATCTCATAGGGATTTATGAAACTTTCTCTGTTCTCAATTGTATTCAACAAATTTAGGAAATGTGATTGCTAATCGCCACGGACCTGTATCTCTCTCGTCCCAAAACCTGTACCTTTTTCAAAAACTCCATCTGTAAACACTACTCCAGTTACAGTTTCCATTCAAAGGCAAATAATTATATTCAGCTCTATGGATGGAGTAAACGTAACTGCATTCAATCTCCAGCACATGCCTGCTGATTTTAATGTCGTTGATTATATTATGCTTCTTCATCGCTTTCAACCATGTTTCGATCTACCTGGTTCCGTTCTCAATTACTTTTCATTACATCTGCAACCGCAGGTTGCAGATGTGATGAAACCGCAAACCCAATCAATTCGTACAGATCAGCCCACTTCTTAGCCAACTGTTCGATTTGCGATGTTCCACAATGTTCTGTACTGGACCTGCTCAATGCTATGTTACAGGCTCATACCACTGCATTCGGTCCCTTAATTAGCGATGAAAGTGCACTACTAATAATACAATCACGCGATAAGTCCCTTGACTACCATTGTATTCTGAAGATACCAAGTTATCCTTTCATTCGCAATTCCATGTTTATTCCTGCTCTTTAACTTTTATCTTAAATTAGCGATCCAGTTAATACAGTGAGTCATCATTAAGAAGCTGTCTTCAAACAACACAGATGGCCAGGACAGTTGCGATGTCAGCAGTGTGCAAAATGCATACGACAGACCAAGAGGAATGGAGAATCAGTGAGATCGAGTGGGCCGAAAGATAGTGGAGAACATGCGCCCATCCAACAAAGAACGAAGCAACTCAAGCGGCTTCCCGGAAATGCTTAAAGAAACTAGCTGACGAATAACTACATGTCGTGATCAACCGTGTCAAAAGCCATACTGACATCAAACATAGCGACCTGGGTAACTTGGGTTATGGCGTCATAAATATATAAGAGCAGCAGATAACATCCTGTGTGCTGGAATTCCGTAGTAACTGAGCAGGATGCATCATGTTGAACGGAGATACTCTGGGTTGTGAAGTAATCCATGCAAGCGTTTCAGTTCGCAATAATGTGGAGCCAGTCACAGTTCTCGTGCGTTGATTCAGCCATGTGCTTCTCAAACCGAGTCCTTCCATAAGTGAGCAGAACTACCAGTTTCAGGTCGATTATGTTCCTCCAGGTGGAGATAACTATGATTTATGTATATATACGTACATGCATATATAAATTATATATACATACATACATGCATATATATGCATACATACATGCATGCACGCATACATTTACTTACATATATATATATATATATATATATATATATATATATATATATATATATATATATATATATATATATATATATATATATATATATATATATATGCGAACGTACGTCCATACATACAAACAAAACCTTCGAGTCATTTCTTGCACTTAACACATGCTCACGAAGTCATTGGCTAAAGTCTAGAGTTAGGAAATAGGCAGCAGTCAGTGTAGCCCGATCCAAAATTAAGAACGTTTAGCCGGAAGGGGAGCTAGGGCAGCTGGAACAGTGTAATAATTTTCCAAAATAATTTTATGAAATGGGTTGTTATTATCATCACCATTATTATTATTATTATTATTATTATTATTATTATTATTATTATTATTATTATTATTATTATTATTATTATTATTATTATTATTATTATTATTATTATTATTATTATTATTATTATTATTATTATTATTATTATTATTATTATTATTATTATTATTATTATTATTATTATTATTATTATTATTATTATTATTATTATTATTATTATTATTATTATTATTATTATTATATATTGATCGAAGAGAGGATCGGCCTTTGGCAGATTTACAAGGTTTAACCTGGAAGATAGTTGTATGGCAGATATATTAAGTATCATCTATGTATTAGGCTAATAATATATACATTTATACGTTCATTTTGAAGCCATTATATAGCGCCCCTCAAGGAACCTACTCAGTGGTGCTCCCAGTCCAACCAAGACAGTATCAACTGGACTTCAGCAACTTTTAAAACACAAGTAAACTTAGAAAGCAGGCGTATCTCCAGTGGGATTCCATTCCGGATGGAGGTGCCAACTACAAAGAAAGCGCGACATAGTTGTGTTGGTGGCATGATGAATCAAGAAAAAGCGAAGGGTCGGCGGCCAGCCACATCAGTGAAAGGACAGCAGACTTCACGTAGACAAACCGGGGCCCAGGCAAGAATGCACTGCGAAACCAACGCAGCTATTCTGTAGTTGATACGTTGCGAGACGTGGACCCAGTGCAGTAGCTATCACCATTTATAATTTAGTCTACGCCTTGAACATTGCATATGCGAACTTAGCTGCATATCAGATGAACGCGTCATTATAATTTCCGTGTTATGGTAATTACCAAAACACGAACGTCTGATATGATCACTAATAGTCAACAACTGTCCATGTGAAACTGCACACGTACACAGGAGCGTTAAAATTGCGTTGATAAAATTAATACAAAATAAATGCAAATGAAACGTATAGATTGATCTGATATTGGATGCACAATTATGGGTGGAAACATTTGATATGCATGCGATAAAGCTAAACATGCGCTGATGAGAGTGATATTAAAATTGGTGCAAATGAAAAAAAGGCAAAATAAATTCGACCTACCACCTAAAACTCATAATTTCACTCTTCCAGCAAGTGATAAGAGCAACTTCATTCCATCGAGCTCTATTCTAGATGTATACTAACTACTATTTACCACAGCCAATCGCTTACGCTATGCTCGGCCTACACAATGTGACTTAGTAACCTGTTGCGTTTTCGTCAACTGGATCTGCTGAATTATGCGAATATTGTAGTAGTGGTAGTAGTAGTAGTAGTAGTAGCAGTAGTAGCAGCAGCAGCAGCAGCAGCAGCAGCAGCAGCAGCAGCAGCAGCAGTAGTAGTAGTAGGCTAATAGTAGTAGTAGTAGTAGTAGTAGTAGTAGTAGTAGTAGTAGTAGTAGTAGTAGTAGTAGTAGTAGTAGTAGTAGTAGTAGTAGTAGTAGTAGTAGTAGTAGTAGTAGTAGTAGTAGTAGTAGTAGTAGTAGTAGTAGTAGTAGTAGTAGTAGTAGTAGTAGTAGTAGTAGTAGTAGTAGTAGTAGTAGTAGTAGTAGTAGTAGTAGTAGTAGTAGTAGTAGTAGTAATAGTAGTAATGGTAACGAAGTTAATTAATTTGTGTTGCCCGTTAGTATTTATTTAATTAATTAGTAGTCAATTTTCAAATGACAAAAGCATCGCTGAATGCAATCCCGTTGAAGCACTGAATGGTTTCTGAAAGTAATCGCTAGCATATAAAATGTTCTCTGCCTCTTATCTCCATTTAATTGGACAAGGCGGTTAGAGAAAATATGTGGTAGGTTTTGTCTCTTAGGCGAAACGCGCTAGTTTACTACTGTACACACTGATGTACAGTGGCGTACGGACCTGAAATGCCGCCCGGGGCAACGGCCCAAAATGCCGCCCTTGGCCACTTAATTTTCTATATGCTATTTTCTTTAATTGCATAGCGATCATATTACATATTAAAATTTATTTTATGCAGTTTAGGCCTATAGCCTTTCTGGATTTTTTACCTTTCACTGTATTTATTTTGTAATTATCCGTTTTAGATACACATTTACAACTTACGCCAGAGGAAAAAATTAGCCTAAGAGCGAGTAACCGAGATTCGAAAGTAACTGAATAGTGAATAGGCCTACTATTACCAGTGATGGGCACTAAACTAATATTTTTTAGTTAAACTAAAACTAGTTTCCAACTAAAGAAAATTAGTTTAACTAAAGTTTGCAACTGATTTTGGAAATTAGTCAACTAAACTAAAACAATTAGTTAAACTTTTTTCAACTTTTTTCCAACTTTTTACGACAAACATTTTCACAATAACAGAGGTTAAGTGAACTCTAATAATGCAGAGCATCAACGAAAATTTCACCTTCAAACAATGCAATGTGTACTGTTCTAGCATACAGTTACAGGCATACTGTAAGTAGTGTATGAATTTGAAAACACAGGCTGTTAATGCTAACACCATGCAGTATTAATCAATAAGTTTCGTGTTGAGTTGTTGACAGTAGGCCTATTCAATGTTCACTGCGGAAAATAGTTGCGTATTGCTGAATTTTTTAGTTAAACTTTTAAGTTAGCAACTAAAAGTTTTTAGTTTAACTATGGTTTTAACTAAACTATTTATTTTTAGTTAAACTTCATCCGCAACTAAAATTTTTTAGTTAAAGTAAAAGATAGCAACTTTTTAGTTAACTATTGCCCATCACTGACTATTACTAAACTCTGTTGAAAGAATAAAGACTTCAATAAGTGGTCATTTCAAATGACAAAATAATGCAGTCAATTTCTGTTAAAACCAGAAAATTTTTAACATTAATTTTAAAAGAGGTCTAAACTAAGTGTTAAAATGCTGTGATGGCGATATTGATAGACTTGTGATTAGGCCTACATTTTATTCTAAGTCATTAATTCGTGTAGATACCTATACATATGTTATGCCGCCCTTCATAATCATATATATATATATATATATATATGATTATGAAGGGCGGCATATATATATATATATATATATATATATATATATATATATATATATATATATATATATATATATATATATATATATATGATTATGAAGGGCGGCATAACAAGGATATGCTTTAAAGTATGCTGTATAGGCCTATGTAGTCTATTACTCTGTTTACTAGATAATGCGATTCCGCTTCCGTTACTGCATTTCTGCTTAGTGTTTAACGTAGATCTCTGAGAATGATGCCGCCCCTAACGATCAACGGAAGCGAAATTCACTTGATTAAAGTGACGGTTTTTTCTTTCCTTCTTTTTCTTCATTTCTTTCCCTCCTACTTTTCCTTTTTTAATCCAAAGTCACTCTTTTTTTATATTTTACCCTATTTTGCCGCCCCTTGAAAAGTGCACCTGGGGCGACTCGCCCCCTCTGCCCCCCCCCCCTTCGGTACGCCACTGCTGATGTCTACCGGCGTCGAGTTCGCGTTTTCGACTTTTCTCGCTTCCTTGTCTTGGATTATGAACATTACATCAGTTAACAGAACAATGCACAGTAACATAGAAGAGTCACCAGCGACGGGGTCACCCCCACAATCGGGGCCCAAGCAATGGGTTCTATCGGCGACCACGTTGGTCGACGATTTGCCTCTCAGTTACTACGGTAGGTTTTGTCTCTTAGGCAAAACTCGCTCGTTTTACTACTCGTTTTCACTCTGATGTCTACTGGCGTCGAGTTCGCGTTTTCGACTTTTCTCGCTTCCTTGTCTTGGATTATGAGCGTTCGGACCAGAGGCGAAACTTTGGTCTAAAAATTGGGGGGTACCAATTTCTTGCATAAACGAAACAAGGCTGAGACTGCGATCTCTGGGAAGGCACAATAATAAAATATTGATTGGCATTGTTCAAAAGTGAGGGGTACGGTACCCCCAGTCCGAAAAGTGGGGGTACGAGTACCCCTCGTACCCCCCGCAAATTACGCCTTTGGTTCGGACGGTAACTCGTTTGGCAAGTTCCTGGCATTCGACTTTCGCCATTGACCTTCGCCATTGGACGAGTCCATTGTTTACACCGTGCAAGGGATACCAGGTTCGACATTATCATCATTACGTCTGCCACCTGGCGAATAAGTGCCGTCCTTCACTTATCGGATGGGACGAGAGAGGTCTGGACGAGAGAGGTCTGCTGCCAACTACCGAGGACAGTGTCGAAGTGGTGCCGCGCGTACTGAGATTGCGCTATTCTTCGCCCGTAATGCTACTCGGCCTAGGGACCCTGAACGGTCAACTGTGTACATCGGACGAGTGGGCGTTGGAGTCCGTCGTTGGTGACTTGTCTGTTTCGGGCGATGTTTTTGGGTAGATGATTTCTGTCGTAGTAACTTTAACATCATAGGCTAGAGTGGAAGTGTTGTGGGCGCCGCTATCTTGGCTCCCATTTCTTATTTTTGTTATTATATTCGTTTTAATTTTTTTTATTTCATGTTTTATGTTTTGCATGCTTTTACCTTTTCTTTGTTTTACGATGTATGTACACCAGAGTGCGGTTATGCAACTGGTGAAATAAAGAATATACTTAATTACTCGCTGACAGCTAGCATATAATCCGAAATTCCGAGTCCTTTGACCAACTTGCATGGATAGGATGGAGAGACGACACTTGACAGCGCTTGCAGCTAACGATGACGCTGCGGCCGAGCAGAACCTCATTAGTAGATGACGCACGTTCGGATGATAATAGGTCGAGGTGCTAGATTAGGTTGAAAATGCATTCGTTATGTGTCTGTCGATAGATTGAAGCGCCACCAGTCAAGGTCACTCCAATGATTCCTGCTTACCGAGACGAAAACACCCGGCTACAGCTAGGAGACGTACACGGTCGGTGTTCTCCAGACTCAAATATCCATCAGAAGAAATGGGTCTTATTCAGTCACGTAGGTCAATTCGACTTAAAAACAAAATACCTTATAAACGTAAAAATTCCTTGGTAGAGACGTCGAATAAGTCCGGTAGCCTCCCCATCTACTGGCGCGCCAGTAAACCCAGTGCCAGTTACCTCCCAGGGCCGTCTTATCCACTAAGCACAGTAGGCACTGTGCTTTGGGCCTACGATTTTTTCAGGGGTCTACGAAAATCTAAAAAACTGAAAATCGGATATTGAATGGTTGATTGGGTAATGGGGGGCCCGATAGCGCATTGGATAACATCTGGCGTAGAGTGCGAGAGGTACAGAGATCGAGTCCCATAGGCGGACATGCTTTGTAGGCTGCAATTTACGCCTTGTATTGCAGGCTGTCTGTTCTGTTAGTAGTTAAGATTTATCGCATAACATGTACATTTACAGCGCAGTGCGTTTGCAGGCGCTTAATTAAAGAATAAATATTATTATTATATATTATATGAAATGATAAAAGGGACGGAATTGCTTCCAGAGAGCGCCTCGCAGCGTGGCCGCAGCCTCTCCCCTACTTGCACGCCAGGAGGGGGAAAGGCTTATTATTTTTTTTTCATGGTAATAATAATAATTAATATTAATTATTAGTATTATTGTTATTCTCATTAATATTGTTATTCTCATCAGCAGCAGCATCCTCCTAATCATCATTGTGCCTTTTTTCGCACCATGATTTAATGACCGTTTTGTTCTTATTGAACTACCAGCAAATTTTAGGCCAGTGTAAAGGTCAATTTCTCTTTCAGCGACGCAATGCAAATTAGCGATTAAAATTACAATTAGGTTGCCTTAGGGCGTCTTCGAGAGATTCCCGAAGGTGTCATGAAGAATCCAGGTACACAGAGTGAAAACGAAGAGGGCTGAATCGAAAAGTTCTTGAATTGGAATAAGATACAAAGACACAATCAATCGAGTCTATAGAAGTGCTTCAACAAATTTATTTGAAATTCGAAGATGTTTTGTGACAAGAATTTTAAAAAGTGCATGAGAAACTTGAATGTCAATTAATTAAAGTTCGTTACGTATAAGTATTGCTGTCATTAATTCGTTGAATTCAAACCCGTTCACATTGGTGTGTCTCACACTTTATATGGATTATTGCACATATTAGTGTTGCAGTACATTAGGCAACTGTCCTGGGTTACAGTTCCAAAATCAAATGTCCGACGAGTGCATCCTGGTGTGTGAGTATCAATATATTGTTGCGGAGCGCAAAATGCCTCAGTGCCTACGTAAAAAATATTGCCACTATCTACAAAACAAAATGCACATTCACTAAAAGCACGTATCTAGCAATATGACACAATTATTTCATGTTTTAGAATGCATTGCGTTGATAGCAGGTATAATAGTCAGGTATTAATTAGGCACAGGCCAAACATCGAATATGACACTGTGTATGTATGAATGTGTGAATTCATGCCTATTCATACATAGCATATAATGTATACATATTTACATATAAGTGTGTATGCATGATTGCATGTATGTGTGTATTTATGTATGTGTGCTAGTATATGCGTATTTTTGTACGTCAGTACGTGCGTAATGTACGCATGACTGCATGTATGTCCGTAGGCCTATATTTGTATCAAGGACAGTTGTGTTTATGTTTGTCCGATTGTACTCACGTATGTTTGTATGTATTATCTTTGTATCTATGCATGTATGCATGTATGTGCATACATGTACGTATGTAAATGTAATGTAAATGTAAATCTCCGAAATTTATTAGCACCACACAATGAGACCAGCTTTAAATACTGGCGCTATATCAAATCAAGTCCGCAGTAGTCGGGCTGCCTTGTTCGGTGCCAGGTCAGAGTCCGGGGAGGTCAAACCGAGGAGACAACAGGTTGTGTGGTGGCACCGGAATGGAATCAGGATAGGATAGCTTGAAATGTGCGGTTTTCACCCGTCAGTGGAAAGCAGCGGAGGAGAATGCAAGCGGAAGAGAGGTGAAATTAACAGGCGAGATAGGAGAATGAGCAAACTTGCGGAGATCTTTGAACCGTGGCTTTAAAATAATTCTGAAATACGCTGGAAATTAAGGCATTAAAATTATTTTGACGCGTCATCTGGTTGGCGCTTAGATGTGTCTTACAAGCGCCAGATGATTATTGTTCCACGGAGTCTTACGAAAGACTATTACAGGTGTGGACCATAGGCGGTGAACGTAAGCTAACATGATGTGCTTATGATGTTACCATACTGCTCAAGACTTCAATCGATTCTCTATTCATGTTAAATTGCAATCAGAAATCATAGTTCTTTGGAGAAGCCTAGCTGATTCATAGAAAACAAAGCCAGGTGACGCTGGATATGCAAGATGGAGGAGACAGGACTTGAGTTTAGAATTGAATAATATCAAGGTATAAACAGAACGAACTGAACTGGACAGCCAATTCCAAACCATAGGAGAAGCCACCAAGAAAGCATGAGAGCCCCCTAGATACAATAACTCTTGTCAATTCGCACAGCAAAAGCTACAGTATTCTTTGATCGAGTGTTACATCCATTTGTATGAGGTCTGAGAACGAAACATAGATAGGACGACAGTCGACAGTTCATGGCGATTAGCAGTCAATTTTTCCAAAATTTTTGAAATGAAACTGAGAATGGAGATGGGAGGACAGTTTGACAGATCATTGTGAGAGAGAAATGGCTTTATAATAAGAGAATAAACCATGGAATAAGTTAAACTGGTGGAGAAATAGCATTCAACGAGGGACATGCATTGTTATCGATCGATGTTATGATTCGGATCAAGAAATCGAAGCATTCTGTTAGAAGGGCTATGAAAAGAATGTCTGAGGAGCACTGCGTGTCAGGAGATGAGAAAATTGTCGGTGGAGATGAGGAGACGAGAGAAAGCGCGCTCGCCTTTATGTGCCGAGGCTAAGAAAGTCGATTCGCTAACATTTACTGACTGCCATTCAGCTCTAGGTAGAGGGTCTGGTCTACTTCTTCATCTGCATCATCATGATCTTCACCATCATTCTTCTCATGTTTTCTAAACTAAAATACCAAAGTTACGAAGAATTAAAAACTAAAATACCAATATGTTTTGCTCATTTGGTACATACCCATTGCGGTTTTTACGGATAAAGCGCATTTTCCATCGCAATAATAAGGTACGCGTGTAGCTGTGACGGTTTTACCATCATAACTATACGTAAACACATCTGGACGACAATTGACTTCACTGTTTGTGGAACTGCAGGCATAGCACTCAAAAGGTTCGCCTGAAGCAAACAGAGGGACACAATTTCTAAGAATCATGATGATTATGCTTTTGCTCATGCAGCTAAACAGGTTTGAAACTAACCCCTATTTTAATCATCCATCTTCTTTGGTTATGCACATTTCTTATGAAACATCTATGAAATGACCACAACTGCCTAGTCTGCTTCATCAAAGATCTTGAAAGACTAATAGGAGTTATATCGCATTTGCTTTCGAAGACAATGAACAACAATTGAATCTGCTTTTTTCAAACTGATTTTTGTTTTTCGCAATACCTATCCCACTATAGTATACATAATATTAAATATTCAGGTTAGGAATTAAAATTCTTCAAACCTCCTATTAGGCCTACGAACGCGCTGCTGGCTAGAAGACAAATCAATGCGAACGACAGCTTCATTTTGCTCTCTGGTCTCAGCGATAACAAAACTCAGAATGGCGAGCGATAAACATTGCATTGAATATTACGTATTTTAAGCACCTGCGTAAGGACTGGAGAGGTCGGTTTAGCTACCGGTTGGAGTGTTGATCTTTACTGAATAATGAGGCAGAGATGATTGGTTCCTTGCAATTGAATAACTGCAACAATCATTTTCAAGTGACAACGTGTAATTTGACAAGACAATTGACAAGCAGAGGCGGCGCTACACCAGGGCGAGCCAGGGCAAATGCCCTGGTAAAAAAGCCTTTGCCCTGGTCGTTGCCCTGCCAGAATTTTTGCCCTGTCCACAATTTGTTCGGTGCATAAATCGACCCCTGCACTGGTTTCTTGTATTACTGCCCTGGTTATGCCCTGGTTACAAAAAATGTCTGGCGCCGCCACTGTTGACAAGAAAAACAGAGATTGAAATTTGGAAATGATTTCTCCTTATTACACCCGCGTGGTGCGCAGTCGAAACACAAGTGTCTGAAATTTTTAACAATTCACAGCCTTATCATCGTTTTAATGTTTGAATATTGATCTGAACAATTTTATCGAATTAGTTTTAATGAATGTGTTGATCAGATAAGAAGGAAAAGGAGTAGGCCTGCTTTATGATTAAAGTTCTTGTTAATTATGCAGTTTTGAGATTCTGCGATTATCCGCACAATTTATTCGATTCCTCGCCTAGTTTTGCGTGCAGACTCGGCTGAAGCAGACTAGGCAATTATGATTATTCCACGACTGTTTCATAATTTGCCATCTGTCGCATTATTTTGTGAAATTAGCTAATATTTAAAATTCGGCTTTTCATTGACAAAATGTTTAGAGCTTTAAAAGTGGTTTTAGAAAGGCCTATGTCTACTAGAAAAACCTAGGACAAAGTGGACGCATTCGGAATCACGGTCGTTACGTCATTGCTCTATGAGCTATTTTTCGCACTCTGGAAACTAGCTGTCGTTCGAGTGAAAATCAACTCTGATTGCCTCTGCCCTGTTCTATACATAAACTCGTAAATGCAAAAAATGTGACTGTTAAAACACCATTCTCGTAAACTTCCTATTGTGAGGTTTATTATTCTGCTGGTTTTGCGCTAACCTGTAGACTTGCGTGTCAAGATATTTCCTACTGTTCAATTTACGATGCAATGGAGAATTGCTAAGCCAAATGATACAGAACATATTGTTAGATACTCTCTCTCCTGCCTACATTTATGTATGTTAGTAGGGACAGATGGTGAGATGTTCTGCTTGAGCAGTTCCAGACAAGAAGTGGTTCAAGCTAGAAGGCAATATTAATAAGGTCTTTATTTTATTACTCTTGCCGTTAAATTTTTTTCTTGTCTAAGCGACCCTTGTATATATCTGTCCTATGCACAAGATATCTACGGACAAACTGAAGCGAAGTATTCTACATTACGCATGCTTGTAAAGGTATGCCTACATACTCAAATTACTCCGCATATTCCAATACTGTTTATTCCTAAACTGATTTGACATTGCCAATTAAGAAAAAGTCGGGCAAAACATTTGGACAAGAACGAAAAGTAAGAAAATCTCGGAATCTATTATTATTTTAAGGCGTGTGAGTGATACATGTAGCCTACTCCGATCGATGTTACGCCTCGGTCTCGCGGACATTAACCCCTTTAGCGTGGATCCCGAGTATACTCGGGCTATGGAATCCGTTCCCATAGCGTGGATCCCGAGTTAACTCGGGCAAGGATAGAATTCACCACCTAGTAAGCGTGGAGCCCGTATAAACTCGGGATAATGTTTGAAGGTCATGTCTGTTGTGCAGAGGGAGTATAGTACATGTTGTAGCAGCCGTGGGGGTAACCTTGGCCTAGTCACGTGGTCACTGGCGACTACTAGCCGGCCGTCGTCGTGTCCATATTTTAGGTCAAAATGGCAGGTCGCAAACGTGGTTTGTCTATTGAAGAAATAACACGGTCACTTTCATATGATAACTTTATATTCTTTGTGGTTCTGACCACATATTTTGACATGCCATGGTGCTTCACGGGTGTTTTTATGTTGTACCTTGGCCTAGTCACGTGGTCACTGGCGACTACTAGCCGGCCGTCGTCGTGTCCATATTTTAGTTCAAAATGGCAGGTCGCAAACGTGGTTTGTCTAGGGAAGAAATAACACGGTCACTTTCATATGATAACTTTATATTCTTTGTGGTTCTGACCACATATTTTCAGGGACGTCATTTGGGGGGGGCAAGGGGGGGCATTTGCCCCCCCCTGATTTTGGAAAAAAATGAAAAAGCTGGAACAAGAAAAGGAGGAAGAAGAAAGGGGTAAAAGAGAAAAAATGATACTCAAATTCATGGAATTATTATATACTATTAACAAAACTGGAGTCTGCATAGGTTTTCTTTGACAGTGGGGGGGTGGCACATTATGCATTTTTTCCCCCGAAAATTTTTGAAGAAACCCAAAAACTGTAAAATTTCTTCGCGCGGAGCGCGAAAAATTTTGTTACCTTTTTTTTACCTCTTTTTTGACGTCCTTGCCCCCCCCTGAAAAAAGCTGCAATGACGTCCCTGCATATTTTGACATGCCACGGTGCTTCACGGGTGTTTTTCTGTTGTACTTCTGCCGAAAATGTGCAGAAAACTTATTTTCAAGTGAATAAAAAAATTTTTTTTTGGGTGACGTAATAATGCAAAAAAACTTAATGGATTATTTCCAGGACAATCATAGCATCATTAAAACACCAATATCTGAAAAAAAATTTGGCAAAAAAATTCCACATTATACGAGAGTTAACAAAAAAATAATTCCACGCTAAAGGGGTTAAATGATGTGGGGCGTGGTGGCTCAGTGGTAAGTTCGGCGCCTAGTGACCTGAGGGTTGCAGGTTCGAATCCCACTCTTGCCGCTGCGTATACTACGGACCTTGGGCATGTCCTTCACTCGCGATTGCTCGTGGCGCTTCGGCGTGAAAACTCCGACACAGTATCAAATTCTGTAGTCGGGAGCGCCTCTGAGTACTATGAGTAGTAGTAGAATTGAGGAGGCGCTATAGAAATATCCGAAATAAATAAAATAAAATAAGATGTAGCCCCGTCGGTAAGCTGGTCTCCTTTATGTGGCTTTTGTGTGGCACTCAGAAATTTCGGGGATTTACATTCAAATTTACATTTAAAGAAATTGTTTTCCATCGCAAAGTTTGGAAAACGGATCTGTCAATCTTTGCATTTGCATTTTGCTTTGTATGCCCGGTATCTCTCCGCACGTGATGTATTGCTCAAAGTTTATAATTTTCTGTCTTATCGTTATCACTTTGGAAACTGCATATGGCCTTATCTTTTTCTTAAAAATTATGTAGATTTCTCTGTAGATTTTTTAGATTTTTCTGTCACAGGTGCAGCATAGGTTCAGCTGCGTGCAGAAGATTTGTAGGAAGGAGTAGTACAGTGCCGGCCTTAGGGGCGTGAGAACCGTGCGGTCGCCCGGGGCCCGCAATTTATGGGCACCCGAAAATGTCCCCGAAAATTAACATGAACAAGACACCCTGATAATATTATTATGGTTTCGATTAAATCTTCTCTTTTGTCAAAAAATAGAAGTCAAATGGTACAAGCAATTTAGTTTGTTTCAATATAATAATTATATAGGCCTAACATTTTAACTTCTCTATATCCCAGAATTCTCGTGACGAGAAATAATAACTGTCGTTAGAATAGGCTGGCAATTACAGTAAATACCCGTACCTCTGTAGTGAACATTTTATTATTTTATGCTCTTAGCCTCAAGTTTAAAGTTACAGAAATAACTTATAATAATTTTAAGGGTTGTATAAATAAAAGCTGTGTTGTTAGTGACGGATAATTTCTTGGATGACACGAATATGTGCGGAGCACATGTACGTGATCCTAACAGATAATTTATTTCCCGTTTAGTTGGTTGTTAAAGGAGCCATGAAATGTCCAGATTTGCAGTACCGGTATATATACATAAAAGCAGGCATAGACTTTATTCGCGAGTCGTACACTTTTCCATTTCCAAAGTCGAAAATTTAGTGGTCGACTTATACGCAACGTGGACTTGTGCGCGAGTAGGCCTATAGGCCCTATAGGTCCCTACGGCACTTTTATTTTTTATTTTTTCTCTTACAGTTGCAAGGAATTTATTTTATATGGTTTATTATTTTACACACACATGTGTATGTATATAATATTTATATGTATACGTATGTTTGTTAAAATTTCCAAGTTTATGTAATTTATTTTTTATTAAAAGATCAATAAAATTATTAGCAATGGAAAACAATTATTTGACTTGTGTCATGGGGGCCCGTGCAGTATACTCTGCACGGGGCCCGAAATATCCTAAGGCCGGCGCTGAGTAGTAGTTTTGGTGGTAGTTTTTGTTGTTGTTTTTATTCTTATTGTTGTTGTTGTGCAATTATGAACCGTCACTATCTTCTTGCCATGCAACAATCGATGGCTCTGAACTATATGAGAGAAGTACTTGCCCAAGGGTTCGTGTACAGTAACCGTTTCAAGGAAGGATCGATCCCGTACTCTCTGCGTAACAAGGCGAGCGCTTGAACCAATCGGCTTCCGTTAACATCCCATATAATTATTCTTAAGAAGAAGTTCATTGAGTATCGGGATACAAAAGAGGGAAGGCGAGGCGCACTCAATTGAAAAGTGCTTGACTTGGTATAGGGTTTGGTGGCCAATCAATACATAAAAAATCGGCATTTACAAGTTGCTCCTATGCATCTTAGCAAATACAAGCAAGAAATAAATTATCTAGTCAATGTTCATGTTCAATGTTCAATGCTCTAGTATAGGCCTACTCGTTGAAGACAGTGGAAGTCCTAACGCAGGGTTGAACAGCAATAGCACCTCTGGCGGACGACAAGTAGTATAGTGTGCACCTCTATCTCATCGTAATCGAAAACGTGAGAATTTCTAAAGCGCTATTTCAAACTAAGAGCAGGAAAATATATCACAACATTGAAGTTAGATTCCGAATGCGACCATTATAGCATGTCTTGTAAATAGTTAAAATCATGTTTAACATTTTGTCAATTAAAATCCAATTTTTAAAATTAGTTAATTTCATTTAAAGCATTATGCGACAGTAGGCAAATTTTGGAAATTGTGCAAAAAATCATAAAATTGCGTTATTGAAAGGACCATTAACGAGAAAGTGAGCTTTCGACTGCATATTCCACTGTCACAGTGTCACATTCATAAACATTTCCTCGATAAAATTATGCGGATCAATATTCAATTGATTAGCGCAAACGGTAAAGTTAGGCCTAATTCTGTCGCTGGCTTAGGGAGTGTGGAAGCGGATTGATGGGGGAGTATTCCATATAGTACAAGAGCTAAAGATACTTACTAGAAAACATTCAGTTACAAAATGAATCTAGTTTGTTCTTTCATTATTCAAAAAGAGTCGAGACAAACATTTAAACCGACCGATAGCTAAATCAAACGCTCCAGTTCTTACGCAGGTGCGAAAGGTATTTTAAAATATAATATACAACAACTGTCGATTGACAGAGTGAGTTCTTTTTTCACTAATTCTCAATAGCAACATGCAGAAGACTTTCATATTGATATGTCTGCTTACAATCAGCGCATTCTTAGACGCAGGTCTGAAGCAGTTTAATTTCTTATCCTAAAACTTTCATATGATGTAATTGTAATTGTGATTAGTTAGCCTACTTCCATTACGCCGGTGGCTAATGCACAAGCCATCAGCCGATGTACGAGGCGCCATCTGTAGAGATTCTGAGCAAGATGACAGAGTCATGGAGAGGCAGACAGCGTTTTCTTATTGGAGAACCAGTGGTTAATGTAGTACCCCTCTTCTGGGGGGCAAGGTTTGTGGGGGGACCAAGAAGGGCGACCTTTTTTGGAAAAAATTTCATCCATGTTCGAAGATTCGACGACCTTTTTTGTGAATTTCATAATAAAAAAACTTAATGACCTTTTTCCCAAAAAAATTATTTTATGACCTTTTTCTAGAAATTCGTCTCCGCAAAATGTGATATATACTATTATATTATTCTATTAATTTATTCTTATATTGCTGGCCTCTGGGGGAACATAAATGCTGAGGGGAAGGGAAATCCCCCCCCCAAGGTGTCTGGATTAAACACTGATGGAGAACTACAGAAATTTTCTGGGAAAGATTGTAAGTCTTGGTGCATGATTAGTCAATGCTAATTTTAAAATACATTGCCATTAATACTAATGATCAAACTGCTAGAAGATGGCAGTTATGTTTTGTTAAATCGGCCACTTTCTTGTCCATGAAATCGGTGACTATGCTGCGTGATCAGTTACATAAATTATATCATGTCAATGAATGACAATCATTTATTCATTTCATTTTTTTAAAAACATTGCATAATGCAGTGTACAAATATGTGTTAGAGTGACGAATAAAACGATATTTTGTCTTTTCTGATCATGATATTTGCATGGCTTCTCATTTGTAGGTGCATGATAATAAATTATTTACAATGAAACATGCTTTCCTGTTTGAAAGCATTTTGAAGTTTTTCTAAAGCATATGCTGTTATTGTTGATCGAAGAGTGGATCGGCCTTTGACAGATTTATATGGGTTAACCCTGGAAGATAGTAGTAGGCCTATGGCGGTTACATTACGTATCATCTATGTCTTAATAATATATTAATTCCTTCGTTGATTTCCAAAACATAACATAGCGCCCCTTCAGGTACCTTACTCAGTGGTGCTCCCAGTCCAACCACGGCAGTATAAACTGGACTTCAGCAACTTTTTAAACATAAGTGAACTCCTAGGCAGCTGGCGTATCTCCAATGGGATTCCATTCCGGATGAAGGTGCCGATCACAGAGAAAGCGCGACGCTGCCTGGTTGTGGTGTTGGCATGAGGAATCAAGAGCTCAACCTCAGAAGAAGAGGGAAGGGGTCGGCTGCCAGCCACATCATTGACAGGACAGCAGAGAGCGGACCTCACGTACGTGTAGATAACTCGGGGCGCAGCCAAGAATGCATTTGCTCCATCCTTCGCCTCCATCCTTCCAGCACGACGATCCACTCAAATCAGAGAAAAACAAGATCGTAGAGCTATCGAACCCGGCCCCTAACACGACAGAATGGGTTCGAGATAGAATATGTGGGTGCAATGCCGCTCTTCAGCCAGATGGATTGCAAGATGGGAGCCAGTGCAATAGCTATCAATTAGGCACATGTATAATTTTGTCGACGCCTTGCACATTACAGATGCGAACTTAGCTGCATATCAGATGAGCGTTTCGTTATAATTTGCGTGTTATGATAATTACTAAAACACGAACATAAAATTATAATATTATCATCAAATAATTGTGTTGTCGATGGAAAACTGCACACGTAGAGTTAAAATTGCGATGATAAATTTAATACAAAATAATTGCAAATGAAACGTATAGATTGAACTGAGATTGGATGAACAATTATTATGGATGGAAACATTTGATATGCATGCGATAAAGCTATATATGCGATGACGAGAGTGGTATTAAAATAGGTGCAAATGAAACAAAGACAAAATTAAGTACTACGACCTACAACCTAGAACTCATAATTTCACCCTTCCAGCAAGTGATAAGTGCAACTTTATTCCACCGAGCTCTATTCAGCTACTATAAACCTCGGCTAATCACTTATGCTATGTTCGGCCAACACAATGTGACTGCAACCTGACTGCGTTTTTGTAAACTGGGTCTGCTGAATTAAGCGAATATTGTAGAAGTAGTAGTAGTAGTAGTAGTAGTAGTAGTAGTAGTAGTAGTAGTAGTAGTAGTAGTAGTAGTAGTAGTAGTAGTAGTAGTAGTAGTAGTAGTAGTAGTAGTGGTAGTAGTAGTAGTAGTAGTGGTAGTAGTAGTAGTAGTAGTAGTAGTAGTAGTAGTAGTAGTAGTAGGAGAAGTAAAAATAATAATAATAATAATTATTATTATTATTAATTGTTATTAGTATTTTGATTATTATCATTTATTTTTGCACCGAGGTATACAGGATCCGTCAGGGACTTCAACATTATTTATAGTGTAGGATTGTTATTATTATTATTATTATTATTATTATTATTATTATTATTATTATTATTATTATTATATTATTATTATTATCATTGTAATCGTCAGCATCAGCATCATTCTAATCATCTTTATGCATTTCTAAAACAACGATCTAATGACCGTTTTGTTTTTATTGACCTCTCAGCAAATTTTAGGCCAACGTAAATGTAACGAGTCCCTCTGATTAGTTTTGCTTGAAGCAACACAATGAAAATTATCGGCTACAATTACAGTTATGTTGGCTGAAGGTATTTTCGAGAGGTTCACGAAGGTGCCATGTAGTATCCATGTAAAAAGAGGGAAGCGAAGAGGGTTCAATCGCAAGATATTGAATTTGTATAAGATACAATGACACAATCAACAGAGTCTACAGAAATGCTTCCATAAATTTATTTGAAATTCGAAAATGCTTTATGACAAGATTTTAAAAGTGCATGAGAAATTCAAATGTTCCGTGTAGTTAATATTTGTTACCCATAAGTATTGCTGTCATTAATGTCCCCGTGAAAACGGGTGTAAATCATCATTGCACAGAGTAGTATTGCAGTACATTAGGCAAGTCTCTTCGACTACTGTAACTACAGTAGCTGTTGTGGTTATATTTATCTCATATGACTGCTGAGTGCATCTCTGGGGGTGTGAGTCAATATATGCTGGCGAGGCGCAAAATGCATCCAAGCTGTGGAAAACAGTGTCAAAATTTACTACAAAGCAAAACACACAATCACTATAAACACGTTTCTAACAATATAAAACAGATTTTAGGATGCGCCGCGTTACTAGCAATAAAGTAAGTATTTGTTAGACAGGTCTCGAATAATGTGAACGTATACTTTTCTGCATTTACGTATGATGGAGTGTGTATATAATGTTTTTGTACAGTATATATATATATGTATATAATTATATACATTTTATTTTTTCATGTATGTATGAGTACTTGTGTATGTGTGTATAAACACGCATGTGTGTATGCATAATTGCATGCATGTTTATATTTATGTATGTATTTATGCTAGTATATAATTATACGTAACTTTATTAACGCAATTTTATAAAGCGCCCCTTGTGCGTGCATACTTGTGTACACGTATGCATGTGTGTACACTGTACGTATGTACTTAAGTATGCATGTATGTATTACCTTTGTATTATTAACGCAATTTTATAAAGCGCCCCTTCACGATGCCTACTCACGGTCGAAAACGCAGTTTTGAGGACAGTAAGAAACGAAGTGAAATGACGAGTCGGTATTTGGCAGAGCATGGTAGGGAGCCAATTCTAGGTTACGGGGGCAGCCACAGAGAAGGCACGGCGCTGCCATATGGCTGTTCGCGAGCAGGGAACAATAAGCTCAGTGTGAACAGCTCAGAGGAGAGAGCAACGACGCTGCGAACATGAGGTGCGACATAAGAGTTCCCGCAGGTATGGAGGGACCAAGCCCCTAAAGCACCGCCGGACCAGGGAAGAGATTCGGTAAGTAATGCGCTGTTAGAAGGGGAGCCAGTGGAGGACATACAGTACATCATATACGCAACCAAACATGGGGATGCGCGAATTGCGGCCTATAAGGCGGGCAGCAGATCGTAGAATTCTATTCAGGGGCTCAATCCGGGGGAGTCCGTCATATTTGGCGCTGCTGTAGTCCAATCGAGGAACAACAAATGCATAGACAAGCGTGGAAGCTGTACCAATAAACACAGAACGGGAAATCACATTGAGCAGCATGCATGAACTGGTAATATCAGCTGCCGGGGAAAAGATTTATGTGCCCTGTGAATGTAAGTTCCTGATCCAGGATGACTCCCAAGTAGCGGACCCAGGACGAGAAAGAAAGGTGCGGGAATTGCAAAGCAAGAGAAGACAGATCTATTTTGGAGAGCTGCTGAGTGATGCCGAGCCAGATAAACTGCGTTTTAGCCGGGTTTAGCCGCAGGCGATTTGCAGACATCGTAGTCCCCAAAGACTCCATAGCATGGGTCATAGTTTCCACGGCTGCAACAGCCCGGACAGCCGGGAAGTGTGCGTAGGCTTGCAGGTCGACAGTATAGAACTGGCTAAGAACTGCCCCAGCCGCCAGCAAGGACGGCTAGGTCGGCAGTGTAGATTATATAAAGCTTAAGGGGGCCAAGGACGGAGCTCTGAGGCTGGCCAAATGGAGCAGGGACCCAAGGGGACCTAGTGGATACATGGGCCACCATGCAGGAGCTGTCTTGCAGAAAAAAGGTAAGCCAATCAAGAACGCTACAACAGAAGCGAAAGGGAAATGGATAGGCGCTGCAAGAGGATGTCGTGATTGACAGTGTCCAACGCGACACTGACATGAAACAACGCAAGGAGAGTGAACAGAGATCTGTCAATGACCCCATATATGTCAGATACGAGGCGGACTAACAGGGTTTCTGTGGACTGACCCTTACGGAAACCCGAATCGAAGGTGGGAGAAGGCAATTTTTGTCCAGGTAGTATATGAGGTACGTGGCAACAATCGTCTCAATTATTTTTTAACACAATGTAACATTCGCTATGGGCCTAAAATTAGTTGGCTCAGTAGCGTCGAGTCAGTAGCGTCGGAACAAGGATGAACCTCTTTTGGCTTTTCAGGGAGAACTGTATATATGCAATTATGCATGCATGTATGCATGTAAGTGTGTAAACTGTGCATGTGTCTGTATGTTCGTACATACGTACGTAGGCCTATACATGGTTGTTTGTTTGCGTGTAGCGCCAGTATCTGGATGTATGTAGCGTCACTTTAAAGAAATTACTAAAGATCCTAGAAACTGAGATAGAAAAATTATTTTGACTGGAAGCAAAATTGAATCATATAAAGCAGAAGCCAGGATATGCAGCCTGAAAGAGAAAAGACTTCAGTTTAGACTTTACTGACATTAAAGTATTAACCGAACGAACTGAACTGGATAGACAATTATTCCATAGCTTAGGACAGCCACCAAAAGAGCATGTGAGCACACTAGACAGTAGACACAATGACCCCTGTCACTAGACACAATGACCCCTGATGAAGATCACCTTGACAGCAAAAAGAGTATTCTTTGTTCGAGAGTTATATATATTTAAAAGGTCTGAGCACGGGACTTAGATATGGACGAATGTTGACAGTTCATGGCGATTATGACTTTCTCCAAAGTTTTGGAAATGAAACTGCGAGTAGAGACGTGAGGGCGGGTAGTTTCAGAGGATATTATGAGATTATAACAAGAGAACAAACCAGGGAATAAGTGAAACTGGTGCAGAAACAGAATTCAGCGAGGGAGATGTTGTCGATGGATGTGATGCATCGGAACAAGACATCTAAACGTTAGAATGACACTGAAAAGAAGGTCTAAGGAATATAATAAATTGTTTATCAGGAGATGAAAAGAATTGTCGGTGGTGGTGAGGCTCCAAGGTAGAGCGCCAGCCGCCTTTATGTGCCTAGTCTATGAAAGTCGAGTCGTTAAAACTTCTTAACTGCTATAATTGTAAAGTCTGGTTTACCTCTTCTTCATCATTTCCCCATCATCATCATCATCATCATCATCATCATCATCATCATCATCATCATCATCATCATCATCATCATCATCATCATCATCATCATCATCATCATCATCATCATCATCATCATCATCATCATCATCATCATCATCATCATCATCATCATCATCATCATCATCATCATCATCATCATCATCATCATCATCATCATCATCATCATCATCATCATCATCATCATCATCATCATCATCATCTTCATCACCATCATCATCATCATCATCATCATCATCATCATCATCATCATCATCATCATCATCATCATCATCATCATCATCATCATCATCATCATCATCATCATCATCTCTCCCATCAATCATCATCATCACGAACCTCATCATCACATAATTGTACCAGCGCCCGTCGTGTGTACACATCAGCATTGTCGGCTCCGTGCGTTTTCATGATTTTTTTACTACTTCGGTTACGTACATAAATAAGATTAATTTGCAGTCCACTTTGTTTCTACGCTGGATCTTGGATTTGTTACTTTTCAGAAATGTTACAACCTATCGGAGATATTGCAACCGACCTTTGATACTATTTTTCGGTCAATGAACTGACTCTGATGTCTCGTTGTGTGAGAAGATTATTAAATTTTCTCGAAGTCAGAACTATTTTTCTTTAAATGCGACTGGATTATCAGCTCTACAGGGTGGGCCAAAAAAAGTAACCCCCTAGACATTGTTGCTAATTTTTCGGCCAAAAGTAAGAATTTTTTAATCAATTTTTACTGGATGAAAGGTAATTCATATTTACGTTTTACAGCCAAATTTCAACAAAATATCTCGAACAGAACCAAAGTTATACCACTTTTACTGAGTCCACCCACTGTTTTTTGATGATCCAAAAACATGTTACGCAACAAAAAGTAACAAAAACGATTTTATTGTCATATCTGAAATAATTGGCAATACTGCGGCCAAAAGTAAGACTTTTTAAATCATTAAATGTAATTATTATTATTATTATTATTATTATTATTATTATTATTATTATTATTATTATTATTATTATTATTATTATTATTATTATTATTATTATTATTATTATTATTATTATTATTATTATTAAGAAAAGATACGGGGCACCAGCGTAGATGCACGTCACTGTGTCGTCATTTAGCAAGAAGACAATCAATTTGGTAAATAAACAATTTTTCAGATTAATAATTTGTGAAAAAATCAAAAAGTGCAAGGTGTCAGTGACAGACAAAATGCAATTTGTTGATGAAAAGGCGAAGGTTGATGTTGCATGTTACGTTTCTCGCCTGCTTCCAGAATTAATTTCCGATTGCAAGCGTCTGCTACCAGTTGGATTCATTTTTCAGCAAGACGGCGCACCAGCGCATTCTGCTCGTCTCACGCAAGATTGGCTCAATGTCAATGCCCTGGTGTCATTGAGAAAGACCAATGGCCCCCAAACTCTCCGGATTTGACCTGCTGGATTACGTATGGGGAGCTATGCTGGAGAAATACCACAATCTGCGACCAAAGCCAAAAACGTTAACAGATTGAAGGTCGCATTGGAGTTGATATGTTTATGTTTATATTCGTTTAATGAAACAACAGACATAACGCTGTAGGTGTACAAGGAAGTGAATTAAAATTGTTAATTGTTAATAATAGCTTAGTAAGAGTTAGAAAATAACATTCTAGATATGAAGTTTCGAGAGTCTTTATCTGGTAGATTAAAATTGTGAGGACGATTTCTTAGGGAGTAAGGAGTAATATGGTTGGTTGGGAATAAACATCTAATTGAGTGATTTTCATTGAGTAAAGCTGCTTTAAATAAGGCCATTTCGGCTTTGAGCACAAGCTCAGCTATGGAGGGAGAGATAGTTTGAACATATCCAAATCGTTTGAGTTTGTTCAGGAATTGTTCAAGGCGCAATTTATCCTTGCCACTTATAAGGCCCCACCAGGCTGGAGAAGCATATAAGGTTCTAGATACGATTGTTGCATTAGTGATGAGATGTAGTGAGTCTTGAGATGCTCCATGATTTTTGATAGTTCTTAGTGCAAAAAAGGAGGAGGTTCCACTTTTTATCAGTTGATTGATGTGCTCAGTGACTGTTAATTTTTCTCCGATGGTGACTCCGAGAATCTTGATTGATGTTGACCGTTTAACTCCTGTGATTGAAGGGTTGTCAGAAAGTGAGGGTTGGTTGCGTTTGATGATAGCCATTTCCCGAGTTTTATCAGGATTGATTTTCAGGTTCTTTGTTTCAGACCAATTGTAAATATGTTGGATTTCATCATTGGCTGTATTTAATGAATTGGATCCAATTAATAAGTATGTATCATCAGCATATTTGGATAGACGATTTTGATGGTGAATAGGATGGAGATCAGAGATACAGACAATAAATCCAGTGGGGCCGAAAACTGATCCCTGTACAACACTGGCATTAATTGAGATGATGATGGATTTGGTTCCATTAAAAATGGTATAGTGGTTCCTGTCTTGGAGATAGTTAATTAACCAGTTATATATATTGTCTGGAAGGGAAAGTGAAGCTAGTAAGTGTGCAATGGCAGAGTGACTGACAGAATCAAAAGCTTTAGAAAAATCCATTGAGATCATGATAACATATTTATTGTTTTTGAGAAGGTCTGTTGCATGGTGTATGATAGAGGTTATTGCTGCAGTGGTAGAACCAGTAGGTTTAAATGCAAATTGATCATGAAGGGAAATATGTTTTGGCAAGCTTTGAAAACTAGGATAGATAAAGGACTGGACTACTATACGTTCAACAAGTCTAGATAAAACAGAAAGAACGGAAATAGGTCGGAAGTCAGAAGGTTTTGTTGGATGAGAGATCTTGGCCTTGGGACGTATGATGGCAGTTTTCCATTGGCTAGGAACAAAAGATTGAATTAATGATTGGTTGATTAGTTGGGAAAGGACATAGGAATAACCAGGTGCAGTTATTCTAAGAAACCAAGCAGGAAGGCCATCATGGCCATCTGCAGTATGTTTAAGATGATCTAGTAAATTGAATATTCTAGTTTCTGTTACAAGAGTCTGCTGAGAGGTGGTAGTAGCTTTAAAGAGGGGAGCTATATAATTAGGATCAGTGGAGGCGTCAGCAAAAAATTTATTTAGATCGTCTGCACTTATTGATGAGGATGTTGAGGGATGGTTTGGTTTCTTAGTGAGTAGATTTACTTTCTTCCAAAGGGATTGAGGACTGTCTCGAGGGTTGGAATATTTGAGGAATGATGCATTCTTTTTTGAGATGGCTTTAGCAATCCTAAGAGTTAAAGCTTCGGCTTTCTCATTTTTTCCTTTCCGCATGAGTCGGTTTTTAAGTCGAAGCAATCGCTTTATTTCTGGAGTAATGTGTGGAGGATCTTTGGATGTTATTGTGATGGTTCGAATTGGGTAGTTGAGATTTAATCGATCAGTTGCATCTAGGTAGAAATTGTTCCATACTTCTTGTAGATCTGATGAAGAGAGAAGTAGACTTGAATCAAAGTCATCAAAACCTTGTAATGTCAAAGAATGCTGTGAAGGAGATCTTTTCCTGAAAGTTATAGTTGTATGTTCCTTTCCTCTGTCTGTGATTGAGTTTCCGGTCGTGGCAATGATTGCTTTATGATCACTACGAATGGTTGAGGAGATGACTTTTATTTTGAATAGGAAACCATGAGCTGATCTAGAACGTTACTTCCCCGAGTAGGAATAAAAACAGTTGGAAGTAATCCAGTTAGTTCCATAATTTTATCAATGTTTAGGCGATTGAAATCACCACCTAAGATAATGAGAGCATTATTATCAGATCGAGAAATGTCTTCTACTGATTTTTCAATCCAAAGAAGAATTGAATTGAGTTGGTATATTGGTTTGGGTGGGTGGTAAAGTGCTCCGATGAAGATTTTTTTATCTTCAACAACAGATTTAACCCAGAGAAGTTAAATTTCGGTAGGGAGATCTTTGATATGGTGTTGTGTAGCAGATATTGAATCTCGAATATATATTGCAACTCCGCCTTTAGTTCTTCTTTTTCGGTCCCTTCGAAAAGTTTGGTAGCCTTGGATTTTACAAATGTCTTCAAGGTGATGAGTTTTAAGATGAGTTTCAGAGATTATCGCAAAGTCGAGATTGTATCCAAAAAGTTCAGCGCTTAAATGGTCAAGCGCATCTTTTTTGGCAATAGAACTGGCGTTGATTACCATTCCGCTGAATGGTGATGGAAAATCGGTTTTAGGTAAAGACTTAGGAGATGAAACAAACTGATTATGTAGTGGAATTGAAGTGAGGTAGCGGATCTTACATGCAGAGACAGAAGGAGTAGATCTGGGTGAGCGTCGAGATTTGATGGTGTAAATTTTTCTCACTTTACGACAGCCTCCTCTGGTTCCTCGAAAATGTAGAATTCCATTTCGTTTTAAAATTCCTAGGAGATTGTAGAGGTTGCAATAAACTCTTAAAAAGTTATTACTGGGTTTAAGGGTAATCAGTGCTTTTGGGCTGTATTCAAATGGCACAAGTGAAATTGGTGCACTTTTCCTATCGGAGAAGGACATTTCAAAGTTTAATGTTACCGTTTTGGTGGAAGTAACCTATCAACAAGGCCATCAAAAACTTTACAAAGAGACTTGAAACATGAGTGGGTACTGGTGGTGGACACATTGAACACAATATGTGAAGCAATATCAACTCTGTTTGATACCAATTATTTCAGATATGACAATAACATCGTTTTTGTTACTTTTTATTGCGTAACATATTTTAGATCATCAAAAACAGTGGGTGGACTCAGTAAAAGTGGTATAACTTTGGTTCTGTTCGAGATATTTTGTTGATATTCGGCTGTTATACGTAAATATGAATTACCTTTCAGCCTGTAAAACTTTATTTAAAAATTCCTACTATTGGCCGAAATATTAGCAAAAATGTCTAGGGGGTTACTTTTTTTGGCCCACCCTGTAGACGCATTTTAGAAGCCGATTCTGGTAATTTTATTTTGAAAATCGTCTCGGACTTGTTGACTAGTGACTTTTTATTGATATGTTTGGCGTTTATGCCCGTATAGTCTCGACGCTTCATTGTCAACAGCCCTCTACTCTCGTTGTTGCCTCATCAACTGCCCTTACCCTGTACACCGTAGCAGTACACCGTGTTCTACTGAGCTGTGATCTAGTATGAACAATGCGACTCACCTACTCAGTTAAACTATTATCATTCAGGACGCCAGATCTACGACCTGTGCGACCAGTTAGGAAAGTGCTGTTTGGTGCACGAATTTGGTGCCCGGCAGCAGATCGCCGTCAATGTGGCTGTCTTAGTGAATCGGCCTTCACAGCCCTGTCACCTACGCCATGCCCTGCAAATTCAATTGGATCTGATCCACTGAATTCATCGCCTGCCTCATCTGTTCCAGCAGTCAAGGAAACCCATGGCCTTCGTTTGGCTACATGCAACTCTCGCTCCTTAACCGACAAATTTGCGTGAAAGACAATTGGACGTGTTAGCCATCACTGAGAGCTGGCATCGTGGCTCTGATGATGTGCCCTTTCTGCGTGCTGCTCCACCTGGCTACACTATACAAGATCGGCCTCGTGACCCTCGACCTGACGGCCGAGAAGTTCGTGGTGGAGGAATTGCTATCTACTCACGATCATCTCTTCGAGCGTAGTGGCTCAGTGGTAAGTTCGGCGCCTTGTGACCGGAGGGTTGCAGGTTCGAATCCCACTCTAGCCGCTGCGTACGGACCTTGGGCAAGTCCTTCACTCGCAATAATTGCTCGTGGCGCTTCGGCGTGAAATTCCGGCACAGTATCAAATGCTGTAGTCGGGAGCGCCTTTGAGTAGTAGTAGACTTCGAGAGGCGCTATGGAAATATCCGGAATAAATAAATTCGAATGATGAGGGGATGGAAGTCTCTGGATTACCAAGCACTCAGGAGAGAAATCAGTCACTCAAAACTCAGTCTGGACCAATCGTCCCTTGATCAACTGTCAGTGACGGAACTCTTCGACCTCTATACGAACAAAATGAGCAAACTGTTGGCCTCTAAGGAAGGTCAAGATGCGAATACAACCGCATACATCCTGGTTCGATGGAGAGTGTCGCAATCTTCGTCGATGTACGCGTTGCCTAGAAAGACGCTATCGACGCTCGAAAGAACCTTATCTTCGTCGATGTACGCGTTGCCTAGAAAGACGCTATCGACGCTCGAAAGAACCTACTGACCGTCTTACGTGGATTACTCAACTGCGGGCCCTCCATCGTCTATACCGAAGTAAAGAGGCTGAATACTGGGAACATCTTGTGTCTCGCGATGAAAAGAACCCGAAGCGTTTGTGGTCCACCATCTCGGGATTACTGGGACGTTCGCCGCACTCATCTCCTACTCTATCATTCACAGCGACTGACTTTCTCAAGATGATGACCGACAAGATAGCGGGACTTCGAGCTGCAACGGTCGATGCTCCCCAACCTGAATTCATTCAAACTGGCTTTAAATTTCAGGGTTTCGCCCCGTCCTTGAAACAGACCTCCGACGGGTTCTTAGCTCCTCTAACGTGAAGTCGTGTGAACTGGATCCACTGCCACCTTTTGTTATTGCAAATGTGCTTGATGGCATTATTTCTTTTCTTTTTACATTTTTAACAGGTCACTCACTGACGGATACATTCCTGCCTCTCAAAAACGTGTCATAGTACTTCCTAGGCTGAAGAAGCTCAACTTTGACTTTAATACATGCCAAAACTATCGGCCTATCTCAAACCTATCGTATCTGTCTAAAACCCTTGAGAGACTTGTTGCTGCCCAATTTGTGCCTTATCTGGAGCAATCTGGACTTCTGCCTCCTACTCAATCAGGCTTCAGGGGTCATCACTATACAGAAACTCTTCTTCTCTCCCTACTATCGGAAATATACACCGCTATTGGCAAGTCTCAACTGTCTCTTCTTGCACTATTCGATGTCTCTTCAGCGTTTGATATGATGAACCATGAGCTCCTTCTACAGCGTCTACACCTCTCTTTTGGCCTAACTGACATACCCTTAAAATAGTTTAAATCATATCTTACGGATTGTACGCAGATGGTGGTACTTGGTAGTAGTAGGTCGTCCTGGGTAGAGTCTCCCTAGGTGTCCTGCAGGGGTCGGTCCTAGGTCCCATCCTATACATACTCTTTACAGCAGGCATCCCCTCTGCATTGGCAAGGCATCAGGCAAAGGGACATCTTTATGCTGTTGATGTCCAGACTCTTATACATGGCTCATCTTCTGATTAGACCTCGTTGGTTGAAAGGACTAGGATGCTACTGCATGATCTCCACCATTGGATGTCTGCAAATAGGCTTAAACTAAATCCTACAAAGACCAAATTGATCTGGTTTGGTACCAGGCAGCAGCTACAAAGGATTGATCTAAAATTGTTGACCTCACTTTTCCCTGATTTCACTTTTTCCTCCAGTGTTCGTGACCTAGGTGTCACACTAGACAGTGCTTTTGACTATCACTGAGCATCTCTCTCTCTTCTTACCCGTTCTTGTTATTGCCCACTCAGGCGTCCTAGAGTCATCAGGATATCGGTATCCTCTGCGATGTTTACGACCATGGTCCATGCCTTTGTATCTACGCGCATTGACTATTGCAATTCTCTTTTAATTGGGCTCCCTAATGTTCCGCTATCTCCTGTGCAATCCGTCTTAAATGCTACAGCTAGACTTATTGCCCGCTTACCACGATACTCACACATCACCTCCTATATGCAAACTGAACTTCACTAGCTCCCTGTCCCGTTTCGAATTAGATTCAAGGTCCTTTTTCTAGTCACAAGATCCCATAATCATCTTCACCTTCTTGTTCTTGTACTTCTTGTTCTTCTTGTTCTTGTTCTTCTTGTTCTTGTTCTTGTTCTTGTTCTTGTACTTCTTGTTCTTGTTCTTCTTGTTCTTCCTGTGCTTGTTCTTGTTCTTCTTGTCTTCTTGTTCTTGTTCTTATTCTTGTTCTTATTCTTGTTCTTGTTCTTCTTGTTCTTCTTGTTCTTCTTTTTCTTGTTCTTCTTGTTCTTCTTGTTCTTCTTGTTCTTGTTCTTTTTGTTCTTGTTCTTCTTGTTCTTGTTCTTTTTGTTCTTGTTCTTGTTCTTGTTGTTGTTGTTGTTCTTCTTCTTCTTCTTTTTCTGGTTTAGTCAACTAAAATGCAACAAGTTACGAAGAATTACACACTGATGTACCCATGTATTTTTGTACATACCACGAGTGTCTTTTGAGGACAAGGCACATTTACCTTCGCAATATTTAGGCAGACGTTCAAATGTGAGGGTACCACCATAAAAACCATAATACTCTGGACGACAAAAGACTCCACTGTTTACGGCACTGCAGACATAGCCCTCAAGAGGTTCCCCTGAAGCAAACAGAGCAATAAATTTCTAATAGTCTCGATGATTATGCTTTTGCTTATACAGGTAAAACAGAGCATTGAGTCTAAACTAACCATATTTTGATCATCAACTTTGCATGTTTCTTACGAAGGATTCATGGAATGACCCCAACTGCCTAGTCTGCTTCGTGAAAGCCTTGAAAGATTGATTGGAAGTATAGCGCATTTGCTTTGGCAGACGGTATTGTGGTCCAGGAGAGGTCAAGAAAAAATATTGAATTGTTAAATTGTTAATAATTTCTATTAATAGCTAGATGGTTCTAGTATAAGATTCCAAAAGGATTTTGTTTTTGCGCTTAGGGTTTTGTGTCGGCTTTGCTTCAAACTGGCACTTTCGGTCTTTTTGCGTTACGGACTCCACATGCAATTTTCAAATGCTAAATTTTTTATGTAAAGCCAATGTGGAATATTTTTTGCTGGATATCATAACCATGGTGAGGTTAAGTGATAAATACTATGTGATCACAAATTCACCATATCACGTGTCTGGATTTGCTCGAGTAAAACATGACTTGTAGAGTCCGTAACATTTTGGAGCTTCTAATTTCATTCTTAGGCATTTAAAGTTGCACTGCAAACTTGGTATCTCCAATTCTCTAATTCACCATTGTAGGCTACTTAGTTAACATAAATACTTTTCCTAGTATTGCTAAAAATATTTTTTATGTGAAGTTAAATATTGTTACGGACTCTACAAAAGTGTTACGGACTCTACAAGCTGAAGATAAGGATGATAAAATGCCTGATCTGGACGGTCGCAACATATGCAGCTGAGTGCTGGACAATGACGGGGACGGATAGGAAGAGATTGGAGGCTTTTGAAATGTGGACTTGGAGACGAATGCTGAAAATAAGCTGGAGAGACAAAGTCACAAATCAGGCAGTCTTGGATAGGGCAGGGGTGCAGAGAGAACTACTACAATCAATAGGCAGCAGAAAGCATCGGTGGCTGGGCCACACACTTAGGAGAGAGGGTATGCTGGTGACGCTGCTGGAGGGGCGTATGGAGGGGAAGACAACGAGAGGCAGAAGAAGATTGAATATGTTGAGCGATCTCGATAACGGTGATTCATACGGACACACCAAGCGGAAGGCGCAGGACAGAACAGGATGGAGGTGGTCGGGGGAGAACAAGAGGTCATCCATGTCACAAACCTGCTCAACAGCAGAAGACTGAGAAGAACTCTACAAGCACAAATTCAGTTGATGAAACTGATGGCTATTGTCAGGAGTATCCACGCAATTATGTATAGAAACAAAACATTTAATATGTCTCTTGTTAAAAGAGCTGCTTTCAACAACATTTAGCACAAGGTATTTGTGAGTTTTATTATTTATTTATTAATTGCATTTTTATTGCTTTATAAATATTTTAAAAACAAGGGTACATGATCAATACATTTAAGTGAATAGTTTGTTATTTAATTTTCTTTGATTATTCATAGAAATAGTGAAAACTGTAAAAGAACATGTGGAAAAACACAGACAAAAAGTCACAACAATGTATAGCTTAATGTAGCAGTGAAAGAAAAAGACAGGAAAGGATAGGAAATGCTTGGAACGGCATCGTGTTGCACTAGACGGTGGTGAACTAGCTGAAATGAGGAAGAAGCAAGCAATGAAATATCAGATAAAGTGGCCAGCCAGAGTTAGAGCTGAAGCACCACAGAGTGAAGGAAAAAGATCACAGTGAATATTTACCAGTGCCGCTCGCCACTCCCAGAGCATTTGAAGAGTAGAAAAGATGTTGCCAAAGTCGCCAAGGAAGAAAATGGCAATAATTGTGAAGATTTTGTGTACATTAATGTACATTTTGTTCATTAATGTACAGTGATTGCCACTAAGCAATTTATTTTGGTTGAAGAGGTGACTGAAGCAGGATTGAATAATGAAGGTGAAAGTGTATACTGCACATTGTTCATGCGGCAGAAGGACAAAGCGAGCAATCTGTTCAGCTTTCCAGACCGAACTGACCAGTCACAGATCACCAGTGATCAGATTGTAGAAAAGCTATTTGCACCAATAATTATGCATGGAAGAGGATTTTAGGTTCAATGACCTCGTAGCTAGTGCTACAGACTGATTCAAGCTCAATAGTGACTGCTGAAATATTAAAAGCCTCGACATTGTTGATTTTTGAATGTCACAAGTTCCTTTGATTGCTTGTGACAATGGAACTTCACTATATTTTTTTCAATTTGAGCTCTGAAACTACATGCAGCAACTTGTAAACATTCAAATGATCAAAGTAATTTGTATAAATTAACTGTTTTCGTGAATGTTAACCAGTTTTTGTTTATGGTCCAAAACAGTAGAGTCCGTAACGTAGAGTACGTATCGCACAGTATGTGCATTAGTGAATGCACAACGTCATTACCTATCATGATAATGAAATGCAATGCTATGATTAAATCAACAGCAATACCCTGCAATTCTATAACAGTGTTTCCACAAAATTTTTTAATAATAGTTTCACAGGAAATCAAGATTGTTCATTCAATCAAAAAGTTGATGGAACTTTTCTGTAGAGTCCGTAACGCAAACATTTTGATTCACCCGATATGATATATAACGGCCAACCCAGTTTAACTAATATCATGTTAATCCATGATTGAAGGGGCGTCTGGAAAAACTAAAAACAATATTTTAAACAGTAATTATCTGCTTGTATGAATGGTTAAAAGTCTCCAAAATGTAGAGTCCGTAACGTTTGAAATACCGTGGAATTGCCCAGACAGTAAACAACAATGAAAACTGCTTTTCCAAACTGAGTTCTGTTTTACAGTATCAATCCAAACTCATCATATTAAAATTTTTAGGTTAAGGAATTAAAAATGTTCAAACCTCCTACAAAGAACGCGCTGCTGGTAAGAAGACAAATCAATGCGAACGACAGCTTCATTTTGCTCTTCTTTTCTCAGCGAAAACAGAAGTCAGAATGGCGAACGAAAACGTTCCATTATTATAATAAGTATTTTAAGCACCTGCGTAGGGACTGTAGAGGTCGGTGTAGCTACCGGGTTGGAGTAGGCTATTGCTGCTTACTGAATAATGAAGGAAAAGATGACTGACCCCTTGCAATTTTAAATGACTGCAACAATCACCATCATGTGACAACGTAATATTTCGTTCGTTTGACAAGATAATTGAAATGAGGTTTGGAAATTCTTTCCTTTCATTGCAACTGCGGATGCGCAATCGCAACACAAGTGTCCGACGTTTTTAGAAATTCACAGCCTTATCATCTGCTTTTCTCTGTTTGAATATTGATCTGCACAAATTTTTCATCGAAGTAGTTTTTATGAATGTGTAATGAGATAAGACGCAAATTAGGAGTAGGCCCACTTCATGATTACAGTAATCGTTATTTATGCGATTTTGAGATTTGACGATTGCGCTATCTGCACAATTTATGCGATAATCCGTTTGTGAGCTGTCGCGTAATTTGCATCTGTCGCATTATTTTGTGAAATTAGCTCATATCAAAAATTCAAATTATCATTGACAGAATGTTATTATTATTATTATTATTATTATTATTATTATTATTATTATTATTATTATTATTATTATTATTATTATTATTATTATTATTATTATTATCATGATCATTATTATTATTATTATTATTATTATTATTATTATTATTATTATTATTATTATTATTATTATTATTATTATTATTATTATTATTATTATTATTATTATTATTATTATTATTATTATTATTATTATTATTATTATTATTATTATTATTATTATTATTATTATTACAGACATTTTTCACGCGCGCAAAGTCACACAGAAATGCGAATCTGAGGCGCGGTTAGTCAGCCGCAAGGTGAAAAGCAATTAGATATCCATACGTTTGAAAGCTAGTGAGAAGTAATGAGTTTTGAGGCGTTTTCTGAAGGAAGAAGAAGAGGTCGAGCTACAGATAAACACTGGTAGTCGGTTCCATTCCTTGGGGGCTGCAACACGAAATGCACGAGAGCCCATGGCAGTGCTGCATCTAGGCTCAACCAAAAGACCCATGACCGAAGACCGTAGTCTGCATAGTGGGATGTAAGGAGGGAGTAGTGGTTGAAGGTAATTAGGAGTGCACATTGTGAGGGTTTTGTATGTCAAGCAGGCCAGTTTAAATCTAATTCTGATTTCTACAGGAAGCCAATGCAGCTGATGGAGCAGAGTTATTGAGTTTGAACGAGGAGATGCACGCAACACTACGCGAGCCAGAGAATTTTGGATGCGTTGAAGCCTGTTGACTTGAAGATCTGACATGCCTGCAAACACAGAGTTGGCATAAACGAGGCGAGAGCAGACAAGAGAACAGGCTGTGGCATGTCTTTGGTAAGAGCAGACCTTATGTGACGTATTGCCCTAATATGGTAGAAACAAGATTTACAAAGGTTTCCTATGTGGGATTTGAATGTCAGATCACTGTCCAAAGTGACCCCGAGTGTTTTGGCAGTCTTTGATATTGGAACAACAGTGCCAGCAAGGTCAACGCTAGAATGAGAAGGGTAAGAGCGCAGTCGCTGTCGCAATCGGAGGTCTCCAGTCGTGTGTTTGCCGTGTGTTGATGTCGACCCTCGATTGCTCGTTCTTTTACTTGCACTTTTATTTAACGTGCCTAACTTTTCTGTAGAAGATTCACGACGAACTTTGTTTAATTAATAAATGAATTTAATTAAAGAAACAAATATATATACACTAACTCTACGGGAACTTCCACGTAGTATTAAAGCGTTTAGGTATTAAATCGGACTATCTCAAATGTTGCTTCGTACAGCCTAACTCCAGATCGTTCTTTCGCGTCAGTCTCTGAATCTGACGGACTATACTCTGCCGCCTGGCGCTGGTCGTCCTCTCGATGTTGATCGCTCGACCGATGTTCACGCGTCGCCCGCGTCAGTAGTACAAGTCCCGTGTTCTCCTTTTCCTTCCGTTAAGTAGGAACTTCAGCGTGCACCGGTCAGCCCCCTCCCCACGTCAAGCTATCGTCAATTAGTGTCAGATTGCTCTTCGCGACGCGGGTCGTCGCTCGCCTGCAGCGCGGGCGGTGTCTGATTACACCATAGCCGCGAGGTGTCCTATTACACCTTGGCTGTGTGGTGTCCGATTACACCTCGGCCTCGCTGCCTTCATTGTTGCCCAAGTGGAGACTGGCTTTCGTCCGTCATCATTCCATCTCGACCCGCAACGACATCCTTATCATGATGATGATGACATCTCGTCGTTGTCGTCGATCTCCACACGCGACACCTCCCTTCCCGGGGGAGGACAAAGCCAGTCATTGGTTCGCCTCCCGGCTGAGAATGATGTCGTTCCCTCCATCGATTTCCTCCAGACCACGTCCTCGTCGTTCCCATGAAAATACAAAATATCAGCACAGTTAGAAATATATTTACAGTTGTCGCGGTGCCTTACATGGTAGTTCGCCTTCTTCCTCAATCATAGTCTGGACAAAAGATCAGCGGGAATATTCAGCGCCCCAGGTCGATATTCAAAAGAACTATCGAAGTCCTGGAGTGCCAGAGCCCCTCTCGCAAGTTTAGCACTTGTGGGCGTAGAAGAAGTTAGGAAAGTCAAGGGGTCGTGATCAGAATAGAGGGTGGTCCTTGACATAAGAATCCGATTCCTAAACTTCTTCAATGCAAAAATTACAGCATCCGCTTCGCGTTCCACAGTGGACCAACGCGCTTGCGTAGCATCTAATTTAGAACTGGCGAAATATATTGGCCGTTCTGTTCCCTCGTCTTGAATTTGGAATAAGCAGCAACCGACTGTTTTGTCTGAAGCGTCAGTCGATAGACCAAACTCTCTGCCGTAGTCAATTGTCTGCAAACATACAGCGTTATTCAAATCGTGCGTGAATTTATCTAGCGCCTTTTGATGTTCAGCTCGCCAGGGTATCATAGCAGGCACCGATTTCTGGGTCAGGTCCATGAGAATTCTGGCTGACACTGTTCTGGCATGATTATCTAGACAGGTCAAAAGTAAACTGCTACGAAGGTCGTCCGGGACAGCGCAAGAGTCGAATACCCTTTCACAATGCACATAGAAACCAGGGATTTGCGCATGGTCACTTGGGGATCTCGGTAAGAGTCCTTGCAAGCTTTCACTATACGTTCTCATTCGTCCTACGACCGAATGCCTTAAGTTATAGTCCCTTTCGTCTCTGAATCTCCTCTCTGCGTCCCTTTCCTCTCGGACTTCCTTCTCTCTCTTCTTTGCCTCTTCCTTTTCTTCTCTCCTCCGCTTCTCCTCCTGAAGCCTCAATTTCTCTGCTTCCTCTTTCTTTTCTCTCCTCAATCTTTCCGCTTCCTCTTTCTCTCTCCTCCGTTTCTCCTCCTGAAGCCTTAATTTCTCTGCTTCCTCTTTCTCCTCTCTCCTCTGCTTCTTCTCCTGAAGCCTGAGCTTCTCAGCCTGTTTTTCCTCTAGCATTCTGAGTCTCTCTGTTTCCTCCTTTTCTTCTCTCCTCCGTTTCTCCTCCTGAAGCCTTAATTTCTCTGCTTCCTCTTTCTCTTCTCTCCTCCGTTTCTCCTCCTGAAGCCTCAATTTCTCTGCTTCCTCTTTCTCTCCTCTCATCTGCTTCTCCTCCTGAAGCCTTAATTTTTCAGCCTCCTCTTTCTCTTCTCTCCTCTGCTTCTCTTCAAGCAGCCTGAGCTTCTCAGCCTGCTTCTCCTCATCTTCTCTCCTCCACTTCTCCTCAAGCATTCTGAGTCTTTCTTCTCTTCTCTTTTTCTCTTCCTCTCTTCTCTCCCTTCTCTCCGCTTCCTCTCTCGCTTCTTTTCTCAGCCTTTCTTCTCTCCTTTCTAGTAGCCTCTTTCTCTCTTCTTCGATCCTCCTGCGTTCCTTTTCACTGCTTCTCCTCACTCTTCTCTCCGCTTCCTCTCTCTGGTATGTTGTTAGTTCTAACATGACCCGCCGCATTTGCCTTGCCGGGCTCATACTGCTACCTGGGCTACCTGTGCTTACTTTCTCACTTACTTCTGGCGGGATCTCCCTTCCAGAAACAATTATTTCAGCACTAGCCTCTTGGAGCTGGTCCATCCTCATGGAACCCAATTCCTCCTCTCCTAGTCCCATCTTTATCAGATATGCGACTAGTCTGTGACGGGGCATGTTCAGCACCCTCACTCTTTTCCCTATCGACAACTTATCCATCTTCCAACAGTCCACTCACTAATAGAAAAAGATAAGTAAGTTAGAGGAGAGTCACCGTTGGTCAGAAATCAAAGAAAACAACGTCCTAAAATTCTACCAAAATACAACAAGAACAGAACTGAGCAAAAGGAGCTACGCAAAAGCCTCGGCTATTCGCACACCAATCCTCATCCAGACCTCAACCGCAACCTCACAGATTACCGCGACTACCAGTAAGGACTTACCCTCTGATACGTCGAGCGTGTTCCGTCTTTTGGTATCTTGGCTGATCCGCTGTCCTCCGTTGCCACTCCCGTCCGTCGTTGCTAGCGATGGTCGGTCGTCCGTTGGCGCTCTTGTTCCTCGTCCTTGCCTGTTGCTGTCGGTTCCTTCGAGTCCTTCGTCCTCAGGAGTCCGGCACTCGACTTCTCCAGTTGCGAAGGGTTGTGTTCGCTGCTGGTCCCGATCTGTTGAGATTCCTCGTTCCGTTTCCGGTTCCGCTTTTCGTCGTGACGTCTTCAGTAGAAAATCCTGTCGACTGCGCCAATGTCGCAATCGAAGGTTTCCAGTCGTGTGTTTGCCGTGTGTTGATGTCGACCCTCGATTGCTCGTTCTTTTACTTGCACTTTTATTTAACGTGCCTAACTTTTCTGTAGAAGATTCACGACGAACTTTGTTTAATTAATAAATGAATTTAATTAAAGAAACAAATATATATACACTAACTCTACGGGAACTTCCACGTAGTATTAAAGCGTTTAGGTATTAAATCGGACTATCTCAAATGTTGCTTCGTACAGCCTAACTCTAGATCGTTCTTTCGCGTCTTTTGGTATCTTGGCTGATCCGCTGTCCTCCGTTGCCACTCCCGTCCGTCGTTGCTAGCGATGGTCGGTCGTCCGTTGGCGCTCTTGTTCCTCGTCCTTGCCTGTTGCTGTCGGTTCCTTCGAGTCCTTCGTCCTCAGGAGTCCGGCACTCGACTTCTCCAGTTGCGAAGGGTTGTGTTCGCTGCTGGTCCCGATCTGTTGAGATTCCTCGTTCCGTTTCCGGTTCCGCTTTTCGTCGTGACGTCTTCAGTAGAAAATCCTGTCGACTGCGCCAATGTCGCAATCGAAGGTTTCCAGTCGTGTGTTTGCCGTGTGTTGATGTCGACCCTCGATTGCTCGTTCTTTTACTTGCACTTTTATTTAACGTGCCTAACTTTTCTGTAGAAGATTCACGACGAACTTTGTTTAATTAATAAATGAATTTAATTAAAGAAACAAATATATATACACTAACTCTACGGGAACTTCCACGTAGTATTAAAGCGTTTAGGTATTAAATCGGACTATCTCAAATGTTGCTTCGTACAGCCTAACTCTAGATCGTTCTTTCGCGTCAGTCTCTGAATCTGACGGACTATACTCTGCCGCCTGGCGCTGGTCGTCCTCTCGATGTTGATCGCTCGACCGATGTTCACGCGTCGCCCGCGTCAGTAGTACAAGTCCCGTGTTCTCCTTTTCCTTCCGTTAAGTAGGAACTTCAGCGTGCACCGGTCAGCCCCCTCCCCACGTCAAGCTATCGTCAATTAGTGTCAGATTGCTCTTCGCGACGCGGGTCGTCGCTCGCCTGCAGCGCGGGCGGTGTCTGATTACACCATAGCCGCGAGGTGTCCTATTACACCTTGGCTGTGTGGTGTCCGATTACACCTCGGCCTCGCTGCCTTCATTGTTGCCCAAGTGGAGACTGGCTTTCGTCCGTCATCATTCCATCTCGACCCGCAACGACATCCTTATCATGATGATGATGACATCTCGTCGTTGTCGTCGATCTCCACACGCGACAGTCGCTAGCGTGAGCCAAACATGATTGCCTCAGATTTGTCTGGGTTTATAGCAAGGCCACTGAAGCAGAACGATGCATGCTCTGAAGAGAGGCGCTCTTCTAGTATTACTTTACCAGACTGATCCGTTAGCGACTGAGCGATTAAAAGCTGAGTATCGTCAGCATACTGCTGTAACTGGACTCCAAGGTGATTGGCTGCGCGACTGATTGGTTAAGTGAAGATGGCAAAGAACAGAGCCCTGAGGGACACCGGCAGTGCAGAGAGAAGGATCCGATCGAGCAGTACCAATACCAACTTGCTGAGACCGACTGCAGATGTAAGAAGCTAACCAGTTTAAGGCAGTCCCAGAGACACCGAAGCCTTTACTGAGTCTTGAGAGTAGAAGCTGGTGGTCGACAGTGTCGAAAGCAGCACTAAGGTCGAGACAAACTGTGAGGCACGCCTTTCCTTTATCAATAGAAGAGAAGATGTTGTCTAGTGTAAAGGCAATAGCAGTTTCAGTAGAGTAGCCTTCGCGGTAAGCTGATTGGTAAGGACTGAAATTAGGATATGAAGTAATGTGATTCTTGATTCATGTGAGGAAGAGACCTTCGAGAATCTTAGAAATGTTCTTAAGGTTGGAAATGCGTCTAAAGTTTGACAGACTTTTGATGTCCAGGTCAGGTTTTTTAAGTAAAGGTGTGACCAAAGCTGATTTAAAAATTGATGTAAAGCAGCCTTGAGTAAAAGACATGTTGGCCAAGTGCGCAAATAAGATGAGAGAAAACATCTGAAGAGGAGACAATTAGTGATGTAGGTATGAAGTCCATCGGAGATGCCTTAGGAATAATTTGACTAATGAGAGACATGACTTTCAAGTAAGTTACAGGTGGCATATTGCTAAAGACAGCGCCAGAAAAGCCAGGGTCAAGCAGTAGGTCGTTCCATTAAAGATTGGCAGTACATTGGGAAATTTTGCATTTAAGATTGTCAAGCTTGTTAACAAAAAAATGAAGAGAAGTCAGAGCATGGTTTTTGATTCTCTCGTTCCGAGCCTTCGCAGTTTACAGCATCTTTTGAATGCAACAGCCGCTGGGTGATGCGCCATCGGTCCTGAGGATTATGAGCACTTTCAAGCTGACGAAAGTAGTAAGAGCTCCTGGACTCGTTAATGAGTTTATTTGTACGGTGGCTATGATTACGGTAACACTGTCTGTTCTCTTCAAGGCCTGAACTTTTCCATCTTCGTTCTAGACGGGGACGTTCTCTCTTTGCCGCTATTGCCTCGTCAGAGAGCCATCTTGTGATGGGTTTAGAATGTCGCTGAAGAAAATGTGTTAATCGGGGCGACTTTGTTCAGTATAAGTGTAACAGTTTTCTTGAGCTGTTCGGCGAATTCATCCGCGTTGTTGGCAGGTGAAGCGAAGAGATCAGAGTCAACAAGCAACTGACCGAATTGAAGATGATCTACGGAATTGAAGAGGATCTATGGCTTTGATGTTACGATAAACATGTCTCACAGGTTGACGATTGCAGTAGGTCTTTAGTTTGCACAATAGAATCCTGTGATCTGATACGAGACCCGCGTCGCTGACCCGCATATTGTAAACACCAGTCCGGTCATCAGAAGCAAGGACATCGAGTAGGTTATCTCCTCGATTCGGTACATCAATAAACTGACGAAGGCCGTAGGTGGAGAAGATATCAGCTAGGTCGTCGTTGATATGACCATCAGATCCAGGGCAGTTCAGATCTCCACACAACAGAAGTCTTTCGCCAGCCTCGATGTACATGGACGAGATCAGTGTTGCTAAGGTTGTTGTGGAATTCACCGACTGGGCCACGAGGGCGATAAATGTTGGCGAGAGTGGTGAATGATGACGAACTTCCGAGTCCAACCAGCTGAAACGAGGAAAAACAAAGCGATTCTGCTTAAGGATGGAACTGGATGTCCAAGGAGGACCTGTAGATGATAGCGGGGCCACCACCAGCTATGGAGCGACCAGAAGTTCCGTGGCGGTGGACCTGGAGAGTGGAGAAACCTTCCGGAGCAATGTCTCTCTTTATGCAGTCCAGAGCGTTAAGAGTGTTAAAGGTTATTTTAGATATATCCAGGACAAAGTAGTCGCATTCGTAATCACTGTCGTTTACATCATTAGTGCATAGCATATTTTTGCAATGTAATCACTAGCTGGCCGTCGAATTTAATTTAACTTCGATTGCCTCTGTCCTGTTCTACACAAAGAAAATACAGCAAACTCGTAAATGCAACAAATGTCGCAATTAAAAAAAAGCAAGCTGGAAAACTTCCTATTTTCAGTTTCATTATTCTGCTGGTTTTGCGTTAACCTGCAAACTTTCGTGTCATGCTTTTCCTATCGTTCAGTTTACGATGCTTAGGTAGGCCTATTCAACAGTCAGTCAGGGCCGGATTAACATTTTGTAGGCCTGGTTCCAAAATTGTATAGTAGGCCCCTATGATATAATTATTATTATGTTCAATCACTGGCTGCGATCTTGTTTGGCGGGTGGTGGGGGGGTACACGGGACACTTTTGAACCGATCTGGTCAAAAAAGAGGAGAACAATTTTTCGCGCGGGAAAATTTCTTAGCCTTGCTTTGCGGTTTCTTCAAAATTTGGGGGACAACTTTATACTGTGCCCCCGCTCTTAAAGGTGGGTCTTGTCCCCTCACCCCCGGGATCGCCACCACTTGTTCAGTCAATAAGTGGGGACAAAATTTAAATAATAGCACAGATATTATGGATTTAAAACTGTTTATGACGTGCTTTCATGATAGAAAAACTGTCAATAATATCCTGAAAATCTAGCCGTTGTATAATTTCACACTCAATGTTCATTAGTGTTAAATTTGCCAGTCTATCCTGTCCCATTGTAGATCTTAAAGTACTGCGGAGAGTTGTATCTACTGTGAAATTTATAAGCGATGGGACAGGATAGACTAACTATGGTTCAACTGGATCCCGGGACCCAGGCCTACCAAACATGTCATTAATAAGGGGCCTACCATTGGCATTAGTATGCTGCCTTCAATGCCAATGGTAGGCCCCTTATTAATGACATGTTTGGTAGGCCTGGGTCCCGGGACCCAGTTGAACCATAGTTAATCCAGGCCTGCAGTCAGTCATCTTGAAACACGTACAATGGATAGCTTACTTTCTAAATCAAGTGACATTATAAATATATACATATATATGTATATATATATGTATATATACATATATATGTATATATATATATCAATCGTCTTTATTGCACCCAGTAACCAATAACAATCAGCTATCAACTAAATACAGTTACCGATCAGATCACAATAAGTAAGAAAGAGGATAGATACAAGAGTAACGTCGTTATAGTCGCTGGTTGCAATGGGCGTCCCCAAAGGGATGAGAGTCCCGCTGGGCAGGGAAACCCATAAAAGTCAGTTATCTTTTCACATTAGTGGCTGCATAGGAGGTCTCCCCCACGAGTACTATGTCTATATAAAAGTCATTGAAAAGAGATATAAGGTACACTCAAGCGGGGGTAATCCAAACCAGAGTTATCAAAACAATCCTTAACTAATAACTTAACTACAGAACTCCAGGGCCAGTCTCCGGTGTGACCCCGCCCCCCCCCCCGTTCGAGAGTATTAGGGTATACGGTCAAATAGTAATAGTGGAGTCTCATGCGTTGATAAGGAATGTTCTCATTCTTTTCTTGAAGTCAAATCGACTTACTGCAGTGCGAATATCAGAAGGTATTGAATTCCAAATTGCCGGTCCCATCGATTTGATGCTAAATAATCTTAAGTTAGTACGGGCTTTAATAGGTCTATAGAGTGACGCTCCTCTCGTATTATGTTCGTGCATCATTGAACCAAGTTTAAAATACCCTGTAAACTTGTAAAGGAAGGAGGTAGCGGTAAAGAAGGTCACAAACTTGTAATGTTCGAATCTGTTTAATATCTAGTAGCTTTAGGTCTTTAAAAATGGGTCTCGAGTGGGCAGTCCTTCTAGCGCCTACGATCATTTTAACAGCTTTCTTTTGTAAGATAATTAATTTTTAAAGTCGGGAATCGTAATTGGACGCCCAAATTAGGTTACAGTAATTGAGATATGGGTGGATTAATGTATAATATAAACTCAGTTTAATTTCTTTGGGTAGCAGATGTGCGATTCTGGATATTATGCCAATATTCTTCGCTATTTTTAATGAGATGTAATTTATGTGTGATTTCCAGGTTAGGTGCTGATCTACAAATACTCCTAGGAATTTAGCAGATTCAACTTGAGAGATAGGAACATCATCAAATGAGAAGGACCCATCTACTGGTTTAATTTTCTTGTGAGATTTGAAGATAATAAAATTTGTTTTATCAATGTTTAGAGTGAGTCTGTTAGCAATAAACCACTTATTAACTTGAGCTAACTCACGATTTACTGTTTCCATAAGGGTTATCCAGGATTGATTGATTGGAGTAAAAAATATTTGTATCGTCAGCGAATAAGATAAAATGAAGCACAGAAGATACTTTGGCCAAGTCGTTAATGTATAATAGAAAGAGAAGTGGTCCTATAGATTTGAGCCCTGGGGAACGCCAAAGGTGATGTGACCTGGGTCAGAGAGTGCTCCGTTGCACAACACTGATTGGGTACGATGCTCAAAATAACTATTAAACCACTTTATTTGAGTACCTCTGATACCATAATTGATCATTTTCGTTATTAATATAGTGTGATCGACAGCATCGAAAGCTTTGGCAAGATCTACAAAGACCCCCACTGAATATTCATTGTTATCAATTATAGCTTTCGAAATCCTGTCTTCCATGTCCAGTAGGGCCATAAAGGTCGAATGACCCGGTTGGAAGAGATGTTGAGAGGTATGAATCGTATTAGTCTTACTGATAAATGAGATAAGTCTATCGTACATAATTTTTTCTAAAAATTTTGCAAGGTATGGTAGGACTGATATTGGTCTATAGTTTACAAGGCTATCTTTATCCCCTTTTTTATAGACGGGCAAAACTTTGGCTGTTTTTAACAGTTGCGGGACAATCCCATTAGTTAGAGAGCTATTGAAAATTTCTGTTAATGGCATGATAATTAAAGATAAATTAGGCAAGGCTATATAAGGGTCGATATCGTCTAATCCTTTAGTATGAGTTTTTTTTAGATTATGTCCGATTTTCATAAGTTCTTCAGGGGAGGTTAACATTAGCCCCATAGAATTAAGATTGGGAACAGGCATATACTCCTCATAAGAACAGGAGGAAGCCGGGATCGCATTGGCCAACTCATTAGGTATGTTTATGAAATACTCATTAAACTTATTTGCCATAAGTTCAGCATCGTCAATTTTTATATTATTAATTATTAATGAATCTATTTTCGTGCTTTTATCTTGTAGGTGCATAGCAGATCGAATAAGTTTCCAAGTTCTTTTTAAGTCATTATGGTGTTTAAGAAATTCTATTGTATAATAATTACGCTCAGCATTTATTCGAACCGATTTAAACTTATTTCTATATACAGTAAATTTATGCTTGTTAACAAGAGTAGGGTTTTTCAAATATTTAGTGTATAGTAAAATTTTTTTCTTGCAGGATTTTAATAATCCTTTTGTCATCCAGGGTTTACTATACTTAGTCCTTTTCCCCCCATTCTCCTTTTTATAAGGAAATGCTTCGTTGTAGGCATCCATGTACCTGCTGATAAAGCATTCGTAAGCCTCATTGACAAGGCCAAGCTGGCAATGATGGATTACTTGATCCCATTTGTTATTTTCAAGGGCCTTAGAAATTTTTTTCAGGCCTTCAGGAGTTATGGACCTAGTTTCAGTAACCCGGTTTTCATTAACCTTATTACTTTCAAATGCGAATTGTGCGAAAATAGGAAGGTGATCAGAGAGGTCCGAAATGATAACAGAAGCAAGTTGTAGTTTCGACCAGGTGGTACAGAAAATATTATCGATCAGAGTTTTAGAATATGATGTTATTCTAGTCGGTTTAGTAATAGCAGGGAGAAAATGATGAGAAATTAAGCTATTATAAAAGAGATTAGTTTCCTTGTGTTCATTTACTTTTAACAAATCAAAATCTCCAAGGAGTATTATTTCTTTTATATCTGGTTTTAAACTCGAGATTAAGTCATCAAATTCTCCAATGAAATCCTTTAGTCCTTGTCCATGAGATCTATATATTACCCCAATTAGGGGAGAGCATTTTTTAGGCTTAGCTTAATAAGTAGGCTTTCATAGGTTTCGTGTTCTTTACCCCGAATCGTAGGAATATATAACTGATATTTAAGATTATCCTTAACAAAATAACCTACTCCACCTCCCCTTCCTCTTTTTCTTTCTTTACCAATAAACTTATATCCTGGGAGGTGAATCGTATCTATTAGATAATCTTCCAGCCATGTTTCCGTAAGCGCCACGATTGCAACAGGTAGTTTATCAATTAGGTCATTAATTTATGTAATTTTGTGTGCAATGCTTCTGCAGTTAATGTGCAAAACTGTAAGATTTAAATCACCCCGCACATCATTTCGCAGATATTTACCTAAATTGTCAATGGAACTATAATCACTAGACCAGTTATTACTTCTGAAGAGATTCTGGTCAGGGTCAATATTAAAGTTGCTAATAGTGGTTTCCGTTTCAAGATCGAGGGAGAAGTCCTCTAGCTCAGGATCATTTACAGTTGGAATATCTATATTCACTTCTTCAGTTTCACTAGTATCGGTTCCCTCAATTGAGGAGGTAAGTCTATATCTAGCATCATTATCCTCGGACCTCGCTAACAAGTGATCACTACATTCGCTTGGAGTGTACATAACATTCACAGGCTTCATTCCACGACAAGTACATTGAACCCTTACGCCGTCCACAGGTCTGTTAAATTGAAGGCAACGGTCACATCTCGGAGCCGGCCCAGGAGTATCAGTCGACAGGTCGGTTGCTAGTATATACAGGCACTCCTATGTACAGACTAAACAGATTAGTTCTGTCTATCATTATCAAACGTAGTTCAACTGAGCTAGTGAGGAAACTCCTGTTAACAATGAAAGAATCCTATTCTAGCCAGAAAACTCAACATGGTATTTAACATAGCACAAGAAAAATGCACATTAAAGTTCATCAGTGATAGAAACTGAGCTTGCATCATTCAATCTTAATGTTACAATGCAGAAAGAATAGGAAAGAACTAATATAAACCGCATGCTCTGTGTCACTGATTGTAAGGTGAAATTATTGGCTCACATCTCTTTGAGACTGTGTCAGCATAAGTCACTCATTCATAGAAAGAGCATATATCCAAGGACAGACTTCAATTGACAGTTGAGGTACAATATAAGTTAATGACCAGCATCATTAGTGTTAAAACTAATATAGTTCAAAGTAGCATAAATCAAATATCAGATCATCTTTCAGAACAATGCCAGCATAAGTCAAGCATTCATAAAGGGAGGCATAGCATTAGGTGAAATAGGTCAATATCATTATTTTTTTAGAGATTAAACTAGCATAATTCAAACATTGCGTCACGGTTCAAGGTAGACTAGAGAATCTCTTATATAAACATATATATTCAGTGTAATGAGCAGAAAGGTGCATTAGTGTTCCTCCTCCGATTGAAAGCTGATCGTATAATTCAAACAGAGTCAAAAAAGAAATGAGATCAACCTAAAACACAAATTAATGATGACCGTCCTCAATACTCAGAGGAAATATACAATGAAATTAAACGATGGTCTTGTCAATTTTAGCTAAGCTTGCCTCTAGTTAAGGTTATTTTGGATTTCACCAGCTGTGCATGTCTTTTTTTTATACAGTGAAAAAGGCTATAATATAAAAGTTTATATTATGAGAAAGCCATTCGCTATTTGTACTAATGCATTTATGTTACATGGGTGAGCCTACTTAGTGGGCATATAGCCCTTTTGGGTTTCCATTTGTCGCCAAAACTTCCCTGCCTTTTTTGTACACTGATTTTTGTTGTTTTTGGTTACAATAAATCCTTGATTGATTGATTGATTGATTGATTGATTGATTGATTGATTGATATATAATTATGTTATATAGAGCCTGCGTTGATAGACCCTATTTTGGTAGAGTTCGTTGGTTGATGGATGGCTAGAAACGTTATGCTTGCCTAGTTCTATTCAAGGAGTGGTCTAGGATAGAAGTCTATATAACTAGGAGAAATGGTAGGAGTAGGAAGTTTGGCATTTGGTTCTGGTCTGACGAGACAGTTTTCCTAGTTAAGTACTTACATTTATCCGCTTTTTTCAATATATTACATTCACAAACTGATTTGACATTGCCAATAGTGAAACCGTCAGGCAAAGCGTTTCGAGTTAATGCAAGAACGAAAAGTGGGTGATACAAGTAGGCCTACTACTCCGATCGACCTTGATGATGTAGAAAGGGGTGTTTACTCCATAGAAACCTTGGAGCAAATGCTCCATCCAAATAATGAGAGGGGGTGATCTGTCAGTGTATGTGCCATCATTATTGGGGGAGGGGAAGAGGAGAAGAGGGGATGGGAGAGGGGAAGTTGCTCCAATGATTTTGTAGGGGATAGACGCCCCCGGATGTAGCCCCGTTGGTAAGCTAGTCACCCTGATAAGGTTTCTCTCTCGCGCTGAGAAAATTGGAGATAAAAGTTTGAATCGTTTTATGAATTTTTGGAGAACGTTCCTCTCAATCTTTGCATTTAGCCTTATATATCTCTCCAGAAAGTGAAGCGCTGATCAAAGTTTAGAATTTTCTTCTCATTCGAAGCATTTCGACACCTATTCATCGCTTTATCTTTTTACTGTAAATTATTCTATATAGATATTTCCGTCCCAGCTGCAGCATAGATTCAACTGCGTGTATAAAATTTGTAGGAAGGAGTAGTAGTAGTGTAGTGTTAGTGTTTACTTTAGAAGAATTAGGAAATATACCTAAGCCTAACCAAATGTTTGTAGGCTGTAGTGAGAAGGGATTAACACAGGTACTGCTTACTAAGGAAAAGGTGGTGGAGCAACTGAAAAGGCTAAAAACCGACGAGTCCGGGCATTAATGAACTCCATCCAAAATGTTTAAATGAAGCGAGGGAAGAAATGGAGGGGCATTAGCCCAGATCTTCAATAAATCAATTCAGACTGGAGAGGTACCACGGGAATGGAAGGATGCACTCATAGTGCCACTGTATAAAAAGGGAAATAGAAGTGAACTATATAAGTACAGACCAGTCAATTTAACCAGTGTGGTGTGCAAGGTCATGGAAAGAATTATTAAGGGTAATATACCGGAACATTTGAATGAGCATGATATTATAAAGGGCAGTCAACATGGACTTACCAAAGGCCTTTCGTGTTTGAAAAATCTGTTGGAATTCTTTGAGGTAGTCTATGAGAGAATTGACGAGGGAAAACCTGTAGATGTAATTTACCTAGATTTTGCTAAGGCAGTTGACAAAGCTCCTCATGTAAGGCTGGCCAAAAAGTTGTAAGCAAGTGGGATTAGAGGGCAGGTACTAAGATGGATTCAAAGCTGGTTATCAGGTAGAAGACAAAAGGTGGGCATAGTGATAAACATTCTGGCTGGACGACAATGCTAAGTGGAGTGCCACAAGGATCAGTGCTTGGGCCACTGCTGTTCGTACTTTTTATTAATGACTTAAATGATGGCATTTTATCTAAAATTTCTAAGTTTGAGGATGATACAAAACTATGTAGAGCAGTGGGTGATAGAGAAGAAGGAGAGGTACTGCGGGAAAATCTAAGAAGTATATTCAGATGGTCACAAGACTGGCAAATGCTCTTCAATTTGGAAAAGTGCTCAGTGATGCATATGGGGAAGAGAAACAACGAGTTTCATATGAAATGAGGGGTATGGTATTGAAAATAAGTGATGAAGAAAGGGACTTGGGAGTGATTCTGCACAAGAGTGAAAATATTCGAGGCAATGTGCTGAAGCATCAAAAAAGGCTTATTCAACTTTATGTATGATAGAAAGGACAATATTCACCAGAGACAAAAATACAAAAATGAAGTTGTACAAATCACTGCTGAGGGCATAGTTGGAATACTGCATCCAGGTATGGAATCAATATCTGAGCAGGACACGGAAAAGCTGGAAAAAGTGCAAAGAAAAGCTACAAAAATTATTTGGGGCTACAAGGATCTGAGCTATGAAGAAAGACTGAGAAGGTGTGGACTAACAACATTAGAGAGAAAAAGGAGCAGAGGAGATCTAATTGAAGCTTAAAAGACTGTAACTGGAAAGGAAGCATTGCAGTGGGAGAGGTACTTTGAATTGGCACCAAACAAGGCAACTCGGTGACACATGCATAAATTGTTTAAGAAGCCAAAAGGAACATTAGGGCAGAAATTCTTCAGTACAAGAGTTGTAGACCTGTGGAATGGGTTGGATGATGGATGATAGTGCTGTCTCAGTGGACACTATAGCAGCTTTTAAGAAGAAGCTAGAAAAATTGGGCTATTAAGCATTCCAGGTTAATTCGCAGTGGTTCCAACACAGAGTTAGAACCTGATCTTTGTGGTCTTCTGAACCACTTAAAACCCTTGTTATGTTATGTTATATTATGTTAAGTCAGTGATGTAAAAGGCTGCACACTGTGCACAGGTATGGACGATTGTAGCATCCCTTGCCAGGTATTTCCCTCCTGACCAGGGAATCAGGGTAGCTCCGTCGATCCTTCTGCCGTCAGATCTGAACAGGCCAGACGGTTTCTTGATACTAGGAATGTCTGCCCTAAGCAGGGAACGCCAGATGATGCCATTAATGGCGTGGTGGCGTAGGGAGCGTCCGGGAGCCCTCCTGCACACGAAGCCATGATGACCCTCGTGGCCCACCAAGTCACTGCGATGGCACCTGTGGGAACCGCACAAGGCCAGGCCCAGACGGAGGCCAACTGCCACCCGGACCGCCTCGTTGTCGAGGACGAGGCCGCACACGGCTATCGGGAGCGCGGCCAGCCAATCGGCCGAATGAGGGCGGCTAACTGCATCGAGCCTGGCCCGGTCAATCAGGCCAACCGTACACCGGCGGATGTCGGCTTTATCCACTTCGATTAATGGCCTGTCCCAAACGCTCTGTTACTGGTAAAGGGTTTATAGTTGTCGGCAGAGTCCCGACGCGTCTCCAACAAATCCGACATAAAATGGTCGGACAATGCTGAACCTGCAGAGAGAATAGTGGTCTGAAGCTCCAGAGTCGACGCCGTTGATGCTAAATAAGCAGAGGAAGTCAGCGAAGAGACTTTACGAATGCCAAGTCCACCATCTCAGATTACTATTATTATTATTCTGCATTTATTAACTAGCTTATTACCATACAACAATCGATGGCTCTGAGCAATGGTGAATGAAGAACTTGCCCAAGGTCCATGTGCAACAGTGCTCCTTTTCTGTCGGAACGCTGCGGAATGGCGTTCCGGCACCTTCTTCATATATTTAACGTAATTTCGTTATTTTAGTAAAAGAGTCTTCTTCTGGTTCTCTGCCTTCGGCAGGTTCGAACGTCTGACGTCGCCACTTCTCACGATTTTGAGCCTCTTTTAATTTACTTATTTTAATTTAATGTGACGTCGAAACTTTTCTTGGGGAGACCCTTCCCAAAACCCACTCCCATTTTTTCTCGGCCTTCGCTCTCGATTAAGTTCTTCCGTAGTTGTTCAGTTTTCGGAATAAAGCGTTGATGTAGAGTAACCCTCTCAGGGTATGATTGAACCAGTACTTTCTGCGTTGCAAGGCGAGCGCTCTAACCTATCGCCTTCCGTTAATATCTCTTATGTTCTTCAGACCGTTTTGTCTAATTGAACTTTCAACATAATTGGGTCAGCGTTATAAGTGCCTCTGAATAAACTGTCTAAAAGAGACGCAATGAACGAAGGAAGTCATTGAGCATCGGGATACAAAGAGGAACAGTGAGGCGCATTGAATAGAAAGGGATTGACAATGGGACAATCAATGGATAAAATCTTGCAGATTTGTAGACTACCCTGTTTTGCATGTGTGCGCCTGAATTTTTATGACGCCATAAATTTATTTATAGGCCCTAAAATTTATATCGCGACCGGCACTAAACTGTTTTTTTAGTTAAACTAAAACTATTTTCCAACTAAAAAATAGTTTTACTAAAGTTGGCAACTGATTTTGGAAATTAGTTAACTAAACTAAAAAAATAATTAAACTTTTCCAACTTTTTTCCAACTTTTTACGACAAACATTTTCACAATAAAAGACGTTAAGTGAACTGTAATAATGCAAAGCGTCAATGACAATTTCACCCTCAAACTATGCAATGTGTGCGGTTCTGGTATACAGTTACATGTGTACTGTTAGTAGTGTATGAATTTGAAAACACAGGCTGTTAATGCTAAAACCATGCAGTGTTAAAATGTTTTTTTTGCTGACCGCGTTCAATGTTCACTGTTGAAAAATTGTTGCATATTGCTGATTTTTTGGGTTAAATTGTTTAGTTAGCAATTAATTTTTTTAGTTAAACCATGGTTTTAACTAAACTATTTTTTTAGTTAACTACAACATTTTAGTTAAACTAAAAGTTAGCAACTTTTTAGTTAACTATTGCCCATCACTGGCCACTCCAGAAAACTAATCAGAGGCGTTCTCTGCGCTAGCCTAAATGACGTTATATGTCATTACGAACAAACATTGCTCACATAACCAGTAGCCGCCAATGACCCGCTCGCTCACACACGTATATCCCAGCGACCAAATTTTTTTTCACCAACTAGAGTTGGCAGATGACCGCAAGTTCAGACTTCCTGAAGCACGTAGAATCGAGGATGAACATCAACGACGAACCGTCGCTGATTTCTCATGGTTGTCTCACCGAAGAGCAGTCCCTCTCAAATGGAAGGCGACGCGGCGAATCATCAGCTACGCTCCGAAAAGGTGGTCGTTGCCCACAGAACGAATGGCATCAAAATATTTAGAGTCTCTGGACCAAGCACTATCATCAGCGTCTATAGCCAGCCTTATTGTCATTGTAAATTGTTATAGCCGCTTCAAGACAAACTTATCAAAGGCATCAATTCGCAGGCGTAAGAGCTTGCTAAAGTTCATTTATAAAAAAAAATTTGATGTGGGCAACCAGGACTCATACAGAAAAATCAAAACTTGAATGCCCCGGAAGGCATGTACAAAACTAACAAATGTTACATAGGAAACATGTCTGAACAAACTTCGATTACAAAGTTATATCGAAAGCGTCTCGCGTTTCTGCCTTGTCTTTTTTGATTGATGTGAGAATTTTTGTGTGTGTGTGTGTTTATTTCATGATATTTTTACTTCGGCACTATGCCATTATCTAAATGTTAAGTAATGTTGTTGGTCCTGAATGTATAAAAAAGAAGGAAAGGAAAGAAGAAGAAATAAAGCAAAGTACATGTTTAAATACTGTAAATCAGATAGCAATAGGTCTTATCAACTCAACCCACCAATTTATGTTAACTGAATTAGGGGGACCCTTCCTAGCGGGATTTCATCCCTTCTGGATTCCCCATTGTGTCCAAATTTGACCCTCGTTATAGGCCTAATGCCGATGCAAGTATAACACACGATAATTAGGACAAAAATCAGTAGGCCTAACTAGAAGATTCTACTCCCAAAGAAATTATGCTTGTAAAGTATTTAGTATCAATTAATCAGTTATCTACTGTGTTACATTACTGTGCAATGTACGTGTAATTAACGAAGTACTTGGCATTACTGTGTTGCTATACTTTGGACCAATAAATGTTATTTGATTTATTTGATTTGAAATGATATCCAACCTGCATCATGGAAGTCCATACATTTTGTGAAGGGAGATACATGACATGCTGAAATGTCATGACATATATATATATATATAATATATATATATATATATATATATATATATTGCTACTTCTTGAAGCGCAAAATTCTTGCAAAATATAGCATTGAAATATCACATGGCCATTGGTTTTGGATCTTTGGTCTTTATGAAAGTTCACGCTGTTCATCATCGCACTGATAGCAGTCCATTGTTTCTATTTCTTTTTTAGACTTTCCAGTTTTGTACTAAATAATATAATAATGCGTATCCTTGGTCAGCTTGACCACGACTAACATTTGGTTATTACTCTTGGCCCCATACGTATAAGCATTCGGGATAAATTTAATCTTTAAATGCCTAAGGTTGGTCCTCTGGAACCCACAGTCTAGGTTTGTTAATATAATTTTTTATGACCTCTTTCTAACAGTGTAAAAATAATGCTGCTATTTTAGTATTCCTTGTTAGTACACTTATTGTTTGCCTTCGTTAAATAAAGAAAGTAGAAACTAGATTCCTTTTGTAACAGAATCTTTTCAATTAAGTATCTTTAGCTCTTGTACTATATGATCTTCTTCTCCTCCCCTCCATCAATCCGATAATGATGTCACTCGAAAGACAATTTATTGGTACCTTGGCGCTATGGAACTCGTGGATTTATAATAGGTCCTATTAGATCATAGGCCCACTGTTCTGACTGCAGTTCAGGTGTTTCAAACTATTTTCGTATACAGTACTGTGAAAAAGTATGTGGACAGCATATAAATAGTAGGAAAAAATCGATTTTCTTCAGTTACAATGGTTTTTGAAAGTAACTGCTGGAATTATTTTGTTACAACTACTGAATTATTTCGTGAGACACAAAATACGGGTTAACAGACTATATTATATTTCTATTTCCGGTTGAAACATATAGATAATACATGTAGTGTACAGTATGTGAAATTACAGTATATTTGTGATAATTGTGACAGTTGAGTACGGTATAGAAATGGGTCTACGGGGCCTGGAATACACGCCTAGGAAGCATACATACATACATACTGTACATACAATACATACATACATACATACATACATACATACATACATACATACATGCATGCATACATGCATACATACATGCACACATACATACATACATACATACATAGATACATACATACAAACATACATACATACATACATATAAATGCATGAATACATACATACATACATACATACATACATCAATCAATTAATCAATCAATGTGTTTATTGCATCAAATGACAATCCAGTAACAGAGTTAATTAGAATTCAATTACACATGTTATAGGAATAGTAGGTTAGATTCAGATCTGGAAAAAAGAGATGTTATTTATATCTGTAGATTTTTTTTATTCTGCCCATTAGCAAGAGACCGAGAAGCTTATAATTATGTCATTTCACTTAGTGATTGGCATCTGAGGCAATGGGCATCCCCAAAGGGATGTAAGTCCCGCTAGCCGGGGATACCCTATTAGTTCAATTAACCTAAGTCTGGATGGCTATTTAGTTGTGGATCCTCTCAGGTTCGTTTTCCATTGGTAATTTTGTAAGGATTATGGCCCAAATCTTGTAAACCAGGGTAAATAATAAGAAATGGTCTTAACTATCCTTAACTAATGAAACTTAAATACTGCACTCTTGTGCGAGGCTCTAGTGCTGCTCCGCCCCCGGACCCGACCGACCATATCACCTGCTTTGGTCGTTATTTTACCACACCCTCACTTATTCAAGATATAATCTCTCATTCGTTTCTTAAACTGATGTCTATTTCTAATAGACCGTATTTCTAACGGGACCAAATTCCAGACCTGCGGTCCAGTAGACTTGATACTGAATCGTCTGAGGTTGGTGCGTGTCTTAATGGGTCTGTATAATGACGCTCCTCTAGTATTGTGGTCATGTATCGATGAAGCTGTAGAGAAGTAATCGAAGAATGAAGCGGGTAATAACTTATGCTCAAAGCGGTAAAGGAGGTCCGCGATTTGATAAATTTTTATTTGATTAATGTTCAGTATTTTTAAATCTTTAAAGAGTGGTTCCGAATGGGCATCTCTTTTTGCTCCCTGGATCATTTTAATGGCTTTTTTCTGCAGAATTATCAATTTTTGTAATCGTGACTGATAATTAGTGGTCCATATGAAGTTGCAGTAGTTTAGATAGGGGTAGATTAGCGTGTAATATAAATTCATTTTTATTTCTCTTGGTAGTAGATATGCAATTCTGGATATAATGCCAATATTTTTAGCTATTTTTTTGGAAATATAGTCGATATGCGTTTTCCAGGTGAGGTGTTGATCAATGAATATTCCCAAGAATTTAGTGGAGTCCACTTGTGTTATAGGAGTGTCATTTAGTGACAGTGACCACTTTATTGGCTTAATCTTTCTATGAGACTTAAATATGATAAAGTTGGTTTTATCAGTATTTAGAGTAAGTTTGTTGGCAGTAAACCAGCTATTAACTTTAACCAGTTCTTGGTTAACCGTTTCCATAAGGGCCACACTGGAGGGATTAGAGTAAACAATATTAGTATCATCCGCGAATAATAAGAAATAAAAGACTGAAGATACCCTGGCTAAGTCATTTATATATAATAAAAATAAGAGCGGTCCTAAATTAGATCCTTGAGGAACACCGAAGGATATGGTTGCAGCGTCTGATAAAGCCCCGTTACATAATACATTTTGAGTGCGAAGTTCGAGGTAACTTTTAAACCATTTCAATTGTACTCCCCTGATTCCATAATTGTTCAATTTTTTTAGTAGTATGGCATGGTCGACGGTGTCAAACGCCTTAGCTAGATCCAAGAAGATTCCTATCGAGTATTCGTTATTGTCTATTGCTTTGGAAATCTTATCTTCCATGTCAAGCAGTGCCATAAACGTTGAATGCCCGGTTTGAAATCCATGCTGGGCGGTATGTATTAAATTTCTTTTTTGGATAAAGGAACTGAGCCTGTCATACATGATTTTTTTCTAGGAATTTCCCAAAGAATGGAAGTACAGATATAGGCCTATAATTTATAATGCTTTCTTTATTTCCTTTTTTAAATATGGGTATAACTTTTGCAGCTTTTAGTAAGTTCGGTACTATCCCATTCGACAAGGAGCTGTTTATTATTTCTGCAAGAGGTCTTGCAATTAAACGTAGACTATGTAACGCTGTAATCGGGTCGATTTCATCAAGTCCTTTCGTATGTGATTTTTTGAAACTAAGTCCTACTTTCATAATTTCCTCAGGCGATGTCAGAAGTAAACCCATAGATGATAGGGAGGGTGAAGGCAAATAATCTTGACAGCAGGCGGTAGAAACAGGCAACCTCTTTGCCAGCTCATTGGGCAAATTTATAAAGTATTCGTTAAATTTATTAGCCATTACTCCCGGATCTTCTATTCTATTATTATCAACTATTAGTGCATCAATGTTCGAGCTTTTACGTTCAATTAGTAGGGCGGATCGAATTAACTTCCAAGTTGCTTTCAGGTCATTATGACATTTAAGAAATTGAGTCGCATAGTAGGTTTTCTCCGCATTTATTCTTACGTTTTTGAATTTATTTCTATATATAGTAAATTTCTTTTTATTATCATCATTAGGATTTTTTAAGTATTTGACATATAAGGAATTTTTTTTCCTGCAAGATTTTAATAACCCTGTAGTCATCCAAGGTTTTTTCGGATTGGCCTTCTTAGGTCCGGTCTTACTTTGCAGGGGAAAGGCTTCGTTGTAAGTATCTTTGTAAGAATGAAAAAACGATTCATAAGCCTCATTGACCAATCCTTGCTGGGAAAAATGGGTGACTTGGTCCCAATTAGTTACTTCGAGAGCATTCGAGAATTTTTCCAGGCCTTCCTGAGTTACCAATCTACGATCCGAATGTAACTGGTCTTTAGTATTAAATTTTTCAAAAGAAAACTGAGCAAAAATAGGGAGATGATCGGAAAGATCCGATATGATTATAGAAGCAAATTGTAATTTGGACCAATTACATACATACATACATACATACATACATACATACATGCATACATATATGTATGGAAGATAGAGTAGCCTAGTCATTTCTCAAGGACATGCTTGGGATTTCTACACGTTTTCTGTAGAAAACATGATTTTCCCGTGGTGTCCACATACTTTTTCACAGATCTGTAGCATCATTTGCCAATGATACAAGTAATTTCTGCAACCTTCTTTGTCTTGTATTGGTTGCCACCTTTGGAGTTTGTAGGCTACATGTATGGTGCCTAACCACGCGCCAGAAGTCTTCGTCTTCTCCGATGAGTTCACATCACCCGAGCTCATTGATGCCCGAGAGGAAGTCATTGTATTCTGTTAACAACATCTGCAGGATCAACACCCTCGCGACGACTACCGCGAACCACTCAATTAATGCTTTGTGTTTTTGGAAGAACGAAAAATTATGGGACAAACACCCGGTCTAGGGGACCGATGCATCAAGGTCGCTGGATGTCGAAAACAATTTACAGCATCAAGGTTTGACTGTTCAGGTCGCAGTTCAAACAGTCGGCAAGAGAATCACGGGGACGTCTACGCATTAACGTATTTCTTGGGAAATAGGAGGATGAGCAAACTGGCGTAGATATTTTGGAAGATCGTTCCAAAGAGCCGGTGCAGCATAGACAAAGGAGCGGCTGCAGAATTTCAGAGAGGAGGAGATTGGAGGCCGAGAAAGAGAAAGATATGATGATGGGCGAGTTGACAGTTGGATGGTGAATAGCTGCCGAATGTAAGAAGGTTGAGAGGGCGTTGTAGGTAAGAGATAAAATTTTGTAATGGATACGCTGAGAAACTTTTAGCCAATGGAGTGATTAAGAACCAAGGTTAGGTGGTGGTGTTTGGGAGTTTTGGTGACTGCGCGGGCGAGGGCATTCTGGACTCTTTGCAGGCGTTTAATCTTAGAAAAGTCGACGTTATAGAAAAGGATATTAATTAATACAATTAGGTTGGCTGAAGGTCTTTTCGAGAGGTTCACGAAGGTGCCACGGAGTATCCAGCTACAAAGACGGAAGCGAAGAGGTCTGAACCGAAAAGATCTTCAATTGGTATAAGATAAAAAAAAACACAATCAAAATCGAGTCTACAGAAATGTTTCAATAAATTTATTTCTATTTCGAAGATGTTTTGTGACAAGATTTTAAGAGTGCATGCGAAATTTGAATGTCCAGAGTAGTTAATATATGCTACGCACAAGTATTGATGTAAATAATTTGTTGAATTGAAACCCGTTCACATTGGAGGGCCTGATACTTTATATGGATTATTACACAGAGTAGTGTTGCAGAATCTGAAACAACTCTCCTCGGTTACAATTCCGTATGTCTGACGAGTGCATCCTGGTTTCAGAATATCAATATATTTTTGCAAAGCGCAAAATGCCTGAATGCGTTTGTTAACAACGGTACCATGTGCTACAAAACACAATGCACATTCACTCTAATCACGTTTCTAACAATATATATATATTTAAGGCTGGAGCATGCGTTGCGTTAATAGCTACCAGTCAGGTATTTGTTAGGCACAGGGAAAGGCTCGAATATGTGAATACATGAACGTGTGCATTTAGGCACATGCATGTTTGTATGTGTACAGCATATATGTATTGTATATACATAAATACATGTATGAACATACTTGCATATAATTTCGTTTATGTATGTATGTTTGTATTTATGTACATGTATGTGTGCATACAAGATTGTATGTATGTGTGTAGTTATATATGTATATATGCTAGTTTATACGTAAGTTTGTACGTTTATGTGCGTACTTATATATTCTTGTGCGTGTGTATGTGTATGTATGTATGCATGTATGCATTGTACCCATGTATGTATCGAGGACAGTTGTGTTTATGTATATCCGAATGTACCTACGCATTTATGTATGCATTATCTTGGTATGTATGCATGTATGCATGTACGTATGTATGTGTATGTATGTACGTATACACGTCCATAAATATGTGTGCATGTATGTATGTAGTGTCCGTATCTGGATATCTGTACCGTGGCTTTAAAGAAATTGTCAAATACGCTGGAAATTAAGATACTAAAACTATTTGACTGATCATCCGGTTGGTACTTAGATGTGTTGTGGATATATGGACCTTACAAGAAACAGATGATCATTGTGTCATGGATCTTACGCAGGGCATATTTTAACTGTGTAACTTGTGGGACAAATGTCCCAGTAGTCTTAGGATTTGTCCCAGTAGTGAGGCTGATTTGTCCCAGGCAATGTATGTTTAAACTATAACTAGTGGGACAAATGTTGGAGGAGTTTTAAGATTTGTCCCACAAGTAAAACGAAAATTAGTAAAATGCATTGTCGGTTGCCAAGATAAACTTATGAAATTCCCGGAAAAAGTCATAAGATTTTTGTTTGGGAGATGAATTCCTAAAAAAATGTCATGAGATTTTTTGAGGGACTATTCGCGAAAGGAAGTAAGGAAAGTTGAACGTTTTGGGGAGTAATGACTAAAAAAAGGTCATCAACTTTTTTTCAAAATGAAATCAAAGATGGAATTCCCCAAAAGTCGTTTGATTTTCGGACGCGGAAGAAATTAATTTCCAAAGAGGTAGCCCTTTTTCCATAAGAGGTTAATCAACGATCAACGAGACGCCCGACTTTGTCCCAGTAGTGTAAATTTCTTAAAATATGCACTGATCTTACGTAAGACTATTACAGGTGTGGACCATAGGCAGTGAACGTAAGCCAAGTTTTTTGATATAATCTAAAGACTTCGGCAGCGCCGTCATCATACTGCCCAAGACATTAATCGATGGCCTCTTCAAGTGAATTCTCGAAGAGAAATCATAAAGTCGAATCATAGAAAGAAGAAAGCAATGATACGCTGGGTATGCAAGATGAATTCGACAAGACTTCAGTTTAGACTTGAATACTGTCAAAGTGAGGTGTTGATCAATGAATATTCCCTGGCCTACCCGAGGCAATCGGAAAGGAGCAGGGTGTCAGCATGGTTACATACATGTAATTACTAATAAGCAAAGGCATGATCACCATGACTATCGCTTTATTTGCTTCAGGTGAACCACTTGAGTGCTATATCTGCAGTTCCTCACCCGGTGAAATATATTGTCGTCCAGTGTGTTTTATCCGTAAGAACCGCAATGGGTATGTAAAAAATTCGCGAATTTTTTACATACCCATTGCGGTTCTTACGGATAAAACACACTTTCCATCGCAATAATAAGGTACACGTTTATAGGTGAAGTTACCATCAAAACGATCTGGACGACAATATATTTCACCGGGTGAGGAACTGCAGATATAGCACACGAATTCCTATAAAAAGGTCGTCACTTTTTTGGGGGATGAATACCTGAAAAAAGGTCGTCAAAATTTTAGGAGAGAATTATCTTAAAATATGCACTGGGACCCAGGCATCCAGAGACAAAAGCAAAAATCGGCGCCTTTGTATTTTGCATATTTCTTACGAAACATTCATTTCACATTCATGAAACGTCACAACTGCTTAATCACCTTCATCCAAAATCACGAGACATTGATAGGAATTATACTGCATTTGCTTTCACAGACATTGAACAACAAATAGAACTGTTTTTTCCAACTGATGTTACTCGCAGTATCAATCAAACTACAGAGTATTAAAGTTTCAGATTAAGGAATTACAAATCTTCAAACCTCCTTCTACGAACGCGCTGCTGGTTAGAAGACAAATCAATGCGAACGAGAGCTTCATTCTTATTATCTCTAATCTCAGCGAAAACAAAACTCAGAATGGCGAACGAAAACGCTCTATTATTATGATGAGTAGTCCTATTTTAAACACCTCCGTTAGGACTGGAGAGGTCGGTGTAGCTACCGGGTTGGAGTGTTGATCTTTTGCTGAGTAATGAAGGAAGAGTAATTAAGTAATTACCCCTTGCAACTGACTTACTGCAAAAGTCATTCACAAGTAGAACATGATATTTCGTTCGTTTGACAAGAAAATTGAAATGAAGATTTGGAAATGAATTTCTCGTTATTACACTCGGGTACTGTTTAACCTAAACACAAGTTTCCGACACTTTTAGCAATTGCTTTTCTGTGGTTGAATATTGATCGATCTGCACAATTTCATGGAGGTAGTTTTTGGAATGTGTAAAACAGATAAGAAGATAAAGGAGTAGGTCTGCTTTGGTATATCAGCTCTCGTTATTTATGCAATATTGAGATTTTTACGATAATCCGCACAATTTATGCGATTATCTGTTTGCTGGCTGTCTCAAAATTAGTCAGAGATAAAGGAGTAGGTCCTATTAAAAATTCAGGTTTTCATTGACAAAATGTGAAAGCGCAGCGTAATGAATAGAATTGGACCATCAATGCATAAACTCTTGTATATTTAAACCCCTTGTTTTGCATGTGTGCTCCTGCAATTTTTATGAAATTAATTTTGTGGGAATATCATGTAACTAATGTGTGATTATTTTACTGCTTTATTTATCTAGATGACCAACTACAGTTTTACAAACTGTTGTACTCAAATGGATACACTGTGATTGACAAATAACACAGTATCAAGATCACTGCAAGACATCAAAGATGGTGTTGTTGAGTTTGCAAACAGCTATCTGGAAAACAGTCAGCCAAGAGATGACTACAGAGAATTCACTAAACTTGTTATTATCTTTCTTGGTTCCATCCCACAGAGGTTTATGGCACCTGGCTCCATGCATCATGCACGCTGGCTCTCAAAGGTAATTTACTGTTTGAAGGTGTAGATGTTTAGGGGCCAGTTCCACTTAACACAAAAAGAAGAGAAGGGACTACAGGATGTTTGTGTCTTTGCTGCACATGTTTACTTGAAAGCCTGGATTTCAGCTCCATTGGCAGCCAGTGCTCCTTACAATGACCTTCATTTTCTGAAATCACTTCTTGAATGCTCGGCAATCAAAACGACAATATCCAAGGCAGCATCTCTCAAATTTTCAAATCACTTATGGTATTTGTCGCCAGAATTGGTTGCTTTAACTTTTTTCGATAACCATGTAAGTTCTGCTACAAAGAGGCTAATGATTACAGCGATGCAAAATGATGATGACACTAAACAGGGTCACACTAAACGAATCAGTGTTGACCTGGACACATTCATTGAAAAAAATCTTGAGGACTTTATATCTGCAAAGTCACGGACTCTGTTTGAATTAATGGAACTTCCAGATACATTTCTCACTGTAGAATGTGTAGATCCTGACCTGTCGAAAGATAGAGAAGACTACCAGAAGGCTGCAGAGTCATCACATACCATTAAAGTTGTTAACGACCATGCAGAAAGCAGCATGGCACTCATCCAGGAATGCAGTGCCCTAATGACTCATGATGAATTACAGCTTCAGTATATGCTGCAAGTTGTTCAACACCACCGTCAGGCTTATCCAGACACCAAGAGAAATAGACACTGTCTGCCTCCACCAAAATAAACTGAGAAAGTTGCATTGAACGTTGTACTGAACATTTCTAATTTTGTGACGTTTAAAATTTTGTCAATGCATTTTTGGATTGTAACCCATCAAGTTTTTTGAATGTAGAGTCTACATGACTATTTAATTTGTCTGTTATTGTCAAAAAAAGTGAAACAAGTCTGGTTAACCGAAACAGCTCTTGTTTGTTTTCATTTGTCAAAACTCGCTCTTTTTAAAAATTTGTGGTAATTGAGCTACCTCTAAATATTAATATATCAAGTTCAATTTTTTTCTGTAATAATTTGAGACCAGTTGGAATAGTTCTGGAGGGTAGGATCACAAAAAAGGAAGCGATTTATTTTTTCCCTATTTTAAGCACCACCCTATAATGGTCAGGTTGACCACGACTAAAATTTGGTTATAACTCTGGGCCCCATATAAGCATTCGGGATAAATTTAATCCTTAAATGCCTAAGGTTGGTCCTCTGGAACCCACGATCGGGTTTTGTTAATTTTTAAACTCTTTCTAAAAATGTAAATATGGTGCTATTTTAGTATTCCTTGTTAGTACACTTATTAACAAGAATTTAAATTTATTTCAAGAAAATAATACTTGTTTTGCAGTTATTGTGAGTTAAATTGCCAACGGAGGATGGATCCCGGGCAACCTCTGTTAGGTACAAGTGGGTGTACATGTGTCGGTGGCAGTCATGCGCGGAATATAAGTAAAGAAGCACACCAGGAAACCGAAATGGGTCATAGGTGACCTGTACGGGTCTTAAGGTAGTCAACGATTTTTTTGTATTTACACCTTACAGTCTACTTATGACTCTGAATTTGCCCAGCTTCAATGTGCATTTCTGAACATTGCAAAGAGGGCACTTTCAAATTACAGTTGCATTGTATTGTAAACTTACCTAATCTAATCTAACCTAACTTTATCTAATCTAATCTGACCTTTTCTTGTTTAATCGAATCGAACCTTATCTAATCTAGGCCAACCTTATCTAATTTAATCTTATCTAATCTAACCAACCTTATCTAATTAACCCTTACCCTGTTTCTTGCAACATATTGTCTTCTAACAAACTTGTCAAAACTTGAAGCAAACTTTTGTAAAAACATGAGTCCCACATGATGCAGATTAGGCCGTAGTGTTATTAAAAAGCCCAGGTATTTAGGAGTTAATGTAGAGGTTATAGATTTACAGAGACTAAAGTGCCACAATTTATTATTCAGGCTAACGGTGGAAGCTGAGCTTTGGGTTGCACACATCTTGCAGACGCGCCTACGATGTTTCGTCGTGTTGTAGAAAGGGCAACAGTGCAGAGAGTTAAGCACGTGTCAGATGATGATGACGATTATTATTATTATTACTGAGGTCTTATATAGCGCTCCTTCAAGGTTATCTACTCAGGTGCGCTCCCAGTCCAACCACTGTCAAACGATGATATGGATGATAATGATGATGATGATGATCATATGAGTATTCACGGTGGTATGTCTTAAAATCTTATAAAATTTTAGCACTTGTGTCAACATTTCTTCTGTCGACACTGTCACTGTATTATTGCTCTACTTCGCCCGCTTAACTGTTCACTAATTTCTCTGTATATCTATGTATACATTGTATAGGTAGCTCAAATAAAAGTGTATCGTAGCCTTCACTTCACGAAAACACAGTCCGGCATCTGGCAAATTATGCAAATTGTGTAACAAATCTAATAAATTATGCAGATATTCGTTCAATCTTAAAATTGCATTATTTAAAGGTCCGTAACGAAAAAGTACCGGTAAGCCATACGCTATTGAATTCGTATTCCACTGTCACGCTCATAAATTTCCTCGATAAATCTATACTGATCAATATTCAATTGATTAGCGCAAACGATAAATTCAGGTTATTACAAAGCTTTGGACACGTGTTTCTGGCTGCCCACTCTGCGCGTATACGCACAACGAAAAAATACTTATAAGTGCTCAAATCGATTTTTACTATAAATCAAATGAAACAAATGAAAATATTCTTTATTATGCCAATTACTGCATAACTGCACTTTGATGTATGTGCATCTAAGAAGTCTATAACATTCTTATTATAAACACTCTGCGCGTGGAATTATGTGCTTGAGGAATAAGACGGTCTTACAGTCGCTATCTTAGGGAGCATGTGAGCGGAACCTTTGGACAGCTATTATAATTACCTCTTTAAAAATGCTTATCCACCATAAGCTGTCCCTCTGTCTTACGGACTGATCTTTTAGATATTGACCTGATTACTGCTTGGTTTTGGTGCGCCATCGGTTGATCTCTTGTGCATCAGACACCAGCGCGCTAGAAGTTAGTAATGGCAAGGATAGTTACATCATATTTAAGTTTTTGGTTAAGAAATTAAACTTCTTGAGACCTTCTTCTAAGAATCCGCTGATTGTAAGCAGACATAATTATGAATACGGACATCTTCTCCATGTTGCTGTCTAGAATCAGTAAAAACAGAACTCACTTGTATTATTTTTGTATTAAGTATCTTTCGAACCTGCGTAAGAACTGGAACAGGTGATATAGCTATCCGTTCGAATGTTTGTCTTCGTTAAATAAGGAAAGTAGAAACTAGATTCCATTTGTAAAAGAATTTTGCTGTTTAGTATCTTTAGCTCTTGTACAATATACACTTCTCCCCCTTCATCAATCCGCTAATGACGTCACTAGAAGGAAAATCTATTGGTACCCTGGCGCTATAGAAGTCGTGGTATTTTAATAGATTTTATTGGATTATAGGCCTACTGTTCTGACTGCAGTTCAGGTGTTTCAAGCTATCTTTGTATAACATAATTTGCCAATGATATAAGTAATTTCTGCTATCTTCTTTGTTTTGTATTGGTCGCCACCTTTGGAGTACATGTATGTAGGCTATGGGGCCTAGCCGCGCGCCAGAAGTCTTATCCGATGAGTTCACCTCACTCGATCTCATCGATGTCCGAGAGGAAGTCATTGTATTCTGTTAACAGCATCTGCAGGATCAACAACCTCGTGACGACTACCGCGAACCACCCAATTAATGCTTTGTGTTTTTGGAAGAACGAAAAATTATGGGAAAACACCCGGTCTAGGGGACCGATGCATCAAGGTCGCTGGATGTGGAAAACAATTTACAAGATTTGACTGTGCAGCTATCAGTTCCAACAGTCGGCAAGAGAAGCGCCGGGACGGCAACACATTAACATATTTCTTGCGAAATAGGAGGATGTACAAACTGGCGGATATCTTTTGGAAGATCGTTTCAAAGAGCAGGTGCAGCATAGCCTCAGGAGCGGCTGCAGAATTTCAGAGAGGAGGAGACTGGAGGCCGAGATAGAGAAAGATATGATGATGAGCGAGTGGACCCTGACGGTTGGATGGTGAATATCTGGCGAATGCAAGATAGTTGAGAGGGCGTTGTAGGTAAGAGATACAATTTGGTAATAGACGCGCTGGGGGAGTTTTAGCCAATGAAGTGATTTCAGAACAGAGGTTATGTGGTGGTGTTTGGGAGTTTTGGTGACTGCGCGTGCGAGGGCATTCTGGACTCTTTGCAGGCGTTTTATCTTAGAAGAGTCGACGTTATAGAAAAGGATATTAATTATTATATAATTAATACAATTATGTTGGCTGAAGGTCTTTTCGAGAGGTTCACGAAGGTGCCATAGAGTATCCAGCTACAAATACGGAAGCGAAGAGGGCTGAATGAAAAGATCTTGAATTGGTATAAGATACAAAAACACAATCAAAATCGAGTCTACAGAAATGCTTCAATAAATTTACTTCTATTTCGAAGATGTTTTGTGACAAGATTTTAAGAGTGCATGCGAAATTTGAATGTCCACAGTAGTTAATATATGTTACGCACAAGTATTGCTGTCATTAATTCGTTGAATTGAAACCCGTTCACATTCGAGGGCCTGATACTTTATATGGATTATTACACATAGTAGTGTTGCAGAACTTGAAGCAACTGTCCTCGGTTACAATTCCATATGTCTTACGAGTGCATCCTGGTTTCTGAATATCAATATATTTTTGCAAAGCGCAAAATGCCTCAATGCGTTTGTAAACAAAGGTACCACGTGCTACAAAACAAAATGCACATTCGCTCTAATCACGTTTCCAACAATATATAACAAAATATTTCAGGTTTTAGTTTGCGTTAATCAGTCCGGAAGAGTGAATGGTGCATGTGCTATTCTAGAACGCTTGATGGGAAAAGACTTACTTTGGCTGGCTTGTAGGCATCACATCTTTGAGGTGATGCTTTCTGATGCCTTTTCTACATGTCTTGGACCATCTACAGGGCCAGATATTCTGTTTTTCAAGAGGTTTCGTGAAAACTGGTCCAAACTAAACAATCGTCATGTTCAGCTGCAACAAATCCCAAAGATATTGGTATCCGAGGACTTTAAAACGTTCTTATCAGATCAGCTCACAAAGTTTCACCCTCGGGAGGATAATCGTGAATTCCTTAGCCTTGCCGCATTGATGGTGGGCGTGGATGTACCAAACACCACTGGTATTCGCAAGCCTGGTGCTCTTCATAGAGCGCGTTGGATGGCCAAGGCTATTTACTCAGTGAAAATTTAGTTGCTGTACGATGGGAACAAGACTGTAATTTGTTTAACAGCTCGTGAATTGCGGGGATTACAACGCTTCAACCGTTTTGTTGTATCAGTTTACATTCAATCCTGCTTTAGTGCCCGATCTGCAGCTGATGCTCCATTTAATGACATCCTGCTAATTTGGAGATTGCAAGCATACGATGATCCTGGTCTCAACAGTATTGGACTTAAAGCAATGCAACGTCATTCGTGGTACTTGAGTCCAGAGCTTGCAACTCTTGCACTGTTTTCCGATCTTTTAACACCTGACGAGAAAGCAAACCTGTTACTCCACATGACCTCCGAACGGGGATCGCACTTAGTCAAGTCTCTTCCAAAAGCTTAAGCAGATCTACGTATTTCTTGAAGTTTCTTCCAGACTACCGGCATTGACGACAGCTTTCTCGAGAGTCCTGCTGCTATTTGGCCATCGGTGAAATCATACAATGAAGCTGTTGTAATCGTGAATAACTTGGCCTGCGTCAATGACTGTGCAGAGCGTGGTGTTCCTACTGCAAGTTGTTGAAAAACATTGAAAGGACATCCCAAATTGCCACCGTGACTCACTTCATCAGATGTAGTGAACTACGAAATGTGTGAATATCTTGCAGTGTTTCAAAGCAAACTATGTTTTGAATTACTGTTAATTATCATTATTATTAATTATTATAATTATTATTATACATGTAGTACTTAATAACAGTAAAAATATTGCAAACTCTACTAATATGTGAAAGTCAGTGGATGGCGTTTTTTGTCAATTTTCTACGTCACCCTACTGCTAACACCAGTCTGAGTACAACAGAGTATTAGATTTTTGAGCAACTACATAATAGTACATATCATATTTTGTACAAAAGTGATGAAATATATGCGTTGTGAATGATATAGCCTTGCTATATTCTAGATTGAAACACGTGAACATTACAAGCATTTTAGGCTAAAATGAAGAGTTATGACCCCTTGGGGGACCCCAAACATTGTCTAAAAAATAGAAAATTTTGCACAAACATAATCATCTCCCAAAGAAACTTTTTGGCTGGTGAGACCTAAGAATTTCAAAAACTTTTTGGGAGGGGACACCCTAGTATGTATCGACACAGTTGCGTTTATGTACGTCCGAATGTACTTACGCGTTTATGTATGCATTATCTTGGTATACATGCATATATGCATGTACGTGTGTTTGTGTATGTGTGTACGTAGCCTATGCACTTGCATACATATGTGTGCAACTGTGCATGTATGTATTTAGTGCCCGTATCTGAATATCTGTACCGTGGCTTTAAGGAAATTCTCAAATACGCTGGAAATTAAGGTACTAAAACTATTTGTCTGGTCATCCGGTTGGTGCTTATGTGTATCTTACAAGTGCCAGGTGAATATTGTTGCAAGAATCTTGCGAATGATTATTACACGTGTGGACCATAGGCAGTGAACGTAATCTAATATGAGCAAACTGGCGGAGATCTTTCGGACCGTGGCTTTAAATAAATTCTAAAATAACCTGGAAATTCAGGTATTAGAATTATTTTGACTCGTCATCCGGTTGGTGCTTAGATGTGTTGTGTATCTATGGACCTTATAAGCGCCAGATGACTATTGTGTCACGTATCTTACCATACTACCCAAGACATAAATGGATTCTCTCTTCAGAAATCATTATCCATTGGAGAAGCCAAGCTGAATCGTAGAAAGCAGAAGCCAAGTGACGCTGGATATGCAAGATGAAGGAGACAGGTCTTGAGTTTAGAATTGAATAATATCAAGGTATAAACAGAACGAATTGAAGTGGACACTGGACAGCCTATTCCAAACCTTAGGAGATGCCACCAAGAAAGCATGAGAGCCCCTAAACACAATTACTCTTGTTGATTCGCACAGCAAAATCACAGTATTCTTTGATCGAGTGTTATATCCATTTTTATGAGGTCTGAGCACGGAACACAGATTTGCACGAATGTTGACAGTTCGCGACGATCAGATGTCACTTTCTCCAAATTTTGGAAATAGGCCTACTACTGAGAGTAGACATGGGGACAGTTTGATGGATCATCATGAGCGAGAAATGGTTTTATAGTATGAGTATAAACCAAGGAATAAGTGAAACTTGTGGAAAAGCAGCATTCAGCGAGGGAGATGTTGTCGATCGATATGATGCTTTTGGCCCAAAATACAGAAGCATTCTGTTAGAAAGGCTATGAATAGAAGTTATGAGAAGCAGTGAGAAAATTGTTGGTGGTGAAGAGCCGCCGAAGTAGAGACCCGCCCGCCTTTATGTGACGAGGCTAAGAAAATCGAGTCGCTATCCTACTTACTGCCATTCTGCTATAGGTATAGGGTCTGGTTTACTTCGACATCATCATCATCATCGCCATCATCATCATCATCATCATCATCATCATCATCATCATCATCATCATCATCATCATCATCTTCTTCTTCTTCTTCTTCTTCTTCTCGCGTTTATGAAACTAAAATACAAAAATTTACGAAGAATTACAAACTGATGTAACAATATGTTTTGCGCATTTTGTACATACCTTCTGCGGTTTTTACGGATAAAGCACATTTTCCTCCGCAATAATACGGTACACGTTTGTATGTGAAGTTACCATCAAAACGATCTGGACGACAATAGATTTCACCGGGTGAGGAACTGCAGGTATAGCACTGAAGAGGTACACCTGAAGCAAATAGAGCGACAATTTTTCTGGCAGTCATGATGATTATGCTTTTGCTTATTAGTAATTATGTAGCCATGCTTCTTTCCGATGCCTTGGAAGTTCAGAACATGTTTTGCACGGGTTAGTAACTCCAAGAAAGAAAACTCTATATTCCCTTCGGCCAAGAGCCACGATGGGAATAATCCAAAGCTGATAGCTTAATGAGAAAGACCTTCTTGGTTAGATGTTGTATTTCAATTAACCGGAAATTGTAAATTGCAAACTCCTCGTTTACAGGTAATGTACACCAGATTGTGTCTTGTCAGCTGGTTAAAGAATGACAATACTTGCTTTCTTAATTTATAAAACAGATCTTAATTTAACCCACTTTGGTCATCTATCTTCCTGTATTTTGCATATTTCTCACGAAACATTCATTTCACATTCATGAAATATCCACAACTGCTTAGTCTGCTTCATCAAAGATCTCGACATTTCGTAATTGTAATCTCCAATTTTCTAAAGCTCCACTGAAAGCTGAGCGCAAAGCACCAGCTGATTCTGTCTTCTTCACATAGACAGAAGTTGTAGGACCTATCGCATTTGCTTTCGCGGACACTGAACAACAATTTAAACTCTTTTATTCAAACTGATGTTACTCGCAGTATCAATCCCACCACACAGTATTAAAGTGTCAGGTTAAGGAGTTAAAAATCTTCAAACCTCCTTCTACGAACGCGCTGCTGAAATGAAGACAAATCAATGCGAACGACAGCTTCATTTTCCCTCTAATCTCAGCGAAAACAAAACTCAGAATGGCGAACGAAAACGTTACGAAAACGTTCCATCATTATAATAAGTATTTTAAGTACCTCTGTTAAGACTGGAGAGGTCGGTGTAGCTACCGGGTTGGGGTGTTGATCTTTTACTGAATAATGAAGGAAGGGATGACTTACCCCTTGCAGCTGACTTACTGCAAAAGTCATACACAAGTAAGAACATGATATTTCGTTCGTTTGACAAGAAAATTGAAATGAAAATTTGGATATGAATTTCTCGTTATTACATTCGCATGCTGTTTAACCTAAACACAAGTTTCCGACACTTTAACAATTGCTTTTCTGGGGTTGAATATTGATCTATGCAATTTCATCGAGGTTGTTTTATGAACGCGTCAAACAGATAAGATAAAGGAGTAAGTCTACTTTGGGGTTTCAGTTCTCGTTATTAATGCGATGTTGAGATTTTACGATTATCCGCGCAATTTATGCGGGCTGTCTCAAAAATAGCTAATATTAAAAAGTCAGATTTTCATTGACAATATGTGAAAGCGAGGCGTATTGCATAGAAAAGAAATCGACAATGGGCCAATCAATGCATAGATTTGTAGATTTAAGCCACATTGTTTTGCATGTGTGCTCTGAAATTTGTATGAAGCCATCGATTTATTTAAAAAATGTACATAGCGCCACTCCAGAAGACTAATCAGAGGCGGTCTCTGTATTATGCGACAGCTGAACAATTGCTTAAAAATCTCATAAATTATACGGATAAACATTCAATCTTAAAATTGCATTAGGACCTATATATCTTTAAATTTTAAAGGGCTGTTATCGAAAAGTGAGCCCTATGATTTTGACTTTCTATCACATGTCACATTCATATTCATAAACATTTTCTCGATAAAATTATGCGGATCAATTATACTCAATTGATTAGCGCAAACGGTTACGTTTGCATTTATTATAAGCCTTGGACACAATGTCATGCACGTATACACATCAGAAAAAATTACTTCTAAATTCGCAAATCGGTTTTCACAACAATTAAATGAAATAAGTAAGTGAGTATTTTTTTATTATACCAAGTGCCAAACTGCACTTTGGTGTACAGGCATCAAAACTGTATATAAAAATTATATTCTAATTACAAACTTTGTAGGCGTGAGATTGTCCGCATGAGAAAAAAGATGGTCATACTGCCGTTATCGTAGTGAGTATGTATCTATTTATTTTTAGTCTAGTTTCTACATACTTTATTCGAACGGATGGCTATATCAACGGCTCCAGTTCTTCGCAGGTACGAAAGATACTTAATGTAAAATACAACTGTCGATTGACACAGTGAATTCTATTTTCACTGATTCTATACAGCAATTGACATGTCTGCTTACAATCAGCGCATTCTTAGAAGTAGGTTTGAAGTAGTTTAATTTTTTACCTAAAACTTTAATATAACGTACTGGGGTTTGTGGTTTGAAAAATATATTTCGGGTTGAATAAGAGCAGTTTTAACTCTTGAACAATATAGGTGAAAACAAATGCGATAGTTGCAACATAGGCCTATCTTTCAATTTCTGTGATAAAGCAGACTAGCGAATGTTCCGTGAGATACATACAAAGCATAGGGGGATAGATGACCAAAATTGCGCTAGATTAGTTATATGACTGAACGACTTTTATGCATAGGCAAATGCTGTGGCATAACCTCCAGAATTTTCTCGTTCTATTTTTTTCAGACTTTATTTCAACAGTGCTTCTAAAACAATGCTTCTACACTTTGGGTTCAGTCATCACATCCATCACCAGCCATCTCCCTTGACGAATGCTTGTTCCCCGCCAGTTTCGACTATTCAATAGTTTTTTCTCTTAAAAAGTGCCTCTTCTATAAAAAAAAATCTATTTCATGGTCACTCAAGAAACGCTCCCTATTCTCAATTGCATTAAAAAATCTAGAAAAAATATGATTGCTAATCGCCACGGACCCATATCTCTCTTCGTCCCACAACCTGAAGGTTACCTTTGTCAAATCCTCCATCCATTCCAATGAAACTTGCCATTCACAGCCAAATAATTGATTGATGGAGTAAACGAAGCTGGTTTCATTATCCTGCGCCTATCTGCTGCTTTTAATACCGTTGATTACATTATGCTCCACCGTCTTCAACCACGCTTCGATCTGTATCGTAGCTAGCTGATGAGGATTGAATATAGGTATACAGTAGGAGAGCATGTAGCATAGTCTGCATGTAGGGTAGTTGACGCTCGTGTCTGTAGTAGATCGGTTCGTGTCGTACTTTATCGGCGCATCCCTTAGACGACCGGGAGGAGCATCTCCCTGCTTGATGACAATCCCGACCCCAGGCCGATGGCCCGAAGAAAGACTAACACGACGCTCAGCAGCAGTTCATAAGTTTATTCACACGTTACAATAACTCGCGACGACTCCCTCTCGCTCTCTCTCTCTCTCTCTCTCTCTCTCTCTCTCTCTCTCTCTCTCTCTCTCTCTCTCTCTCTGTCTCTCTCTGTCTCTCTCTCTCTGTCTCTCTCTGTCTCTCTCTCTCTGTCTCTCTCTCTCTGTCTCTGTCTCTGTCTCTCTCTCTGTCTCTGTCTCTGTCTCTGTCTCTGTCTCTCTGTCTGTCTCTCTCTCTCTCTCTCTCTCTCTCTCTCTCTCTCTCTCTCTCTCTTTCTCTCTCTCTCTCTCTCTCTCTCTCTCTCTCTCTCCTCTCTCTCTCTCTCTCTCTCTCTCTCTCTCTCTCTCTCTCTCTCTCTCTCTCTCTCTCTCTCTCTCTCTCTCTCTCTCAAATCCTGAACTGGCATAATGGAAGCTGGCAACGCTTCCATCTGCTTTACCTTTTCGCCGCCTTAATTTCAAAAGGCAGTGTCACATTGTCCGTGAACTTGTTTCCCCTGCTTTCAGTTGGTTCGCATCTTACCCGGACGCTTGTACTTAATCATTTCAGCTTTTAAAGTCGCCGTCCTAAGACGACAAAGGAGGCTACTGATCGTCGACCACAGTTTCTTGGGGGTCTTGATCTTGTGATGGCAGTCTCCCGGAGTTTTCATTCCTTTTTCTTGAACCTTAAGTGGATCGCTCTAATCGAATAGATCTAAGATATCAGGTCATACGGTGATTCTGAACGCCTGAGCTGTATCGCGAGCGGTCTGGTCTGACGACTCAGATCGTTGCATTCTTCATCAAACCGTGATCGAAGTGGCTGACTTCGCACTGTGGCAGCAACGAGTCGACCCGACGCATCACAGTTTTCTCGTCTATCTATATGAGACAAGTCAGAGACAGATGCTGTAGCCATCGAATAAATATCGTTTCAAGGAATAAATATCGTTACAGAGCGGACTCGTTCGAATGCAGCGCTGACATAATCAAAATTCTTCCATCTTCTGATGTACCTGAGGACAAGAATTGAGACCTCATATAGGCCTACGAACGGGAAACGGTATGGTAAGGGATACGAGGCCAAGATCCGACAACGCTGAATATGCGATTTACAAATCCACTGTCGTGCAATCGTTTCAGTCAACCCTTTGGATGTAATGGACAGCAAGAAGGTCGCTAGACATAACGTTTATCACGCGTGTATTAATTCCTACTTTCATTGTTAGCCATGCTAAGCCCCTGTGTGATGTTCTTAAAAGGTGATTTACAAATAAACATGCTTGCATTAATGAATACTCTATGTTGTACTTCACATTGCCTGAATCGTTCCCATGTAACCACAAGCGCCCGCAGTGCGACGCACTGCACGCACGTGCGTCCACTCACCAAATAAAATCCAAACAAGGAATAGGCATCGCATCGATATTTTTGTTAAACGGCAATGCGGCATATTAAAGCATTAGATGTTATCTAAATTAATGTTTCTACGATTGTCACTACACACAATCTGTGGCAGCTATTTCAATTTTCCTACTTAAAACTATGGCAGCAAAGCGGGCAAGCGGCATATTATTATTTGTTTACCAGAGGGGTGTGCGTCTAATATTTTTTAACCTGCGGGCGCCTCTGTTTGTGAAACAATTATGAAATTAACGCATCTGCACTTTAATGAGGCAGTTCGCTATTTTTTTGAAGTGACGAAGTATGTATGTAGGGATTTCATTGATGACCGCTACAACCAACAAACGTTTCTTTCGTAACTTGCTTTTCATTGATGTCGAACTAGTCATCGTTCTCCTTTCATAAGCGAGCAGAACTACTGTATCTATTTCCATGTCGGTTAAGTTCTTCTAGGTGGATATGCATGCATACATGCATGCATGCATGCATGCATACACACATACATACATGTCATACATATATACATACATGAATACATTATATACATACATGTATAAAATTGTATATATATATATATATACACGCATAAATATATACACATACATAGGCCTATGCGTACGGACGTCCATACATACAACTAAATCTTTCGAGTCCTTTCTTGCACTTAACGCATGCTCATGAAATGATAGGCTAATCTCTACTGTTAGGATAACAGGCAGCAGCCAGTGTAGCCCGATCCATAGGATTGCATCTGGCGACAAAAATTAACAACTTATCCTTAACAGGACTGTCCCGTGCAACCCGTTTTGCCGGCACCGTAGCTAGGGCAGCTGGAAGAGTGTTAAAACGTTACACAGTTATTTCATGAAATGGGTTATTATCATTATTATTATTATTATTGTTATTATTATTATTATTATTATTATTATTATTATTATTATTATTACTATCATTATTATTATTATTATTATTATTATTATTATTATTATTATTATTATTATTATTATTATTATTATTATTATTATTATTATTATTATTATTATCCGAGAATTCATGTCTAGGTTTTGTTCACTCAGAAAATCGAGTTCCCCGCCGCTGCCTCCGTTAAGAAGGCGATAGATATCGACGGGTTTGTTGCTCTTTGGCTCCGGGCAGCTTTGACATGGCGCCTTGGAAAGCCACTGCGTTGAAGCGTTGCACCATCACCGAAAGGCTCTTGAATAGGAAGTTTGTTTCGCGGGAGTCATCTGTGGTTTTTATTATTATTATTATTATTATTATTATTATTATTATTATTATTATTATTATTATTATTATTATTATTTGCCATTATTATTATTATTATTATTATTATTATTATTATTATTATTATTATTATTATTATTATTATTATTATTATTATTATTATTATTATTATTATTATTATTATTCTTTTATGTCCCGAGGCATAAAGGATCCCTCAGGGACTTCAACATTATTTACAATGTAGAATTGTCCGAAATGGGCTCTATTCGTCTGGGTCTAAGTTGGTGAAGTTACCCCTAAAGGCTACCGCATTGAAACGTTTAATCGTAAGCGTAATATTAGACCTATTATTATTATTATTATTATTATTATTATTATTATTATTATTATTATTATTATTATTATTATTATTATTATTATTATTATTATTATTATTAGTAGTAGTAGTAGTAGTAGTAGTAGTAGTAGTAGTAGTAGTAGTAGTAGTAGTAGTAGTAGTAGTAGTAGTAGTAGTAGTATTATTATTATTATTATTATTATTATTATTATCACTAGCTGTAACCCGTGAAAAATCACGGTATGTAAATTTAGTTTAGAAATTTTAATGTGCTTGAGAGTAAAAATTTACAAAATACGTAAGTTAAATTGTTATCATTGCAACATTTTTAGTAAATGTTCGATCCTTATCGCTGGGCAGCAATTGTTCTTGTTTATGCGTTTTCTCAACAAAGACTTTGACAGAGACAGAGAGAGGTCACTTATGTAAACAACTGGTAACCGTAGGAGTCAATGAATCAGGATCTGGACCCGTGCAGCCAGCAGCCAGCCAGCCAGAGACAGACAGAGACAGACACAGAGAGACAGAGAGACAGACAGAGAGACAGAGATACAGAGAGAGAGACAGAGAGAGACAGAGAGCGATCAGCTGTGTAGCCAGGCTTCGCCTGGCCGGGCCTTGCCTTGTCACTCTATCTATAGATAGATAGAGAGATAGAGAGACAGAGGACAGAGAGAGGTCAACCGTGTAGGTGAATGCAAGCCAGGGATACACCAAATCACGCGGGCCCGTTTACATCCATTCCTAAATCCCAAGTAATTGTCATCATTGTTATTAAAAACACTCAAATAACACTTATTTAAACAACTGGTAACCGTAGCATTCAATGATTCAGGATCTGGACCCGTGCAGCCAGCAGCCAGCCAGCCAGAGAGAGAGAGAGAGCGATCAGTTGTGTGGGCCAGGCTTCGCCTGGCCGGGCCTTGGAGGCCCAAAAGGCCTTGCAGGCCTGGCTTTGCCAGGGATTTGGAGGGGCCATACGCCAAGTCACGTGACAGTTACAGACAGACCGACCGACCGACGTACCATCAACATTATATTGTTTGATATAATTTATGGAATTCATATACATAAAATCAGATAAGAAACATGCAACTGTAAAATTTAATAAAGAATTTCGATTGCATTAAATGAGAAATAAACTTACCGCTGTACTGATATCAATTCAAAATGAGAAATCACTTAAGTACACCTCAGCTACCTAAGTTTCAGAATGCTAAGTCCCCTATGCTATATCGCTCTACCCAAAGTCAACCCTTTGGCTGTGACGATCAACAAGAAAGACGCTAGACATAACGTATATCACACGCATAGGGCCTACATGATTATTTGCCATGTTAAGCGCCCCTGTGAGGTTCTTCAGTTGACAACGGCATTCAAAGAGGAAACATAAATTAAACCTTCCGACTTTCGTACGAATCCAAGCAAAAAGGTTGTCTTAGTAGGCGATATGTGTCACGACATGCCACAGAAGGTGTGCTAAACATTATAATGTGCAATCAGATTTCATTCGAGGCAACTGAATGTCCCCTATATCTTTCGCTTAGGGAGTGTCGTTCTTTTGATATATACATTTCTACTTTTATATTTGCTGGCATTTCTGTAACTTGAATAATCGACACCGAGTAGTGTTACCTGTTTCGTCTTATTCATTGTTTTCTTGTCAGGTGGTAAGGTGGACGCGTGCTTTGTTTAATGTAGGCTTTAATTCAAAGTTCTTTCGCATGTTCACATATTTTTTTATCCTAAGCACGACCCAGAATAATTTCTTCGAATATTTACTGAACTGTAACATCTTTAAGTTTTGAAGATATCTGTAAAATGTGGATTTTTCTTATCTTACCAGTGGTTGTTTAATGGTTTCACTGAATTGAAGGCGTTTTTGATTCACCAACAACCCCTGTAGAACGTAAGAACGTAAGAACGGTTTCTTCTAAATGAACTTTAAGCAGACTTTAGCGCCTTTGGTTATTTTCACTCCAGCTACTCACTTAAAATTTAATATTACAATTAGACTATAATTAATTTATTTAAAATCCGAAGATGCTTGTGCCAGGTTTAAAAATTGAATATCTACCACTCTCTATGCTCTTAGAGTGCCCCTTCTCGTTACATAATGTGGCCATTGCCCCTCCATCGCCCGCCTTAAGTAAGCATCTTCTGCCTGGTGGGGATATACCAGTAAAAATGAGAGGGATAGATTGGAGCTAATGCTAAACCGGATCGGCCGCGAATGTTTCCTTCTGCCCTTCACCTTTAGGGTGGTTGCTCTGCTGAGGCTGCTGGCCTGTTTCGAGCTATTTGCCAAAAATCTTCCCCTGTCCGTCAGGGGTATCTCCCCCCAAAGACAAATATATAAGACCTACGACCTAGAACTCATAATTTCACTCTCCCAGCAAGTGATAAGCGGAACTTCATCCCTGAGCTCTATTAAGAGATGCATACTAACTACTAAAAACCCCAGCTAATGGATAGGGGTTTGGCTGAGAGCGCTCCGAGTTATAGGCGACCTTACCTTGCAGGGGGGCTATATTAAAAATTCTTATAATAATAATGATAATATGCAGGTATGCGAACATGCATGTATGTAGGTACTTAATGTATATGTGTTTGTATATATGTATGTTTGTAAGTGGGTAGGTGCGGTAGCTTCGCATGTAGGTGCGTTTGTAATGTATGTATTTTTATGTGCTGAGAAGGATCAAATCCTCGGAGTGGTAAGATAGGTGCCCGGCAAGCTTGTGTGAAGTAGCTGCACTGATATCTCGACCATGAGAAGCATAACATGTTTGCATTCGTAGCTGCTTTGGAAGACACAGATTGAAAAGACCTTGAATTTTTATAAGATACAATGACACAGTCAATGGAGTCTACAGAAATGCTTCAATAAATTTATTTCAAATTCGAAGATGTTTTGTGGCAAGATTTTAAAAGTGCATGAGAAATTTAACTGTCCACAGTAGTTAATATCGGTTATGCACTAGTACTGCTGTCACTAATTCGTTGAATTCCAAAGCGTTCACACTGGAAGGCCTGCTGCTTTATATGGATCATTGCACTTAGTAGTGTTGCAGTACGCTAGGCAACCGTTGTCGGTTCCAGAGATATATGTCCGACGAACGCATCCTGGTGGGTGAGTATCGATATATTCTTGCAAAGCGCAAAACGCCTCAATGGATTGATAAAAAAGTTTGCCATTATCTATAAAACAAAATGCACATTCAGTAAAAGCACGTTTCTAACAATACAACAATTATTTCGGGTTATAAGATACATTGCGTTAATAGCATATACAAAACTACGTCATTTTTATGTAAGTATGCTTGTGTGTATTTGTGTGCATGTGTGTATGCATTTTATTTATGTCCGACTGTACTTACGTATGTATGTATGCATTATCTTCGCATGTATTCATGTATATTATGTGTTTATGTCTGTATGTAGCGCCAATATCTGGATATTTGCACCGTGGCTTTAAAGAAATTCTCAAATACGCTAGAAATTAAGGCATTCAAATTATTTTGATTGTCATCCGGTCGGTGCTTAAATGTGGTGTGTACATAAGGACCTTGCAAGCGCCAGATGATTGTTGTGTCACGGATGTTACGAATGGCTGTTACACGTGTGGACCTTAGGCAGTTAAAGTAATCGAATGTGATATAATCTAAATACTTCTACAGCGCCGTTTTCAAACTACCCAAGATATAAATCGATGGTTTCTTCAAGTGAATTTACGAACAGAAATCACAATCCCTTGGATAACCAAAGCCGAATCACAGAAAGCAGAAGCCAGGTAACCCTGTATATGCAAGATGAAGGAGTGAAGAGTTCAGTTTACACTTGAATAATATCAAGGTATTAGAATAACGAACTGAACTGGACAGCCATTTCCAAACCTTAGGAGAAGCCACCAAGAAAGCATGAGAGCCCCCTAGACACAATATGTGTTGTCAATTCGCAAGGTAAAGGGCACAGTATTCTTTGACCGAATGTGATATCTATTTGTATGAGGTCTGAGCACGGAACATGGATACGGAGGAATGTCTACAGTTGGCGGCGATGAGCAGTCACTTTCTTCAAAATTTTGGAAATGAAACTGAGAGTATAGACGGGAAGCTATTTTGAAATTGCATTATGAGATAGAGATAGAGACAGACAGACAGACAGACAGACAGACAGACAGACAGACAGACAGACAGACAGACAGACAGACAGACAGACAGACAGACAGACAGACAGACAGAAAGAGACAGCGACAGAGAGACAGAGACAGACAGAGACAGACAGAGACAGACAGAGACAGAGACGGAGACAGAGAGACAGAGATAGTGTGAGAGAGGTGGCTTTATAACCATGGAATAAATGAAACTGATAGAGAAACACCATTCACTTGTGCAAATGTTGTCGATCGATGTGATGCTTCGGCCCAATATTCTGAAATTTTTATGTGAGCATGGTAATGAAAAGAAAATATACGGAACATTGAGAAAATTGTCGGTGGTGATGAAGTGGCGAGGGAGAGCGCCGCCCGCCTTTATGTGCCGAGGCTAAGAAAGTCGAGTCGCTAACATTTACTGACTGCCATTCTGCTATAGGCATAGTGTTTGGTCTATTTCTGCTTATTCTGCATCATCATCATCTTCATCGTCATGATCTTCTTCTTCACTTGATTTACTAAACAAACATACAAAATTGCGAAGAATTGAAAATTGTTGTACCAATGTGTTTTGCATATTTTGCACCTACCAATTCTGGTGAACACGGTTAAAGCACATTTTCCCTTGCAATAATCAGGTATACGGGTGAGGGTTTTACCATCAAAGCCAAACGTATCTGGACGACAAGAGATTCCACCAACTGAGGAACTGCAGAAATAGCACTCAAAGGGGATGCCTGAAGAAAATAGACGATAACATTTTCAAGCAGTCATGATGATTATGCTTTGCTTATGCGGATAAAACAGGTTTTAATTTAACCCTATTTTGATCATCCATCTTCATGTGTTTTGCATATTTCTTACGAAGCATTCATGCAATGACCAAAATTGCCTAATCTGCTTCCTTGAAAGATTGATAAAAAGGGGTATATCGCATTTGCTTTCTCCGACATTGAACAACAATTAAAATTGAATTTTGTTTTTCGCAGTATTAATCCCACCACATAATATTAAAGTTTCAGGTTAAGGAATTAAAAATCTTCAAACCTCCTGCTACGAAGGCGCTGCTGGTCAGAAGACAAATCAATGCGAACGACAGCTTCATTTTGCTCTTCTTTTCTCAGCGTACACGGAACTCAGAATGGCAAACGAAAAGCGTGGCATTGTTATATATAGTATTTTAAACACCTTCGCAAGGACTGGAGAGGTCGGTGTAGCTACCGGGTTGGAGTGTTGATCTTTACTGAATAATGAGGCAGAGATAAGTGGCCCCTTGCAATTGAATAACTGCAACAGTCATCCTCAAGTGACAACGTGATTTTTCGTTCGACTGACAAGAAAATTTAAACGAGATTTTATAAATGAATTCTCCTTATTACAACCGCGTGGTGCTCAATCGAAACACAAGCGTCAGACGCTTTTTAGCAATTCGCAACCTCATCATTTCTCCATCATCTTTATGAATGTGTAATGAGATAAGAAGCAAAACGAATTACTGTAGGCCCATTTCATAATTAAAGCAATCGTTATTTATGCAATTTGAGATTTTACGATTACCCGCACAATTTATGCGATCATCCGTTTGCATAATTTGCCATCTGTCGCATTATTTTGTAAGACTAGCTAATACTTAAAATTCAGACAACATGTTTAGAGAGTAAAACAATTATTTTAGAGAGGGCCTATACCCAGACAAAGTGGTCTCATTCGGAATCACAGTTGTTTACTCTCCTGTATACCTTTACAAGAATCCACGCAAACCACAAGAGCTGGCGACAGACGACAAAATGATGACAGCAAAGCAATAACCAGCGTCGAAAGTTGAAAGCAGACTGTACCAGCAAAGCTAACAGAAGATTTCTTTCGCTGAGTTTAAAGTAATTACAAATGTTATCCGTAAAGAAGACCAGAACGAACGACCTCAAATTACAAATGTCATCCACCAGGGGAGACCAAAACGTACGTCAACCTACACGGTCGACCAGCAAAACAGAGCTCCCTTAATCTGTGCAGGGCAGCCCATATTTTTAGAGAGCTTCCCCTCTTTCCTAAAACACAGGAGTCTAGCCCATCCTACGCACAAGCCAATCCCATGTAGAGACCCATATGGCACGTGCACACATGTAACAATATGATTGTTACACGTCGACCTAGTAAAGGAAGTGGTTAGATGGCGTCGCCTGTAACGGGTAGATTTGTAGCTGTCCATACTGCGTATGGTGCCATGGAAAGAATTGGTTGGCAGGCGTTGCCGGGTACCAGTCGTACTGCTGTTGACATATTGGGTGGCCCCCCTTGAACACGCGCAACGACCCAGTATGAGGGCCAGATTAACAAATGTAAAACTGTGGGGCCCTGGCCCCTACAGAATCACAACGTGTTATTTTCAACGAATTAACATTCGTTGATTATTAATTCGTGCCTTCTTTCTTTTTGTACAATATCAGTAGGTCTTATAATTATGTGGTCTAGTGTTAAAGTGTACATCTTTTACGGTTTTACAATATTGGAGTGATTCGTGGTAAAAGAATATTACAATTTCAGAAAATAAAAACAAGACCAAATTGGCTTTGGCTGACATTTTACAATGCGCCACACAGCAGGAAATAAAAATAGAAATAAAATAAATATCTCTGTTTTCCAATACATTTGTATTCGTAAACTGATTTCACATTGCCAGTTGTGAAAGAGTCGAGCAAGGCGTTTGGTTATATAGGCAAGGACGAAAAGAAGAAGAAGAAAAGCAGTCCATTAAGCTAGCCGTGAAGCAGCCATGGGTATGAAGTGCTAGCGACTTCATTTTCTTAGCCTCGGCATATAAGGGCGGGTGACCCGTCCTCTCCCTCACCGTCTCAACTTCCCACCGACAGTGTAAGGTCAGTGTACTCATCATAGCTGACTTGGCTAGAAGGCGCAGGTGGAGCAGAAATCTCGAACCAAATTTCTGCCTTGGCGGGGATTTGAACCCCCGACCTCTCGACTGACGGTCCAGCACGCTAACCACTACACTCTCGAGCACCTTCGGACGAAAAGGCGTACGTTAAATGATGATGATGTAGCCCCAATGTTAAACTGGTTTCTCTGATGCGGCTTTTGTGTGGCGCTCAGAAATATCGGAGATTTACATTTTAATTTACATTTTTACAAAATTATCTCGTTTCGCAAATTTTTGGCCCACGTATCGGTCAATCTTTGCATTTGATTTATATATTTCTGCTAAATATGATGCGCTGCTCAAAGTATATAATTTACTTCTTATCCAAATCATTTCCGAAACTGCTTATCACTTTATAATTTTCTTATAAATTATTCTATAGATTTTCCGTCACAGGTGCAGTATAATATGTTCCACTTTGTGCAGAAAGTTTGTAGGAAGGGATTGTAGTAGTAATAGTGATAGCTATTATTATTGTGCATTTATGAACCGTCACTCCCTTATTACCAAAAATCATTCGATGGCCATGAGTAATAGTGAGTAAAGGACTTGCCCAATGTACATGTAGGCCTATACAGTAACAGTCTCAGGAAAAGATCGAACCAGTAGAAGGCGAGAGCTCTAACCTATCGGCTTCCATTAATATCCTCTATGTTCTAAAGGCAGTTTTGTTCTTATTGAGCTTTCAACAAATTTTAGGCAAGCGTAATAAGTGCCTTTCAAATGGTCTCTCTCAAGGCGATGTAATGAGAGGAGGGGTAATTGAGTATTGAATTGGGGGTCCATAGAGTAGTGGTAACATCACTGGCGTGAAGAGCAAGAGGTATCGGGATCGCTTCCCGCAACCCTCCCAACTTTAGGTCCACTCAACCTTTCATTCGCGAGATGGCGCGCTGTTAAAAAATGAGATGTAGGACGTGATGGGCGCCTTGCATGGCTGCCGTGTACAGTTAAATTCGACTCCTGTAATAACTTGTGATCATCCGTTCATACTGATGTGTAATCATACTGCGTTATTGCCAGTTTGAAGATATTAAACGAAGATTATTATTATTATCCGGATACAAAGAGGAAAGCGAGGCGCATTATGTCAAAAAGAGTTCGACTTGGTATAATGTACAATGGCACAATCAATGCATAAACTCTTTTTGATTTGTAGATATAGACTGTTTTGGTTTGCATTTGTGCACCTAAATTTTATGTCGCCATCAATTTATTTATACAATTCATATAGCGCCACTCCAGAAAACTAATCAGAGGAGTTTTCAGAACAAGCCTAAATGACGTAAATCGTCACTAAGAACAAACATTCTGCAGTTAACAAATATTGCTCACACAACTAGGAGTCACCAATGGTCAGCTCGTGCACACACGCAGTTCCCAAGGATTATTATTTTACCAACTAGAGCTGGCAGATGACCGTAAGTTCAGACTTCCTGAAGCACGTAGAATCGAAGATGAAAAACAACAATGAACCGCCGCTGATGGCTCATGGTTGTCTCACGACCAGCAGTCCCTCTCAGAAGGAAGACGACGCGGCGAATCATCGCCTACGCGCCGAAACGCTATTAACCACCCGCAGAACGATTGACAGCATCATATTTAGAGTCTCTGGTATACCCCGTGATCGATCGAGTCAGTCGATCAAGTCGATCGAAACTCGGCCAAGTCGAGTCGGTCGAAAAATCGTCGACTCGATCGACTTGCAAGTCGAGTCGATCATATGTTTTGACAAGTCGAGTCGATCGTTGTTTCCTCGACTTAACTCGACTACGAAATATTTTCTGACTATTCTTTGCTGCTACTTCACAAAATGCCTCACATGTTGCGATGACGTAATGCTTTGTAAACGCACAACTACCGTATTAACCTGATTTGAAGTTCAGTGGAAACTATGAGCCTCTTGGTGATTTCGTATAGTGGAAGCTGCAGATACTTTTTTCAGTGGTTAAAATGGAAAGATTAAGATGCGTTAAAAATGTGCTAGTTTCGGGAAATTTCAGCTATGTAGTCAGCATGATGCAAGAATAGTTGTTATTTTTACATTATGGTAGTCAGTAACGACGATCTCAAAACGTTCGAATGTCTGTTTGTTAGGACGGGACTGAATGCTTCGACTTTGGCCAAGAGCAGTGGCTCGGAAAGTGTTTAATAGTTGCGTGAGCTAACCTCAGGCAAAGTACAGACCAAGATACAACCAATAAGAATGTTTTTGTCATTTTTTACAGTCAGTGGAAAAGTTTATTATACTAGGCCTATATATTCATGAAATGAAACGCGTCTATAGCACAATAAGTCAATAACTACTTTAGCAAGCATCAAATACAAAGCGCCAGCCAAAAGTTGTGTGAGCATGTTTGTGCCTCGGCGCTACAGAGCCAAAACTTGTATGAGAATTGGCACCTTTGGCGCCATGGCTCCCGGGCCCCTGGCCCAGAGATACAGTCCAAGTCGACAAAGTCGACCAAGTCGATCGTTTATTTGCCAAGTCGATCGAGTCGACGAGAGGTCGACTAGTCGACAAAGTCGATCGAGTCGATCGTCGGCCGAGCCAAGTCGATCGTAGGCCGAGCGAAGTCGATCGTAGCAGTTCGACTCGATCGATCACGGGGTATAGTCGCTGGACCAAGAAGCACTATCACTAGCCAGCCTAAATGTTATTGCAAATTGTTGTAGGCGCTTCAATAGAAACTTATTAGAGGCATCAAATCGTTGGCGTAAAAGTTTGCAAGAGTACATTTATAAAAAAAATTGATGTTACAGAAAAATCAAAACTTGCAGGCCCCCTCAGGCACGTACAGAACTAAAATTCATACATACATACAGATATACCTACATACATGTATACATGCATGCATACATATGTTGGTCTATACAGATATGCGAACGTACGTTCATACATACAAACAAAACTTACGAGTCCTTTCTTGCACTTAGCGCATGCTCATGAAATGATTTCCTAATCTCTATGGTTAGGAAAAACCGGCAGCAGCCAGTGTTGCTCGATTCACAGGATTGCTTATGGCGACCAAAATTAACAACTTGTCCTTAAAAGGACTGTACCATGCAGCCCGTTTAGCCTCGGCAGCATTTTCGCCTATGCCAGCCAAGTTTTGCGTCACAAGTTATTTACATAACAGGAGCAATGAAAAACTTTCATAGTTACACACAAACTAGACGTTGGACGATTCATGAAAATATTACGGACACTAGAATCTGGATGATCGATGAACATAATAAATAATAAAACTCAAACTAGAAGTTGGATGAACGATGAAAATATATTGCTTAAGTGCCGATTTTACTATCGTGCATGAGCGATGAAAACATTTCATACAAAGACTGAATATTATTATTATTATTATTATTATCATTATTATTATTATTATTACTAATATTATTATTATTATTAACATACAGCTGGGTAAAAGAAGTTCATAATAAAGCTAATAACTGTACTGCTGTCTGAGGCGTCATCTTAAAGAGATTCTGGACTAGATGACAGAGTCCTGGAGAGGGAAACAGCGCTTCCTTGGTCGAATAGTTCGTAGTTCAAGATATCGTCACATCGATGACAACAAAGACGACGAATCTCTATCTACTGACAACGAAAGGCGACTCAAGCTCCTACATGTTTTAGATCAGCTTTATATACAGAATTACTAGCTGCACGGCAGAGGCGGCGCTACACCAGGGCGCGCCAGGGCAAATGCCCTGGTAAAAAAGCCTTTACCCTGGTCGATGCCCTGCCAGAATTGTTGCCCTGTCCAGAATTTGTTCGGGCATTTTTGTTATATCCTGAGATATAAATTCACTTAATCACTGAAATGTTAAAATTTGCTTTACAAATGTCACAAAGCGTTCAGCTTCTGTTGGACTTCGCCCATCTGACCTCCTGACTATAGACAACCATAATTGTGCTGGGGCGATTTATGGCAAGCGCGGTAGTGCGATCATATATGGTCACAATTGCAGCTTGTGCCACCCGCGATCCATAAATCGCCCTCTGCGCTGGTTACTTGTTTGGCTGCCCTGGCTATGCTCTGGTTACAAAATAATTATGTCTGGCGCCACCATTGCTGCACGGGGCAGTAACTAGAAAATATTTGGTAAGGGTAGTCGCTTATTTAAATAGCTGCCCTTGCTCTCTCTCTCTCTCTCTCTCTCTCTCTCTCTCTCTCTCTCTCTCTCTCTCTCTCTCTCTCTCTCATCTCTCTCTCTCTCTCTCTCTCTCTCTCTCTCTCTCTCTCTCTCTCTCTCTCTCTCTCTCTCTCTCTCTCCGTATCTGTCTGTCTATTTAATTATATCTCACTGTCTATGTCTCTCCGGCTCTGTCGTTCTGCCTGTGTGACACTCAATCAGTCTTCAGCGGCGTAATATTCCAGGCTGGATGCCAAGTGTCCACGTCTGGCGACAACTCTATATTTTCCGTCAGCGCATTTGCACCTGAGAAGTTACCAATATAATTTTATCTGTGTTGCCCTCATCTTATTGGCATTTTTCTTTATATGAGCACGGATTGCATCCTGCCGAGGTAAACAGGATCCTTCAGGAATTTCAACATTTAGTCATTATTATTATTACTATTATCATAATCATTATCATTATCATTATCATTATCATTATTATTATTATTATTATTATTATTATTATTGTTATTATTATTATTATTATTATTATTATTATTATTATTGCTATTATTAATATTATTATTGTAGTAGTAGTAGTAGTAGTAGTGGTAGTGGTAGTGGTAGTGGTAGTGGTAGTGGTAGTGGTAGTGGTAGTGGTAGTGGTAGTGGTAGTGGTAGTAGTAGTAGTAGTAGTAGTAGTAGTAGTAGTAGTAGTAGTAGTAGTAGTAGTAGTAGTAGTAGTAGTAGTAGTGGCAGTAGTAGTGGCAGTAGTAGTAGAAGTAGTAATAGAAATAATTGCTCTTGAGTCTTGAAACATTGAGTCCCATCAACTCATCCGGGATTAGCTTGAGGTTGGCCAGCGTATATCGTCGGTTTCTGGACAGCCGCGGGAGGTCTCTTTTCTCTTTCAGCGCTTTTCCATCTGCATCCAACACTACAACGCCATCGCATTTCGTGGTACGTACACTAATGTTGCGAAAGGATTATGACCTAATTTTTCAGACATTCAACAACAGCTCGAAGCATAATTTGTAAGACTCTTGATGGATTATATGTACCTCGGGAAAAAATTATTGTTATTATTATGATTATGATTATGATTATGATTATGATTATGATTATGATTATGATTATGATTATGATTATGATTATGATTATGATTATGATTATGATTATGATTATGATTATGATTATTATTATTATTATTATTATTATTATTATCATCATCAGCATCATCCTGATCATCATTGTGCATTTTTAGCACCAGGGTCTAATGGTAGTTTGGTTATTATTGACCTCTCAGCAAATTTTAGGCCAGTGTAATGAGACTTTCTGATTAGATTCTGTCAAGGATTGACCTGAGATGATGAGTTTATGCCATGGTATGGACTATTTTGTTTAGAAGCACTGTCGGGCCATCGAAAACACACCAGTAATTATTCAAAATATAGTAGTCTTTTCCGACTAAGCTTAATAATGTATGTACAAACTTACGAAAAATATAGTCTAGATGTAGTATTACAATGTTCAAAGATATCACATAGCTTTCTCTATAGTCTTATAGTGTTCGAAGAGATAACTCTTCTATACGTCTGGCCTAAAGTTTTCAATAGTACAGTATATCTCTATGTTTAGCTTAAAGCGTTCAAGACTCTAACATGACTTTAAATCTAAGTTTAATGCACTAAAGCGATGGCCGCTCCCACCTAGCAGGCCGCTCCCAAAACTGTAAATGACCCACGACAACCCGCATTTCGAAGTGATGGCAGTTTCCGGCTTGTTTGAGACCTGCGACGTAAGAGAAGAATTCTCTTCAGCGACCGGTTGAGTACAATTGAAGGGCTTGCCTCAATAACCAGGTATGTCGACATACCTGGTTTATGTGAAAAAGTATGCCAGCGTGCTTGCCATATTGTATTCTATATACCCTGCAAATTGGGTGCAAATCTGATTATTTTTGAATTGGCTTTTGGATAAAACAGTTTGTCGACATATTATGGTTTTTAGCAGCCGGCAGCATTACTCCAATGCAATAACCCGGCATGATAACAAAAATTGTCGTTTTTTCTTGTAATCTTTGTATTAAAACCGGTGCAATAATCAGGTTATTTGACATACCCGGTCATTGTCTCTTACTTTCTCTACAATTCACTAAGTTTGCGTTATTTTTTTCTTACTGTAATGTAGCTATGATGACTTACCTTCTTATTGCACGATCAATCTGTACTGTGTGCTAGTCACCATTTGGTGCAAGAATAAGGTATGTCGACAAACAGCAGACGATTTTTGCTTCATACTGGGTTATTGAGTGTCAATAACCAGGTATGAAGCAAAATGTCGTGAAAAAACATTAATTTTATCTTTTGCATGGCATTATGTAACAATTTCGTGAAAGGCAGTAATAACTCACATGGTGCTTCAAACAACTTGTCGATATCTCGTAAAATGGCTAAGATACAACAGTTTGAAGTGTCAAATCTTTGAAGCCATTTTCCCAAAACTCAAAAAATCCGACATACCTGGTTATTGCTGCAAGCCCTTCAATTCGTATCTCGACCCAACGCGCTTCCGTCGTTCCTCGTCCGTCCGTTGCGTAGTTTCGCGACAACGTTATCGGTTGACGCCCAAGACTCCGTTCCTTCATCAGAACGTCGAAGAAAACCAGACTTCTCTGGCGGAAGTCCAACAGCACCCGCTGGCGCTGACAGTTTCGACCTCAGTTCCACTTCGACCATAAGTCCGTCCGTAGAAAACGCCTAAGACCCGTTCCGTCGGCACGTCCACGAAAAACGTCTGCGACCATATACGTCCGCCTGTAGTTCCGAACCCCGTTCCGTCGTCACTGTTGAAGGATACGTCCGCGACCTGCAGCTCCGTTGACTGGATTCGCCCGACTCTCTTCATCGACTGTCTTCCGTTCGACTCCGTGCGTCGACCGTCTTCCTTCGATACTCTTGTCGACTCTCAGTTCGACCGTCCTCGTCGACTGTTCAAGCCGTCTTTGTTTCTGTAGATCACTTCTTTCGGCGATTCGCCTTGACCTAGCGGCCCTAGCCCATCCCTTTTGACCCCACGACCATCACCAACCATCGCTGTACTAGCTATATATTTACAGACCTACGATCCCTACTTTCGTTAAAACGATATATATATATATATATATTAGGGCTGTACCGAATAGGTGATTATCGCTATTCGGCCGAATACGAATAATTGGACCAACTATTCGACCGAATACGAATACGAATAGTGTACAAAATAGGTCTACCGACAACATTCAAAATTTCAAGTGTAAGCAAAAGTTTCAGTTCAGTAAATTTAATACATAAACTAAAAGTAAACAGTTAACTACATGTAATTTTTACATCCTTCTGCCAGTCTGCGTAAACTGGGAATGGAACTAATTTAACTAAACTTAGAAATTGTCACTTACTTAACGTTCATTTAACTCGCTATAGCAGCCGCATATGCAGAAACAGATGTCACGTGACCACTATTCGTATTCGGTTCGACTGCTACTATTCGGCCGAATACCGAATAGCTATTTGGCCCACTATTCGGCCCCGAAGCGAATACGAAGCGAATATTCGGTACAGCTCTAATATATATATATATAATATATATATATATATATATTAGGTTCTAGATTATATATAATTATACACCCTATACTATAGATTCTACAGACCTACATTCATAGATCTGAAGTCCTTACATTAGCTACAAACGACATATATATATGTATATATGTATGTATATATATATATATAGGATGGTTCGCGGATAGGTTGGTGTTGGTGAAAATGTCACACTGGAATAATTAAATTAAAATCAGTATCACCGTCGAATGTTTTAGGACGAAAAGTTGCGATTAGTTATGGATTTACCTTCAGCACCCGTAAGTGGTCTACAATAAAAAATTACCGGAACAGATAAGGGAAAAAAGAGGTATAAACTTTGATTCCGATCAACAAGCGAAGCAAAGGGATGGGCACTGAAAATTAATCTACTGCGAAACCCTTACACCTACGAGGCAAAGGCGATCATTGTGTACAAAGTGAATCTGACCTACTTCAGACTGCTACAGAGTTATACGCAAGAGGTCTGCTTTCAGGGTGGCAATAGAAACCTCTCTGTAAATACTGCCTGGCAACACGAAGATCCGTAAGTCAGTCAGTATGTCAAAAAAATTAACAAGAGTTGACGAATTGGTGGATTTACTCAGAGATGAGAAGTCGACCGACCTTATAGTTGAAAGGCTGGAGCAATCGGACTCGCTGACTTCAGCAATCGAGCAAATGATCAGCAAAAAAATCGACAGAATCATGGATAAGGTACTGGCAAAACTTGATCCAGTGATTGATAAAAAAATTAATGACATTCTTCAACCTAAACTTGAAAGTATAACAACCGAGCAACAGCTAATCAGAGAAGAGAATGCGCAATTGAGGGGTCGCATCGAATATCTGGAGACTGAGGCTAGACATTCAAATCTGGTTCTGCATGGAGTTCAGGAACACTTCATTGGAACAGGGTCGAAAGATGCTGCGGACAAGGAGGCACTTGAAGCTACTCTCAGCCTCTGTAACCAAACCTTGGAACTCAACATCTCTCCAGGCGACATTTCTCTGGCATTCAGACTACCTAAAAAGGGCAAAGAAAGCCATAGACCAATCATTGCAAGGTTCACATCTCAAAGAACAAGAAACCTGGTCTATAGCTCAAGAATGAAACTACGAAACACCACCATATTCGTTAACGAACATCTCACTTCACATAACGCTCAAATCTATGCAAAAGCAAGGGCGCTGGTAAAGGAGGGCAAGGCTACAAAGACCTGGACGGCAGGAGGCCAGGTTTTTATCCTGACGGCGGGAACCTCAAGTTCTAAACCAGTGAAACTGTCTTCCATGCAGGACGTACAGGCTCTGAGTAAACCGACCATGGGCTTAGAATCGCCGTCCGGTGGTCATTGAGACTCTTCAAATTCCTGCTTCACCTGGCCGAAACATTCTACATTCTTCCTTGGGATGACTGCTACTCTCATCTTATCAGGTCCAGCTTCCAACCAACTGCACAGAACTCTCTACGGATCGACTGTTCCTCTCATTCATCCAAGTCTTGAGCACTCGTTTCCATCTCCCAATCTGCGGCGCAAAACCCATAACTCTAGGATCTCGGGTCCTACTTTCACTTATGGACCATTGAGTGAGTTGAATAAGTTACTGTGATTTACTAACTTTATGACTCTTACTCTGGAACAAAAACTATCTCTTTTTTCGACTCATTAGGCCAGATTCGTTTAGATAAAGATTATAGTTGGAATAAGAACTGTTGTCAATCTTAATAAATATTACATTAACAGAGCAGGGCTAGAGAAAGTACGGCGAACTTATTTAGAGGGCAGCACTTACCTGAAATTAGGATGATCTTAGAAGTGGGGTCAGGACCGGTTCAGCTCCTGTATTATAAGTGTTTTGTTTTTCGTGATTTTTGGAATTAATTCTGTTTTTCACTGAAGGTCCTTAGTCCCTCGACTCGATCGTGGTATGATTTAGCTTGAACGGAACTTTAATCGATTGCTTTGTATACTTGATGCTTTTCAGTTTCTTCTTTTCTTCTTTGTTTTGATGTTAGTTGGACTTCTTTTGCTTGTTATAGCTTATTTACAGTTTGTCATTGTTAGATTGACATTGATATCTTGGTTAATCCCGGATCGAATTTAGATCCCTACGGATTTTTTCAGTTGCATAGTTGTTAGATGGTTGATCACTCTTGTGATGTCAAAGGTGTGGCAACCCTCCGCTGTCATTAACCTGTCTGATATAATACCATCTGGGGGCGCTGGGGGCGGGGCTTCTCCTCAACCAACTAGGCTCAATAATAATATTGAAGATATTTATAGTGCTGGGCCTATTGAGTCGCAGGCACTTAGCCCTAACTCAACACTGGGGAAGGCGAACTTATTCAGCTCCCTGAGCTATACTGAGGTAACGCCTAAGGTGAGAATAGAGGAACTGATTATTGAAATAAACTCTCTTCAGGACACGGAATTAGAGGTCTTTTCACAGGCTCCGGATAACACTAAAGCATGCAATGGTGATGATATCGATCCTGATCAAAATCTGTTTAGAACTTCGTCATGGTCTAGTAACTATACCTCCCTGGATAATCTCCAGTTTACTTTAACGCAGGATCAGAGCAGAGAGAAGAATCTAACAGTTTTACATATTAACTGCAGAAGTTTATTGCATAAAATTGGGGAGATAAATGAACTGATTGATAAAACTCATCCAACAGTAATTGCATTAACGGAGACTTGGTTGGAGGATGATCTCCCGGATTGTATTCAAATTCCTGGCTATACTTTTATTGGTAAAGCAAGGAAAAAAGGTAGGGGTGGAGGGGTTGCATTTTTAATGGAAACTGACCTAAACTATATGGTTATTAATCCCAGGAAGAAAATGGAAGACTATGCAGCATTCGAAAGTCTCTTTATCAGAATTAAAATGAAAACTTGTTCTCCCCTAATTGGTGTCATCTATAGACAACCTGGTTCAAATCTTACGGAATTTCAAAGTGAATTTGATCAGCTAACTTCTGAAATTGGGGAAAGGAATAAAGAAATTATATTGCTTGGTGATTATAACATCGATCTACTGAAAGTTAATGAACATAGAGACACTAATTTTTTCTATAATAGCTTAATATCCCACCATTACCTTCCAGCAATTACTAAACCTACTAGGATTACAGAAAACTCCAAAACTTTAATTGATAATATTTTTTGTACCAACTGGGCCAAAATGAAATTCGCATCAATCATAATTTCGGATATATCAGATCACCTCCCAATTATTGCTCAATTTTCTCTTGAAAAATATAACACAAAAGAGGCGGAATATGCAAATCAAAGATCAATTACCCCAAAAGGACTTGAAAATTTTGCTGCAGCGCTTGAGGGAACTAGTTGGGAACGTGTTAGTCAGTATTCGCAATTAGGATTAGTTAATGAGGCGTATGAATCATTCATCTCCACTTACAAGAAGCTTTACTCCGAGGCATTTCCAATTCAACATAAGAAGAGTGATAAAAGGAAAAAAACTAGGAACGTCTGGATGACGCCTGGACTTTTGAAGTCTTGTAAAAGAAAAAACTTATTATATACTAAGTATATAAAAAACCCAACCTCGGAAAATAAAAAGATTTTTACAACTTATAGAAATAAATTTAAGTCACTAAGAATACTCACAGAAAAGAACTACTATAAGACTGAATTTGAAAAATCTCATAATGACATTAAGTCTACTTGGAAAGTGATTCGTTCGGCAATGCAGCTGAACGCGAGAAATATGAAAATAAATGCACTGACGATTGGTGAAAACAGAATTGAGGATCCTGGAGCAATAGCAAATCAATTTAATGATTACTTCCTTAATCTGCCTAGGATGTTAGCTAATGAAGTACCTATCACCCAAACCTCGTACACAGAGTACTTACCGAAGCCTAACTTGAACTCCATGGGGCTTATCCTAACTACGCCAGAGGAAGTACTGAGAATAGGCCAAACTCTAAAAAAAAACCATTCCAAAGGATTAGATGACATTGATCCTTATGTCGGACTACAACTTATCCATCTAGTCACCCTTCCTCTTTCTGAAATTATAAATAGTTCCCTACAGAACGGAATAGTACCGGAATCTCTGAAAATGGCGAAAGTAGTGCCTATACTTAAAAAAGGGAACAAAGAGGATATTACAAATTATAGGCCTATTTCGATCCTGCCATTATTTGCAAAATTTTTCGAAAAGGTTATGTACGATAGATTAATTTCGTATATTAAAAAAACTAACATGATACATCCATCCCAACATGGCTTTCAAGCGGGTCACTCGACATTCATGGCACTCTTGGATATGGAAGAAATAATATCCAAATCTATCGATAATAATGAATATTCTGTGGGGGTGTTTTTGGACCTTGCCAAGGCTTTCGACACCGTAAGTCATAAAATACTACTAAAAAAACTAAGCCACTACGGGATCAGGGGAATACAGTTAAAATGGTTTCAGAGTTACTTAGATAATCGTAAGCAAAGTGTTGAATGTAGGGGTGCCATTTCGGGTTTGGGTAATATTGCCTTCGGAGTCCCCCAAGGCTCCAATCTTGGGCCAATCCTCTTTTTAATTTATATTAATGATCTAGCATCTGTCTCCACTGCCCTATATTGTATACTGTTCGCAGATGATACGAGCTTAGTATACTCAAATTCCTCGCATGAAATTCTCATGGAAACAGTGAATCGAGAGTTAAGGAAGGTGAATGACTGGTTTCATGCGAACAAACTTACACTCAATACTGACAAAACAAATTTAATCATTTTTAAATCACATAGGAAAATCAAACCCGTAAACTGGCTATTCCATCTTAATAACCATCCGATAACACAAGTGGAGAATACTAAGTTCCTGGGAGTCTTTATAGACCAACACCTTAATTGGAAAGCACATTTAGACTATATTTCGTTGAAAATTGCAAAGAACACAGGTATACTCTCAAGAATAGCCTATTTACTCCCTCAAGACATAAGAAAAAGTTTATACTTTACATTAATATACCCCTACTTATCCTACTGTAATTTCATATGGGCATCCAATTATCCGTCTCGTTTACAAAAACTGAACACTTTACAAAGAAAAGCCATAAAAATGATTGCTGGAGTGGAATACAGAGCCTCATCTCACATTATCTTTACTAAGCTGAAGTTATTAAACATCATTCAAATCAGAAACTATCAAATAGCAGAACTATTCTATTGCTTCGAGCATGCTATGCTGCCTATGTCTTATGCTAATTACTTCGCTAAAGCATCGATGACCCACACATATCTCACAAGGGGAGCACAACTATATAGACCCATAAAAGTTCGCACGAATCTTAGAGCTTTTAATATTAAAGCACTGGGACCGCAGATCTGGAATTCTATTCCACTACATATTAAAACAGCACAAAGTAGGAGACAGTTTAGGATTCTTTTGAAGGAGTTTCTCTTAGCAACATTTTCTAGTGCAGCGACTTAATCTAGTAGGCCTACAGTAAAAAATGTATCTGGGTCTGGTTGGGGGGCACCCAGCGCCCGATAGTTAAGACTAGTTAAGTATAGTTAGGGGTAACTAGCGCATCTTTATCCTAATCAACTTCAGTCAATACATATAAGATGTGCAAAACTTTCAGTTTCTTTTCTTGTTTTTGCTTAGATTTCTGTCTAAGAACCATCTACATATCTTGTACATGTCACAGCTTGGGTATCCCCGTCTAGCGGGACTTTGGTCCCTTTGGGGTCGCCCTTTGTCTCTCCTGGCAAATGTAGCTCTGTCTAAAATTAGCAAAAAATAAAAAATCTCGGTCATAGAAATTTAAATGTATACTGCATCCTATTTGTTATCCTTATCATGCTAAACTAATTATTAGTACTGAATTGAGGATTATTCTGGTCTTGCACAAAGTCTCCGGAGTGTATACGGATGCTCTATTAATTGAATAATTTTCTTGTTACCTGTAAATATGTTTGTTCCTGATTGTCAGTTGATACAATAAAGTTATTGATTGATTGATTGATTGATTGATATATATATATATATATATACAGTGCTCGAAATGGAAAATTTTACGAAACGGAACGCTAGTCAAAGATATGGGAGCATTCACATTTCAGAGGACAATAAAAACGTTAATTTCATAGTATTTTCCACTGGACGAAAGGGAACGATAATACGGATGCATTTGACGAACCGGAACGGCGTTCCGGTGCGTTCCGGTCCATTTCGAGCATATATATATATATATATATATATATATATATATATATATATTATATATATATATATATATTATATATATATATATATATATATATATATATATATATATATATAGTCTGCATGATATAAAAAAGCTAGAAGTCATTGGTGACAAGCCAGTTTTATGGATTTTAGTTAGGTAATAACATGTAGGAAAACATGCTAAAACCTGCAAGGTGTACCTTGCTGGCAAAATTAGATATAGCAGAAAATAGCCCAAAAATAGCCCACTTATGAAAATGACACAATTAAGACTGTAACTCTGTATAGCTGGCATATTTGAATGATCTTGGTGTCTATTTCCATAATTATGGGGTCAGGTAATCGAATGATAATGGAATTAAGGTGCTGGACTTAATGCGTTTAGAAATTGGGCACGTCGGGCGCAAATAAATGCCAATATGGGGAAAATGTGAGAGTCTTGGGGGACCTTTAAATATTTTTGAAATGTCATAAAATTTTGCAGATGTTCTTATGGGACCATAAAGAAACTTTTTAGAGGAACTGCATCAAAAGTTTCATAAAAATGTTTTTCCTTGTTTGCCTTGGGACACCCTAATAAACAGTGGTTGATCAAAAGTAACATATGCTGTGACAATGTTCAACTTTGCTGCTTGATCAGCAACAAAAGACAAAGTAGACAGGATACAAGACTTGTCGCCTGAGTTCAGATCAATGATGGGCAACAAACGAATATCTGCCGGTGGCTGATACTCACCCATGTTTACATTTTGCATAAAGTCACCCCAATTTGGACGTGGTTTACATTCTTCATGAAAAACCATCCGGTATGCCAAACAAGATCGAGGTCTGTCGACATTGGCAATGTGTGCAGGTGCTGCAGTTCAACATATGGTTTGAAAATATTTTGAGACAATACTGGTATATTCGGAGGGGTATAACGCAAAATATTGATTCCCCTGCCCAGCACAAGGTTCTCAACACTCACTCTAGGTTTTCTCTTAATCGGAACCTCACTAAAAGCCCCATGGTTTGATCTGTCCAAACCAACTTCAGTGGATTCGTCATACAGTGGAACTAAATCATCACAGTCTACATCCACCGAGCGGTCTCCCACTGACATTGATATGATGCCCATACCGTGAAAAGTGTTACTGCCATCTAGTGTCACCACAGCGTGATCGACATTATCTGCTGACCATTGTGTGAAAATTCCTGGATCAGAAGGTGGCAGATCATTTCCATCTGTCTGAATTACAGACTGCTTGTACTTAACAATTTAGTCAATCGAAATCGAGAATCCCAGCGATGCTAGAACTTTAATTAACCACTGAGCTCCCAAAGCATGGTCGACAGACACACCGACACCAAATAAAACCGGTGAAATGACAGAACGAGGACGGAAATCCCAATTTGCTTCACTTAATCCGTTATTAGAGTCTGCAGAAATGTGTTTAACAATGGCAGAATCCACAGTTTAGCCAAACCTCTGTCACGTATAGTGGCGTTAAGCGGGTAATTTTCGTGATCAAACGTGCCTCACGTATACTACATCGCAATAGTTTTGCTGCAGCTTCAACTATCCGCTCACTTTCCTTCTCAATGTCTGCATCCCTCTCACTGTACCACTTGTTACTGATGATACGCGATGCTATACTTCTGAAGCATAGGCCTATCACATCCTTGCGACCACAAATGACAGCAAACCATATCTCCTCACCATGATGCAGATTCAGCAATTTCTTCAAATGCTTCACAGAATATAGTGGGTGCGGTCGAAAAAAAATAATCCATTACGAAAATTGCGGTTTCTCGAAAACCGCTGAATATTTTGTTACAAAACTTCGCCAGTCTATTTGACACATATCTATCTACAGCTTGGCTAAATCTAATGAAATGCGAATCATGAAAACCAAAATGGTGCAACCCTGAAGTGAAACAATGTTATTTTCGTTTCAACAGACAGTTACTGACAGCAATAAGCAACAAAGTAATGACGCAAGCAGTAATGTAACAAGGTTCAAGGTTACTTATTGTTATTGGCAAGATTAGGCCAAGTGTTAAGTTTTGTGCAAGGAATGTTTGAAGTGACCACCGTTTGCTTTTACGCAAGCTTGCAGACGTTTTCGAAAGTCCAGAACAGACTTCTGAATGGTCTCAAGTGGCAAGTCATTCCAGATGATTTGCAGCGTATTTTTCAGTTCAGGAATGTTCTTCGGCTTTGTGGTAAGTTTGTTGTAGGTCTCAAGCATTGCACCCCAGACAGCATAGTCGAGTGGGTTCATATCTGGGGAATTTGGCGGCCATGAATCCTTGTCGATGAAGTCCGGACAGTGACTTGTTAACCAATCTTGGGCCAGCTTTGCGCCGTGAGCGGGCGCTCCATCTTGCTGAAAAATGAACTGATTTCCCAGTCATCGACAAGCTTAGGCAAAAGATTCACCACGTAGTACATAGCATTGACTTTGGCCATCTCGTCAATTAAATGCAAGCGTCCCTTACCCTCATAGCTGACATCTGCAGAAACCATGATGTGGGGAGAGAACTTGGCTCTCTCGACCAACAGACGGCTTGGATGGATATCGCCTTTTTTCTTCTTCGCCCAGACGCAGTTGTTTTGATTATAAATGGGTGGATTGATGTAAAAGATTTTTTCATCGGTGAAGAAAACCTTTTTTGTCGCTCGTGAATTCAGCCGTCCCAGCAGTTTCTTACTGCGCTCCAATCTTTTCTGTTTCGTGGCATCATTGATCACCTGCGCGGGAACACGACGAAATGCTGTCAGACCGAGATCAAACTTTGCAATACGACGAACCGATTTCTGGCTTATCATCAGCTCTGCTGCAATCTGCCGCGTACTCTTACTCGTGCCGGGTTTGTCTTGAGAGCAGATGAGTTCAGCTACTTTTTCGACATTTTCTTCCGTACGCACATTTCTCGGTCGTCCACTCCCGGATTTGCGCTTTACCGCCGAGCCATGTTCGTCCACCCTTCGACAGATGCTCTGCACAGTGCCAATTTTCCAGTTCTTATCGGGAAATTTGGCTCTGATTTTTCTGTAGCCAAATCCAAGTTCTCTTAAAGTCTGTATTCTCATTTTAACATCATCGGATATCTTGCCCATGTTGAATAAAACTGTTTGCTTACAATTGCAATTTTACTCAAAATGTAAACAAAACGCCGTCTGCAAAGCGGAAATGACGTAATTATGGCACACCGCAGGCTACTTTATGTAAAAATATGATTTCCTATTTCGTGAATGCCGTGTTCAGTTGAAAAATGCAGTTCTTTCTTATGCCTGATGTCATGATCACAAATATAAAGATACTGACTTAAAATTTTCAAATAATATGCAAACATATGTTACGAATAAGAATGAAAACATTTGTAACAACATATTCAGCGGTTTTCGAGAAATCACAATTTTCGTAATGGGTTATTTTTTTCAGCCGCACCTTGTACATCATATGGTTTATCTGTTAATCTTCTCATCTCTTCCTGAACCTCGCCAACTGTGTACAATTCACCACAGTTTGGCTCCATTGACTGACACACTGTCTGAAATATTTGCATCATATCCTTATTCGGTCACCGGCCACGGTTTGCCTTCTTAGCATTATCCTGCTCAAGTGATGACTTCGGCTTTCCGCTGCTGAAGTAGGCCTATGTGTGACACTTTGTGTGATATCGCGCTTCTGCAGCAATAGCGTCACCACACGTTATTAAACGTCCAACCACCTCAAAACTCCAATCATCCATGCGCTTCTCACAGGCTCTCTCAATTGTCATAAACAAAGCTTTTGTTTCTGCAACACGTATCTTATCAGCCATTTGCTTAAGATGCTTATGATCAATAGCAGCAAGCTTTGTGCAGAGAAAACAATCTCGTTTCCAATCAAATAGTTCGCTCGATGAACGGAGAACCTTACCCTGACTATCTGACTGTTCAGGCTCAACGCTGCCAGACTTACGCTCATGCAGTTCACAAGGTCGAATACTATTGTACAGTATTCTGCAGGATTCACGAACCTTAACGATGCATGGATTGCAAGCCATGTATCGAGTCAAATCGCTATCACCCCTCCGAATGCTAGCATTTATGATGGCTTTCTTTCCTCTCGTCTGTCTAACTGTAGTCAGGTTCAAATCGCTAGTCGAAGGATTAGCAACAGAACGGCAAATAGGGCCTAATGCAATTATCTTCGCAGTGCACCGACACATCTGCCTCGTTCGCCATTATCGCTCAACTAACTTCCCTTGCAATTAAAGTGTTACACAACCTCAACAGCTTACATTACCTGATAAAATCGAAGCAATAACATAAAATCTAACGCCTAACTAACTTCAAACTCGTTAGAAACAAGTACATTTCACGAAATTAATAAATAAAATTGCACATAATCGGCAAAGGCATGAAACCAAAGACAGCGTATATAAAAGTGAGTATGTAGGAAGGCATTTATTTCGCTAAAATTTGCCGACATTCAATTGCAAATTTTACAAATTGCCATTGTTAGGTTCACTGCAGGTTTTTACGGGAATGAGCCCAAAGCCTACTTAACACATTGCCAAAATATCGCTTTGTCACGATTTAGTTCTAGGTTTTAAATTTTCGGCTTTTATTCTGGCTGATTAATATTAGTCTATAGCTTAAATACATCCTATGCTACTGTTCCTATAGGCCTATATCTATACAGACCTACTGGTTTCGTACCAAAGTCAACTCGAGACAGATTCACTTGAACGACACGTTGGCAGTTAATTATTACAAATACAATTAGGTTGGCTGAATGTATTTTCGAGAGGTTCACGAAGGTGCGATAAGCAACCCAGGTACAAAGAAAGGAACGAGGAGGGCCGAATCGTAAAGATCTTGAATTCGTTTAAGATACAATGACACAATCAATCAATCGAGTCTACAGAAATGCTTCAATAAATTTATTGAAAATTCGAAGAGGTTTTGTGACAAGATTTTAAAAGTGCATGAGAAATTTGAATGTCCACTCCAGAGTAGGCCCTAGTTAATATTTATTACGCACAAACATAATTGCTTTCATTCATTAATTCGTTGAATTCCAAAGCGTTCACATAGGAGAACCTGACACTTTGTATGGATTATTGCACTGAATGGAGTTGCAGTACATTAGGCAGCTGTCGAAGGTTCCTGAGAAATATGTCTCACGAGTGCATCCTGGTTTGTGAGTATCAATATATTCTTGCAAAGCGCAAAATGCCTCAGTCATCTGGCCACTTATTTTGCCATTTTCTACGAAACAAAATGTACATTCAGTAAAATTACGTTTCTGAAAATATAACAATTATTTCAGGTTATAAGATACATTGCGTTAAAGTATAAACAAATAAAGCTTATCATTCTTGCTTATGCATAATATGCTTGTGTGTATACATGACATCACATGTACATGAATGTATGCATTTATGTACGTATGTAGGTATCGAGGACACTTGTGTTTATGTATGTTCGACTGTACTTATATATGTTGTGTATACATGTATTATCTTTGTTTGTATGCAGGTATTGATGTATTATTATTATTATTATTATTATTATTATTATTATTATTATTATTATTATTATTATTATTATTAGAATTCTATTTTAAAGTCGTCATTTAGCCTACTGGCATACCATAACGTTTAAAAACTCATATATTTTAAGTAATCTTTTTCGCGAATACTTTATATTTCAGTTCAAATTTCTCTTTCCGCCAACCATTCCAAGAAAAAGTAATGTTTAGTTTTGGTAAAGCTCACCAAAATAAGTTTGTTTGTGAGACAGTGTCATATTTTGAGCTTTCCATCTATAAGATATTTATGTTAGAAAAGAGACCTGTTATTAAGCGTCTTTGGATTCTTTCACTATTAAAACCTCACGCCTTAAACTCTCAAATATCTCGAAAACTAAGAATTATCATATGTACGGGAAACCCCACTTGTGATGCATTGGTCTTTTGCCTATCTAGATATTCCACTTTGCTGCACAGATTGCTGGAATGACAGAGAGAAATTTAAACTAAGTTTCGGATTGTTGTTATTCGCATCTTCTGAGGGAAGATCCATCACGCGCATGCGCGGTTTTTCAGATTAATAACTATTCAACGTTGTGGCCTACAGATGCAGAGGCTTGTTAGTCGCTAGGTGGACACGCTGCAAAGCAGTCATCCCTATTAAAGTTAACACAAAAAGCCAGGCTAGAGCGATTTGCAAATTATAATCAACAGCAGCATAAAAACAGTTAATTGCAAAAGACACGTGTCTATTCTGAATTGTAAACTTGTACAGTAGATAAAGATCAATCGAATATATCTCCATTCTTGATCCATTTAATAGAAGAGTTTGGCAGGAGGCAAAGTAGCTACACTGGTTAGAGTGCACGCTTCGTCATAATCCTATGAGTGCGTGAGATCGCGGTTCGCCTCCCGGTGGTGACTTGTTTCACAGTTTTTACTACCATGGAAAAAGCCTCTATAAAAATAGATTTTGCTGGCGAAAGTACTTTTTGCCCTATAAAGTTTTATTACTTATTCTTTTAGTATTACATGTATTATAATTATGGCTCAATATTTACCGTGACCAAGCTGCATGTACATTTTCACAATATTCAGGAAAGACATCCCATTTAAGTAAGCCTATTTATTACCTTAGACCTACAACCGTTTCTGCCCAGTTTATTTTGTGTATTTTGCTACCGTGATTGGTGAATAAAGATTTGCATATTATTACAGTCAACGCATAGCGGATAAGTGCATTGCGGATAAGTGCATAATTTTATCGCTTATGTGCACGAAGCTGGTCGGTCCCGTTTTAATATATAGGGTAAGCCTATCTCAAAGATGACAACTCTGCTATGCTGCTATCTGCATATCACTTATGTGTATAATTCGGATATGTGCATAGCCGACTATGCCAGTTATGCACTGCTCTGTGTAAATCAAAGCCGCTTACTTGTGTAGGCAGCTTAGAACATTCTGGCCTACGAGGCACGTCCATGGACAGTTAACGACTGAGGCTGTCGGTTGCTTTGTATCATCAGATGATGTAACATTGATACCAGTTGACATTCTGGTAAGAGTATATGGCACTTACAACATTACACTTTTTTAACGATTACCTTTACTTATCCCAATGGTTAATGAAGGCATTTTAGGCCTAATATGTAAACACCGTCTCTGTTATCAGATACCAATACATTTAGCACATTTTACACAGTACAGTTCGGCTAAGTGCACCACAGGATCAAGGCAGCCCCGAGGCTATTCACTTTAGCAGCGTCGACTGCGTAATTATCAGTCATGGATGGGTAAAGGGACGCTGGAGATGTGCAGTGGACACTGAATAGAGAACACGGGCGTTAATCAGTGATGAATTGGGCAGTCACACCATTATCAACATGTTAACCAGAGCTGATAGTGACAGTAGGCCTAACTGACACCTTGACAAATTGTCAGAACATGATTAGCATTTTCACGTTTTATATTAACTAACAGTGCTTATTAATCATTTGTTATTTTGTGATGACTGACATTTACACCAAGTCATTTCATTCCTTCAGTGCACAGCTAACTTAACACATATGAATTCATTGAAAAACATCCTCAAATATATGTAATTCAATAAAGAAATTTAAAAAAATAGCTCAACAATCACATTCATTATTAGACCAGAAGTAGAGCTGGGATATTTTACAACACTGACACAGTCATCTGCACCATAGCTTTATGTTAAGTTTTTGGTATTGTTTTTAAGTATTTGCCATGGTTTCATCAACGGCAGTCTACAAGTTTTTGTTTGGGTTTTTGCAAGTTTTTCTCGATTATTACCGGCTTTCTCCATCGTCCCGGCAAAAATACTGGTACTACATTTTTCTGAGTTTTCTGGGTGACAGTGATGACTGTGTTAGACAGGGTCCCAACAACATGCATTAAACGTGGTTGTCTTAATGGGATAAAGCAGACCTTGCCACATATTATCATGTCAATAATATATACCTAGTTCCAATGGAATTTTTCTAATATCGTTACAAAATGCAATATTCTGTATGCATGTGCTTGTGTGTGTGTGTGTGTGTGTGTGTGTGTGTGCGCGTGCGTGTGTGTGTGTGTGTGTGTGTGTGTGTGTGTGTGTGTGTGTGTGTGTGTGTGTGTGTGTGTGTGTGTGTGTGTGTGTGTGTGTGTGTGTGTGTGTGTGTGTGTGTGTGTGTGTGTGTGTGTGTGTGTGTGTGTGTGTGTGTGTGTGTGTGTGTGTGAGCATGGTGATGACATAGGCGCATAGATGCCATGTACAAAATGAATATAGATGGTTTATGCTCAGCCACAGCTGAATATTGTCCGAAAACCACTCATCACACTCAGCTTTAGTGAGATGGTGAGCAAATGAAGATCAAATCCATAGCTGCTAAAGCGTGATCTGTGGAAAGCAAGTGAGCGTCCCTGCTATGGGCAGATACAAGAGACCAGAAAGTGTGCAACAGCAGAATTTAAGCATTGCATTAGAAACAAGAATTCAATGGATGATGAATATATTTCTAAAGACTTCAGGTAAAGGACACGAATATCTTGTCAATTGCTATTGTAAGTGGTTTCATCAGCAAGTCTCTTGCCTCTGTCTTCTCGACATCTCCGCCGCATTCGACACCATTGATCACAACCTCCTTCTTCAACGACTATCTTCTTGGTTTGGCATCTCTGGCACTGCTCTACTCTGGTTCCAGTCCTACTATTCTTCTCGATCCTTCTATGTTAAAGCCTCCAGCCACTGCTCACAACCCCTTCCTCTTTCCTGTGGTGTCCCTCAAGGCTCCGTCCTGGGTCCACTACTTTTCATACTTTATACCACTCCTGTAAGTCATCTCATAAAATCATCCTCTGTCGACCACCATCTCTATGCAGATGACACCCAACTCTTCATATCCTTCTCCCCAGGCTCTTTTTCCAACCCCATCACACAACTACACAACGTGGTTAACTTTATTTCACAGTGGATGTCATCCAATCTTCTCTGCCTTAACCCTTCCAAAACCGAATTCATCATCCTAGGCCTTCCTGATCAAATCAAAAAAATCCCTGATCCTTCCATAAACCTTTCGACTAACTCATCGTCACTCACCTTCACCTCTGACTCCCCTGTTCGCAATCTTGGTGTCATTTTTGATCCACACCTCTCCTTCTCTAACCACATCTCCAACCTCTCGCTCCCCTGCTTCATGCACATTCGTGACCTCCGACGCATACGACCCATGCTTGACCTTAACACTGCCTCCACCATTGCTACCTCCGTTGTTCATTCGAAGCTTGATTACTGCAATTCTCTTTTCCTCAACCTTGAATCCACTCAAATCAAGCGTCTACAGCTTATCCAAAACTCACTAGCCAGAGCTGTCACTAGAATGCCCAAGCATCATCATATCACTCCCATCCTCAAATCACTCCATTGGTTAAAAATCCCAGAGCGAATCCACTACAAAGTCCTATCACTAACCTACAACTCCCTACAATATTCCCAGCCCAAATACCTTCGTGATCTCTTCACCATTCAGACAACCCGCTCCACCCGATCATCCTCAATTCTCAGTCTTTCTCGACCCCCAGTCACTACTCACCTAAAGTTCTCCAACCGAGCCATATCCATCACAGCACCACGCCTCTGGAATGATCTCCCCCCTGAATTTCGCAGTTTCGTGGTGCCTCCATCATCATTGCAACCCGTCCTTCACAGGGCCGGCGCCAGAGTATTTGGCGCCCTAGGCGAACCTGTTGCACTGCGCCTCTGGCAAGTGCGATAACTTGGCCTAATTAATATTAAATTAATCAAGTCAATATAACCTTCACACAGGAATGCAGTCGAATGCTGCATCTTTAATTTAGTATCGTCGTTCATTGTAATCACCTAAGAATCATTATTGCTTATAAATTAAACAAAAATATGGCACTTAATAAATTTTAAATTTTAAAGTTTGCCATAATTAAAGTAATAGTCTGCAGCGGCGTTATTGCAGCCTATAAGCTTATATGCTGTATTTGGTTTAACACGTTTTATGGGAATTTAAAATGTAAATATTAATTAATGATACAGTGCACAGTTTCATTTGAACACTTATCAGGCCTAACTCCTGTGGCTACGTTTAGGCCTACTAAGTCCTAGTCCTACCTACGTGCGAAGTCTATACAAATATAATGTAATTTCAAAATTTGATTTTTCGCGCTTTCTCTTTAGCAAATGTAGAAACGAGAAGCAGATTAGCCTACGTATGACCTACTTAAAAATTAAAGCAACAAGAACTACTACTCTAAATTTAGAAGTTCCTTACCATCAGTTGAGTCTTAGTTTCTTTTTTTTCAAGAGAGCTTTGAATACTGCATACGTTCGTACAATGTAGAGTGTACAGGCCACAAGTCTTGTAGAGAGACATTGAGAGAGACAGACTGCGACAGAGACAGCGAGAGAAAACGAGAGACAGAGACAGACAGACAGACAGAGAGTGAGAGAGAGAGAGAGAGAGAGAGAGAGAGAGAGAGAGAGACGAACAAGGCATACTATTCAGGCATATTTTAGCCTTAACGCTGGAGCTGCGAGATTATACGGTTAAAGTGTGTCGTGGTTGTACATCTAAAAGAGAGAATCTGGCTCATGTGCAGCTGGGGGTCGAACAAGGTCAATTACTCCGACATATCAGAGTAACCTAGTACATGTATAGACAAGTACCATCCGTCATCATACAGACTGCAGAGAGGCTGATACATACACGCAGTACACGGGCTTTTTGAACACCGTAGGCAGCGGCTATACGTTCAGATGGAACAATTAACCAAATTTAAAATTTGCGCGCTTGGAGGAAAATGACAGATAGGGCCCTAAAGCAGAATGTGACAGGGGGTGCGTACACACCTAAGGAGCGCCTTGTATGGCTAGGCCTACGCCTCGATCTGGACTGGCAAAACGGCGGCAATGGTTTAACAAATATTTCTTTGTGTAGCTTTTCTGCCGCCCCCAGAAATGTGCCGCCCTAGGCGGCCGCCTAGTTCGCCTAGTGGTTAAACCGGCCCTGGTCCTTCATCCTCATCCTCATGTTCCTCTATCTATCACCCCCGGGCTTTCCACTCAAAACTGAAGTCTCACCTTTTCAAATACTCCTACCCTGACTCATCTGATACTCCGCCTTCCAATTCTTCTCGCCGTAAACGACACCCGCCTTGACAGCTGCTCTGCCTTTCCTGATATGGTACCCTGGAAACCGGACTTGGACCTCTTTTGGACTACTCTCTGGAAACACCCTTTTGATTTGGTTTGGCCTCCTGGAATTTGGACTTGGACCTCTTTTGGACCACTCTCTGGAAACCCCCTGATCCGGTACCCTGGAAATCGGACCTGGACCTCTTTTATACTACTCTCTGGAAACTCCCTTTGATTTGGTTTGGCCTCCTGGAATTTGGACTTGGACCTCTTTTGGACCACTCTCTGGAAACCCTCTGATCTGGTACCCTGGAAATCGGACTTGGACCTCTTTTAGACTACTCTCTGGATACCCCCTTTGATTTGGTTTGGCCTCCTGGAATTTGGACTTGGACCTCTTTTGGACTACTCTCTGGAACCCCCTCTGATCTGACGTAGCGCTCGTGAATAGGCTGGTGTCCTGCGTTTGGCCTTCGAGTGGCGCTTTAGAAGTTTGGAGATTACGATTACGATTGCGATTACGAACATGTCTAGTACTCCTCAAGGAAGTCTAATTCTATGCATTGAGTGCTCTATATTCAGTTCTGTACTCAACTGGTTTTAGTGTTTTTTCTTATGAGCCTAATATTGACCACTGGACTAGGCATTTCTTCTTTATGTTCTCTGCCCTTGGGCAGGTTCGTATGACCAGTGACGCCATCTTTCTCGATTCTGTGCCTCCCTTTTTAGCGTCATTTGCATTTAACTCGGGGTAAGTTGGGAGGTGGTTTCCCGTTGCCTTCCTCCCGGTGTTTTTATGGAGAGACACCATCTGTCTGCGTCGATGTCGTTCGTCGTCCGTCCTTCGGCTTCTTCGCCCGTGGGGCACACGCTTATACCTATACCCCTAAGCCGTAATTTTTCTGGTTAACGGCTGGCTTAAGCAAATTTACGGCTGGTTTTTCGGCTAGCCGTAAAAGAGTGGAAACTACCTTTTTCGGCTAGCCGTAAATTTTTTACGGCTAGCCGAAAAAGGTAGTTTGCGCTCTTTAAGCGCGTAAACTACCTTTTTCGACTAAAAGCGCATCAGTCATTAACACAGTAATACAATAAACACTAGGGACTACTTTTAAATCGAAAGGTGGGCAATATTCACTCAGTTTCAAAATAATTTTAGAAATAAATTCAACTAATTATGTTAAGAAACAAACGGACATCATGTGGAAACTTATAATCACAACTATGCGCATGTTGTAGCCAAACTTTTTCCGGCGGCTAGCCGTGAAATAACTCTCGGCGGTTTTTCGGCTAAGCCGTAAAATTTCCGGCGGTTTATCGGCTTGCAGAAATTTTTTCGGCTCGGCGGCTAACGGCGGCGGCTTAGGGGTATGCTTATACCGGCGTGTACTCGGTCGTCCACCACGCACTCTGTTCCAAACAGGAGGGGCCACGTGAAGGCGGCGTGGGTGGACCTTTGAGCAGCAGAGGCTATTTCAGACGCTTGCATGCTCCATTCTAGGCATTAAAGTATTTAAAAAAAAGCATGTGGTATACCAAATACAAAACACTATGAAAAGTATTTGAAATAAAAATACAAATTACACAAGATTGAAAGAATTTTAAATAAATGGGAGGGGCATAGAGTGATGGTAACATTCCTGGCCAGGAGAGCATTAGATCGCGGTTCGATACCCGTTACCACCCTCTAGGGCAGTGTCTTGCATGGCTGCCAGACGTGTGTTTAATAAAAAAAATCTTGATTTTACTGTCATGTTTCAATGTAATCTTACTGAGTTTGTCAGTTTGAATTAATAAAGAAGAAGATTATTAAAAAATATAAAAAAAATTCAATGTATTTCAAGGAGTATTCCAAATACTTTATATTTCAAATACTCGCCAGCACTGAGTGGGTCATACACGCATGAAATCATGTCTTTTAGTGCAACCACTGAACTTCTACTTGGTGAGACATATGTGAGTTAACGAACCGAATTAGGACACAAAAATTAATACGATTATTTACATAGGAACAAACTCCACCTCCTTTCCTCTTGAGCCTGTCATGACTATTAAATGAACATTCTTCAGTGAAATATCCTTTTGAGCTGCTTCTTACAGAAACATGTTTCTGTTATTAAGGCGATTTCTGCTTTGTTTTGCAAGGTAATACTGTCTTCAATTAAGACGTATACCATATTGATTTGGAGAAATGGGAAGCAGGGAGGGGAACAGATAGAATTTTCTTGTACTTTTTTTTATACCAGCTTTATGCAACAGCATGTTATGGAGCCAACCAGAGGAGACAACATTTTGGACTTAGTGATAGCAATATATAGTACAGAATATGAGTGTAGGAGAGCATTTTAGTACTAGTGATCATCAGGTTATCAGATGGGAATTAGTCATGAAGCAGACCTAGTAAGTCAGAGCTAATTATGAAAAGAGCCAACTTCTTTAACACTCGAGTGCCCAAGCTATTTTTTGGTACACGAATGCCCAAGGGGGGGTCCGACCGTGTTTTCATTGTGATATCTGGAGAATGGATTGGAATATTTTAACGGGATTTGGCTTGTTATAATCCAAATTGAATTTCCAATCGACTGATATATGGTATTTCACAATAGCGCCACCTGGTGAAACTTTATTTGAACTTTAATACTTGTTTGTAGTGTTTTGCAATTTCGGGATTTTTCGCAGGTACCGGGGTATTCAATAATGTACGCAAGTAGTTGTTGCCTGGTTGTGGGGTACAGGATTGGAATATTTTAATGGGATTTTGCTTGTTATAATCCAAATTCAATTTGCATTCAACTGATATATGGTATTTCACAATAACTTGCGTTAAAAATTTATTTCTGTGCTGGTAAACCATATGCCAGTATGACCATCAGCCGCATATCTTGGGGTGTCCTTGGTATATGCTATGGTTGTGGGGTACATGATTGAACTATTTTAACGGGATTTGGCTTGTTAGAATCCAAATTCAATTTGCAATCGATTGGTATATGATATTTCACAATAACGTGCGTTAAAAATTTATTTCTAGGCTGGTAAACCATGTGCCAGTATGACCATCAGCCGCATATCTTGGGGGGGGGTGCCTCGGTTTACGCTATGGTTGTGGGCTACAGGGGGGTAGAATAATCACGCAAAATATGTCATACGAAGCCAAATTGAAGGCTTTAGGATGTCCTAAAACCGCTTTTGCAAATTCGTAGCCTCGGTATACGCTATGGTTGTGGGCTACAGTAGTGAGGTGGCTTAGTGAAATTAACGTTACACGGCGGATAAAAGCATCAAATTTGGCAGGATGATCTGTCAGGGTCTACTAATTAATGTTAGAAGGGGAGCCCTCTGAAATTTTGAAACGTTTTTATGTAAAACTTAAAAATTCAAAATGGCGTCCAAGATGGCTGCCGGGAACTAAAATTGTTTCTATCTCAGGCACTATTCAACCTAGAAAGCTGTTTTTGGTGTCAAATTGTAGGGTTTATTGCTCAGTGTTCAGTTAAAATAACTTCAATCACTTAATGTATCATTCCAAGATGGCGTCCAAGATGGCCGCCGGGAGCTAAAATTGTCTATATCTCAAGCACTATTCAACCTAGAAAGCTGCTTTTGGTGTCAAACCGTAGGGTTTATTGCTCAGCCTTCAGTTGAGTAGTAGTAGTCATAAGAAGACGAGCTTGCATGGGAAAATTATTTGTTGAGGACACTGAACAAATGAACAATGGACTGATTCGTCGCAGATGGCAACTATTCTATTGAGAAATATACCAGATGTAACAAAGTCGGAAATCCAATATGCAGGCCGGACACTGTCTTTTAAAGGGAAAAAGCTAAAGTTCAAATAAACATACACCCTCTCATTCAAGAACTATCTATTTAGTACAGTTGCACTTGCACAGTGGGGAGCAATCCAGATTTGCTTCCCCACATTTGCAGTTGGAGCAGTTTCCTTTACAGTTGCATTTGAACAATTCCCTGCATGATCTGGGAACCTCTGGAATTGTCATCCAGATTGGTACCCATGACTCTGATACTTTGTTCCAAGCAAAATCCTGTGCGGAAGGAACCACTTGTTGTGTTTGTGTGCTGGTCGTCCAGACTCCTGCTTGATAAACTGCCCGTCGGATATGCTGAAGTAGCGCATCCTTCGTGGGTGGCAGTTTGTCCATTGCTCCATTCTTCTGACAGAAGAGTTCCCTTCTTGTCTCGTTGACGCTGCTCAAATGACTGGTTTTGTCATACAGAATGACAGTAAGTCTTTCAAGCTTCTGAAATGGGTCAGCGTCGACATCCAGCCGCTGGAAGAGATGACTGGCTAGATACACAAATATATCAAGGTGCGCACTGTGATAACCACTGACTCGTCTGTGCAGTTGCGACTGTCAAGAGTTAGTAGATCTGAGAAATCCTCCAAGAAGGATTGCCCATCTGCCGGATTGCTTCAGATAAGCTGACAACCTTTTGCTGGAAGTTCTTTTGTGATGACAGACCCTGTTCATGATGCTGAAAGTTCTTGGGATTCTCTGTGTCATCATCCGGAAGGTATTCTTCCTCGAAATGCTTCAGCATTTTGGCCATCTCTGGCCCTGACAGCATCCATCGTCGGAAAGCAACAAGTTTTGTGTGAGCCCAACAGCACCAAAAGAGCCTTTCACACTCTTGTTTCCTGTTCATGAGCCTGATCAAATGGGACTGTAGAGAAGTTATTGGTTATTTTATAAATGACCCAGTGAGAGCACTTTCAAACTCATCCTTGATAGTGTCAGCAAGGACTTCATGTCTCTGATGTGAATGGGTATTCATCTGGAGCAGTTCACATGATCCAAGGTAAAGAACAGTGGTGTGAGTTCCTGAAACACTTCGACATACAGGTAAAAACTCTTCTCTCTGTGAGCCCTAATATGAAAATGAGAATGAGGGTTTCGTACTTCATGATCAAGTCCCAATACATGAAAGTTGGACTCTTCTTCTTCATTTAGTTTCTCCAAGCCGTGGCAGACTCTTCGTTTTTTGGGCCCTCGCTGAGGAAGAAAGCCTCTTGTTGTAGATTGTATAGAGCTAAGAGAATTACTTGGTGTGCATGCCTGATTCGAATTAAGTGTGCTGCCTTCAGATATGAGTCGGCCAATGACAGACGATGCTACGTCAGCCTCTGTTAGGGCTGTAGTCTACCCAGAGCCCTCCAAGTGTGTTCCAGAGGGTCATTTCCGTATGCAGTCCACCTAGCATAACCACATGCACTCTCTCACCATGGGTGTCTGGCCATCTCCACTGTATGAACTTGGCTAAGGCAGACAGAGGCTGGTCAAATGTAGTGGCTGGGATCTGTCCTGGATTCAGAAAATGAATAGCTTGTCTACCGACGTACATGCCATGCTTAACCATAGCGGGAGTGGCGATTTTCTCTTAGAACAGAGGAAGTAGTGCACATAGGGCTGGAGAGTCTTCCATCGGAGGTAGCGTAGAGGCGTGATATGCAGCCCATACAATGGCATCTCCACTGGTGAGTTCTTCTGCCTGCAGACGTTGCAGTGGCCTCAGAAATCATCCGTCAATCAGTACTACTACTCCACACTTAACATTTTGAATAGTGCTTGAGATACAGACAATTTTAGCTCCCGGCAGCCATCTTGGAATGATACATTAAGTTATTGAAGTTAGTTTAACTGAACGCTGAGCAATAAACCTTACAATTTGACACCAAAAGCAGCTTTCTAGGTTGAATAGTGCTTGAGATATAGACAATTTTAGCTCCCGGCAGCCATCTTGGACGCCATCTTGGAATGATACATTAAGTGATTGAAGTTATTTTAACTGAACACTGAGCAATAAACCCTACAATTTGACACCAAAAGCAGCTTTCTAGGTTGAATAGTGCTTGAGATATAGACAATTTTAGCTCCCGGCAGCCATCTTGGACGCCATCTTGGAATGATACATTAAGTGATTGAAGTTATTTTAACTGAACACTGAACAATAAACCCTACAATTTGACACCAACAACAGCTTTCTAGGTTGAATAGTGCTTGAGATATAGACAATTTTAGCTCCCGGCAGCCATCTTGGACGCCATCTTGGAATGATACATTAAGTGATTGAAGTTATTTTAACTGAACACTGAGCAATAAACCCTACAATTTGACACCAAAAGCAGCTTTCTAGGTTGAATAGTGCTTGAGATATAAAAATGTTTAGCTCCCGGCAGCCATCTTGGACGCCATTTTGAATTTTTACGTTTTACATAAAAACGTTTCAAAATTTCAGAGGGCTCCCCTTCTAACATTAATTAGTAGACCCTGACAGATCACCCTGCCAAATTTGGTGCTTTTATCCGCCGTGTAACGTTAACTTTGAAATTCAGCGCTAAGCCACCTCACTACAGAGGGGTAGAATAATCACGCAAAATATGTCATACGAAGCCAAATTGAAGGCTTTAGGATGTCCTAAAACCGCTTTTACAAATTCGTAGCCGTTCTAAAGTTATCCGCGAAAAGCGGGTCTGGGGTCCGGTCGGACCCCCCCCTTGGGCATTCGAGGGTTAAAGCAGATAATGAGTTAGTAAGGAAAAGGTTGAGGGAAAAGGTAATGTGCAGTGCCTTCACCACCTTCAGGGATCTACAGTGGTTCCCACTTGCCGTTGTTCCTCCCCACAGAGAAATCGGTCAATTCTAACCATGTCTATCACTGGCCATGTAAGCAGTATTTGTAAGTCATCATTTATGTTCATTCATGACATGCGCAGGATTAAGCGTTTTGTGCCATGTCTGAAACGATATCTCTGGAAAACGCATTGGTTTCAAGTCCCTTAGATTGCTGTAACTCGCTTCTTACTGGTCACACCTAAATCAAGAACTGTTCTTGGTGAATGAACGTTTTCGGTTGAACTCTCTCCCTAAGTCTGTCCAGTTGATATTACGTTGACTGTCCGGTTGACATTCTGTCCCTCCACACAGTTGCTTGTGTCATTTGGTTCTTAATGTCACTGTCACAAAAATATCCTTGATGTGTGAGGAATTACCTGGTGACCAGCATACCTGAGTAGGATGGGTTGATATGATTGGAGGAATGAGATCGTCAAAGAGAGCACCTGGTGTGAAATTAAATTTAGCAATTCTAAGATGCTTTTGGGAGTTCGTTACAGGGCATACCAGATGCCAGCGAAGAAGCTGATCAAGGGATGTGCAAACTACTGGAAATGGCTAATGAGGAAACATCCCTGATTATGGGAGACTTCAACTATCATATTGATTGAGAAAAATTGGAAGGGGATAGAGAAATGATAGGACATTATTGGATTTTATTGATGCCAACTTTATGCAACAGCATGCTATGGAGCCAACCAGAAGAGGAAACATTTTGAACTTAGTGATAACATTGGATGAAAATATGGTAGTGAATGTGAGTGTGGGGAGCATTTTAGTACTAGTGATCATCAGGTTATCAGATGGCAGTTAGTCGTGAAGCAGATCCAGGAAGTCAAAGCTTGTGTGAAAGACCCAATTTCTTTATGGCAAACTACAAATTAGTGGGGAAGGGCTGAAGGAAAAGAATTTGGAAAGTGCAATAGGGGGTATGGGAGCGAATGAAACTTGTGAGAAGTCTAAGCTATGAGCGAGATTATTAAGGAAAACATACCCAAGCACAAAAGAACCAAGAAGAGGAAACCTTTGGTAGCATGTGAGGTTCAAAAAAGGCAAAGAACAAAGCTTGGAAGAAATTTATGAAGTTGAAGAGGAAACAGATAATGGACTGGAGTATGACAGTGTAGCAAGACTTGAGAATTTAAAATCCAGTATGTGTATAAAAGTAACATCTGCAATAATGAAAACAGGCAAACAATACAAAGCTTTGAGCAGAAGTTATCGAGAAACATAAAACAGGGCAGCAATTTTTGCAACTATGCTAGCAGCAAGCAGAAAAGAAAAGAAAATGTTGCGCCATTGAGAAAAGGAAGAGGAAATGGAGATGTTATTGTGGATGATCTTGAAGTGGCAGAACTGGGCTCCTACTCAATAAATATTTCAGCTGGGTGTTTATGTTGGAAGAATTCGGAAACAACCTTGAGCCCAGCCAAACATCTTAGACGGTGGTGGTAAAGGATTAACACAGATAATGTTAACTAATGAAAATTTGGTGGAACGGCTGAAAGATAAAAAAACTGACAAGATTCCAGGAACAGATTAACTACATCAAAAGTTTTGAACTTTTCATATGAAATAGGGGGGGGGGAGGTTTCGAAACTAACTGAAGAAAATGGTTTTGGGAGTGATTCTGTAAAAGGTTATAAACCTTCAAGGCAATGTGCTGAAGCATCAAATAAGGCTAGTTCAATCTTAGGTGTGATATGAAGGACAAAAGTCATTGGAGGCAAAGATACAACACTGATGTTGTACAAATCGCTGGCTAGGCCACAGTTAGATTACTGCATCCAGGTGAGGAGCCATGCCTGAAACATGACATTGAACAAGTATAAAAAGTCCAAAGAAGAGCTACAAAATGATTTGGGGTTAGAAGGAATTTAGCAATGAAGAAAGGTTGAAAAAGCTTAGACTAACAGAATTGGAATAAAGGAGGAATAGAGGAGACCTCATTGAAGCCTACTAGAATTATCACAGGAAAGGAGGCAGTGCAGTGGGAGAGGTTCTTTGAAGTAGCACCAAACAAGGCGACTCAAGGACATTAAGAAACTGAAAGGAACAATAGGGCAGAAATTCTTAAGTGCAGGGGTTGTAGACTTGTGGAATGGTTTGGATGATAGGACTGTCTCAGTGGACAATATCACAGCTTTCAGGAGGAATCTAGGCGAGATGGTAGAACTACTGCAATTTTACCAGTAATGCTTAACTTGCTTAACAGCATTAAACATTACTGGTTAACTTGCAGTAGTTCTAGCACAAACTATATGTCCTCTGAACCACTTAAAACCCTTATGTTATGGTATGTTGTTTATGTATGTATACATGAATGTATGTATGTGTTTATGCTTGCATATGTGACCGTATCTATGTAATGTATGTAATGTATATGTAGTAGGCCTATGTGTAATTGGAATCAACAAAAATAAATAAAAATCACTGGTTAGGCCACAGTTCAAATACTACTGAATCCAGGTGTGGAATCCATGAATCCATATCTGAAGCATTACATTGAACAAATAGAGAAAGTGCAAAGAGGAGCTACCCAACTGATTTTGGGTTATAAAATTTGAGCTATGAAGAAAGGCAGTTTTAACCAATTTATCCCAAATAAACTTATTTATTTATGGTTGAAAAGTGTGGACTAACAACACTAGAGAGAAGGAGGATCAGCGGAGACTTATTTGAAGCATACAAGATTATCACTGGAAAGGAGGTAGTGCAGTGGCTCTTTGAATTAGTACCAAGCAAGGCGACTTATTTAACTCGATCCTATACCTACCTCCTTACTGAAAGACTGTGCATCTATCCTTGTTCCCATCATCACCAAAATAATCAACCTCTCCTTACCTACTGGCAATTTCCCCATCCTTTTCAAACACTCTTTAGTCACTCCACTCCTCAAGAAATCATCATTGGACAAAGAAATCCTTTCCAACTATCGACCTGTTTCTAATCTGTCATTCATCTCTAAGCTAACTGAACGCATAGTCCTATCTCGAATCAATGAGTACCTGATTTCCAACTCACTTTTCAGCCCACACCAGTCTGGTCTTACAAAACGCCACTCTACTGAAACCCTACTCACTTCCCTCAATAATTAACTTGTTTCTGCCATCTCTCATCAACAGGTCTCCTGTCTCTGCCTTCCTGATATTTCTGCAGCCTTTGATACCATCGACCACAACATCCTACTCCAAAGACTGTCAACCTGGTTTGGTTTTACTGACACTGTCCTCCTCTGGATCCAGTCATATCTCTCTTCCCGCTCGTTCTCTGTCAAAATATCGGAAACCTCATCCCAATCATGCCCTCTCACCTGTGGTGTTCCACAAGGTTCTGTTCTTGGGCCGCTTCTGTTCATCCTTTACATTACTCCACTCAGCTCACTCATCAAAGCATCCTCAGTTGATCATCACCTTTATGCTGATGACACACAGTTATTCATCTCTTTCTCTCCAAACAGCTTCTCCCATTCCATGGATCATCTTCTCCATGTGGTTTCTAAAATCTCCTCCTGGATGTCATCAAATCTCTCGTGCCTAAACCCGGCTAAAACTGAATTTATTCTCATAGGCCTGCGCGATCAACTCAAGAAAATACCAGATCGATCCATTACCCTCAACTTCGACTCTACATCCACCAACACATTCACTGCAAACTCTCCTGTCCGCAACTTAGGCTTGGTTTTCGACCAGCACCTTAGCTTCTCCGATCATATCATCCATCTCTCCCGCTCTTGCTTCATGCACATCCGTGACCTTCGTAGAATTCGCCCAATGCTAGACTGCAAAACTGCATCCACAATAGCTAGTTCTATAGTCCACACAAAATTAGATTACTGCAACGCACTCTTTCTAAACATAGACACCACTCAAATAAACCGCCTGCAAGCCATTCAAAATGTCCTTGCCCGAGCTGTGACCAAAACCCCCAAACACCACCACGTCACTCCTGTCCTCAAATCTCTCCATTGGCTTAAAATACCCGAACGGATAGAGTATAAAGTCATATCGCTCACCTACAATACACTTCAATCCTCCCAGCCTACCTATCTCCGACAGTTGTTCACGGTCCAACCAATCCGCTCAACCTGATCATCCTCTGCCCTAACACTTCTTCGCTCTTCCATCACCTCATCATTAAAATTTGCAAATCGCTCCATAGACATAGCTGTCCCACCCCTCTTGAAGAAACTCCCACCAGTATTGCGAGAAATTTCAGATCCATCCTACGAACTCACCAAAACCCCACCACTTGCTATATCTCCACAGGTCTTTCACACAAAACTGGAAACACTGCTCTTTCACAAATCCTATCCCGACTCCTCCCGATCTCCCTACCTCCCTCGCCGTGTAAACCCTAAACACCACCCATCTTAGCCGTCTTCTGCCTACCTGACTGACTCCTTTGGATCTTGACCTGGAACCGACTCGACACCCTCTGCCTATCGATTTTGATTTGACTAAGCGCCTGTGAATGAGGTGGTTCTCGCGACGTAGCTTTTTTTGGGCGCTGTAGAAGTCTCGAGATTACGATTTACGATTTAAGAAACCGAAAGGAACATTGGGGCAGAGATTCTTCAATGCAGGAGTTGTGGATTGGTTTGAATTATAGTACTGTCTCAGCGGACACAACACAGCTTTCAAGAGGAGGCTAGGCGGTATAGGCTATTAAGCATTACATGTTAATCTGATACAATTTAACCTGCAGTGATTCTACAACAGACTACACGTCTTCTGAAACACTTGCTATGTTATGTTAAGGTGATCGCCGTCCCGGCCCGTCCGGCTAATTTGCTACAGAATGTGTCGGTGCATTGTATCACAGTTCATCGTAATGACGTTTGGACGGCGTTGCCCGCCGTTGCTTGACCCCCCAGCTGCTTGACTAGACTGGCGCGATTGACGGACAGCGCCAGGATGAGATAACGACTGAAGACTCTGTTCTGTTAGCTGTCTTAATATCAAATTACTTTGAGCCTAAAAGGCGAACGACGTAGTCCTGTTAGTCAGAAGCCGCCTGCCGTTTACCAGACTTTGCTGATTTTCCACAGCGCAGTATAATTCGTCATCAGACGGTCATCAACACTGCTCCTAAGGGGTCATCTACAAAGGATGTCCGCAAAATATGACCTAGTTTGGACCCCTCCATCCCCTTATCCGCATTTGACCTTACCCTTCTCCTCCCCTTTACGGACGTTCACAGACCAAAGCCAATGAACGGGAAAAAAACGAACATTGTGACTAACGTCATTAATAAGCTACCAGTCTCTGAGGCAATCAAGAAGAAACTCAATATTTCAACGACCATGTTATTCCTGTTATAGTTTGTTTACAAGCCCTGAGTGTATTAAAATTCTGTTACACAGCATGAGGTCTTAAGCAATCACCTCAATGACCATTTCGTCTCTCGGGGGAGGTTGAAACAAAAAGTTGTTTAAAAAACTATCAATGCGGGCGTCTGCACTGGTCAAAGGCCCCATCCCCGTTTCGGTATTTGTCCGCATTAAAATGACCCCTCCCTCCCCCTCATTTCGGACTTCCTTTATGGATGACCCCTAATCATAGCTGTAAACTCGAAATTCGAAAACGCCACTTGAAAGCCAAGCCCAGGGCAGCAGCCTATTCACGAGCGGTGCTCTCCTGGCCGTTGGAATAAAATATTCGACCATATGGCACCCGTAAAAAGAAAAACTTCCACGACGCCGTATCGGCGAGATCGTCAAGATCGTGTACAATAGGGTGGGGAAAAAAGTAATGAAAACTCGAGTTCAGTTCCCGGACAAACCTAAATCAAAGGTCCATGCTAAAGTTGATATTGCACCAAAAATGGATTTGATATATATATATATATATATATATATATATATGTAAAATATATTGTTGTAAAATGAGAGCTGGTCTTACATCAGCCGGTTTAATGGTTGTGACTTTCAAATTTAAAACCCAAAGTTAGAGCTATAAACAACAATGAGTAACAAAAAAAATGAAATGCATCTGGCACAGTACTGGAGTGTAAGTGTTTTAACTTAGTTCAGGAAATCAGCTTTAGTTCTATAGTTGGCAAGTCCAATCTTGATTTCTTCATTTGAATGATAACACCGTGGCGTGAGTCATGTCCGTGAACTCGGCTCAGACTGCAGAAACTCTACTTAAACTGTCCTCTTATCTCTCCTCTCTGGTTGCTATACTGCGTTTGACAGATCCCAGATCTCGTTGTTTGCTCGACTTGACATCTCTGCAGCCTTTGACATGGTTGACCATGAGATCCTCCTGCAACGTCTCGAGTCCTCAAATGGTCTCAGGGGCTCATCTCTTATTTGGTTCCGGTCCTATCTTACAGATTGCACACAAACGATAATCTGGGGTGACTCCAGAACACACTGGGTTACTGTCAAGTTTGGTGTCCCCCAGGGATCAGTACTTGGCCAACTCCTTCACCTGCTTTATACAGCTGATATTTCCTCCATCTTTGTAACACATTTAACCACTGGCCGCCTCTATGCTGATGACGCCCTGGTCTACGTGCATGGGCCCCCGTATGCTCAGCTGTTTCTTATTGCTCGCATTGATACTCTCTTTCATGACCTTCAAGCATAGCTGTCCTTAAACCTGTTTTCTTTAAACCCAGCAAAGACCCAATTCATTTGCTTTGGCACTCGTCAACAACTGGCCATGGTTGGCTACTCTCTTTTATCTCAAAGCTTTCCTTCTTATACCTTCTCTGCATCTGTCCGTAATCTGGGTATAATTCTTGATAGCTCCCTTTCTTTTTCTGACCATATCTCTAATCTCACCCGCTTGTGCTACTACCATCTCCGACGTCTCAAGGCTATTCGAAGATCTGTCTCCTCTCCAGTCTTTACCTCCATTGTCTATGCCTTTATCTGCTCTTGCATTGATTACTGTAACTCCCTCTTTGTTGGCCTCCCCAAAGTCCATCTCTACCCTCTATAATCTGTTCTTAAAGCAGCTGCCAGACTAATCGCCCGTACCCCACGATTCTCCCATATTCCACATTCCTGTTTGAACATCTTCACTGGATTCCTCTTACTGCCCGTTTCCAACTAAAGGTACTTATTTGACTTATTTGTTCTCCAAGTGAGAACGGTGATGGTCCAGTCTCGTTCCAACTAAAGGTACTTATCCATATTTGCCGATCTTACCTGGGACTTGCTCCTAAATACCTCTGTGACCCATTACGTCTTCCTACTTCAGCTAGCTCCCTTCGCCCTCTTCGCTCCTCTGATCGACTTGATTCATTTGTTCCCCCGGTGAGAACGGTGATGGCCCAGTCTCGTTCCTTTGTTACTATTGGCCCTTCATTGTGGAATCAGCTTCCTCCTTCGGCCCGGGCTACAGTACTATCCGGTGGTCCTGCCACAGCTTTTCGTTGTCTTTAAACTTGCCTTTATTCCCGAGGACTTTCGCACTGGGAGCGCCTCTGATTGGTGGGCACTTGGTAGAGGCACTTGTAAGTTTTGAAATACAATGCAATACAATACAATACAATATCGTAGTGTACTGTGTAGTGTGTAATTTGTGTATTAAAGTGATTGTGTAATATATTTTTGTAGCAATTATTGAATTTCTATGACCCTATTGTAATGAGAATAATGAATTTGTTATTTATTTCTAATGAAATATATTACGTCACACATCTTTTAAAGTTGCGACCCCTATACATGATATAAAATAATTTTTATGAAAATTAATTATTTCATTAACAAGTAGATGAGGGAACTTCTATTTATCATTGTCTGGTTGAGGCAACCGCTATTTGCCCCACCCTAGTGTACAAGGGTCTGACTAATTGCGTACCACATTACCTCGGAGACTCATCACACGAATCAATAGCTGCTACCTTCAAAGTGTGCAGATGCAATCATGTCAGCAAATAAAACTAAAATGGGTAATCGGTTCTTTGAGATCGCAGTACCGGCCCGCTATTCCGGGTCCGCTATTCCGGGAGTCCACCGGATTATACATACAACATACATCATACCTACATACATACATGCATGCACGTATGTATGTATGTATGCATGCATGTATTCATGCTTGTATGTATGCATGTATGCACGCATGCATGCATACATGCATGCATACATGCATGCATGTATGTATGTATGTATGCATGTATGTATGTACAGATGTTGTATGTATGTATGTATATTCCGTCGCACCCCCGGAATAGCGGACCTCCGGAATAGCGGATCCCCGAAATAGCGGACACAAACCGAGATCGCCGGCCTGCCTGCTTAAAACAGCCTTACGTAATCAAATTATGAGGCCAAAATGTTTACGTTTTGACCATAATCCATTTGCAAGCTTTCTCTCAAACACCATAAGTGATTGAGTTTTTTCATGTTGTTCTTGTTTTGTTGTAACAATGTTTGGTTAATTAAAAATTGATATTATATAGAGTCTTTTTAGTGCTGTTGAACAGACAATGCAACCACCGAACTTCTAATTGGTCCGGCATATTGGAGTTAACCATACAATGTTTAAGACAGAGAAATTAATACGGTTACATGTACATAGACATACATTCCAACTCCTTTCCTCTTTATCTTGTCATGACTAAGCAATGAAAAAATCATCCGTGATACATCTTTGTGAAGAAACTGCAGAACTATGCTTCTGTTTTTAAGGCGATTTAATCTGCTTTAATTTTTGAACAAGATAAGACTCCAGGTGAAGCGCAAGATTGTTGGGTTTTGCCAAAATAGTGGGTTTTGGAAGGTAGATAGTAAGATTACGTTGATCAGCCGTCGGGCTGCTGCTGCAGAGTGGGTCAATGCATTGTATCACAGTTCAATCAATCAATCAAACACATTTCATTGAACACCATGAAAAAAGAAACGCAAATTTTAAAAAGTAAAATAATGGCGTCAAGGGGTAAGCGCGAAAGGAACATAGGCTAGTGTTCCGCTAACAGAGAAGCCCTGGTTACATTAGTTCATTTAATAGGTTTAATTGCTTTATAATATGCCATATTCCACAAGCCAAATCATCAAGTTATGGTGTACAAACAATGACAAGGTTAATTCAAATGAAAAACTAAGAAACCTAAAAAAAGAAACTAAAAAAGGAGCCTGAATTTATAGCCAAATCGTAATCGTAATCGTAATCTCGACCACAAAAGAGAAGTCGTGGGAACCAGCTTATTCACAGACGCTCTGATTGAGTGCCTGTGAATCGGTAGGCGGGGGTGGGTGGGTGAAATCGGTTCCAGGTCAAGATCCAAAGTGGTTAATCAGGCAGACATTCATACGGCTAAGGAGGGCGGTGTTTCGTGTCAAAACGGCCAGGGAGGTAAGGGGAAGAGGATGAATCAGGATAGGGTTTGCGAAAGAGCAGTGTTTTCAGTTTTGAATGGAAAACCTGTGGAGGGATAGTAAGAAGTGAGGTTTTGGTGAGTTCGTCGGATGGGTTTGATATTTCTCGTTGAACTGGTGGGAGTTTGTTCCACAGATGAGGGACAGCAATGGCTATGGAACGATTTGCAAAATTTAGTGATGAGGTGACAAGCATGCCGGAAATTTACCCCTGTGGACATATTCCCCCGGGACAATTACCCTCAGGACACATTCCCCCATTTTGAGTAGGTCATTTTTCTCCCGGACAAATTCCCCCTCCGCGCATGTAGCAGTCCCACCAATTCAAGACGGATGCTTTGAAGTACATACTTACGTTATACACATACATGCATAGTTGCATACATACATACATACATACATACATACATACATACATACATACATACATACATATATGCATGCATACATACATGCATACATACATACATGCATACATACGTACATGCACACATATATACATGTATATGCATGCATGCATACAAACATGCACACATACATACATGCATTCATATATATATATATATATACATGCATACATACATACATATATGCATGCATACATACATTCATACATACATTCATACATGCATACATACATACAAACATGCTTACATACATACATGCATACATAGGCCTACATATATGCATACATACATACATATATGCATACATACATACTGACACACATGCATACATGCATACATTCATACATGCATGCATACATGCACGGGTTACGCTGTACTAATTTAGAAACAGAGAGCTTTTGTATGTTTCATTGAGGGTGGAAATGTCCTAGTAGAGTGGGAAATTGCCCGGGGGTAACTGTCCGGGGGGAATATGTCCGGGGAGAATATGTCCACGGGAGTAAATGTCCGTTCACCGGTGACGGAAGGGCGGAGAAGTGTTAGGGCAGAAGAGGAGCGGGTTGAGAGGAGTGAAGGTACCTGCACAATGATCGTGCAGTAATTTAGACGAGTGTATCCATTTTATATCTTTCATACTTTTGAATTGCTGGACAGTAGGTAGACAAGCAAGTTCACTGGGCAGGGAGTTCTAGAGCAGATGTCCACATATTCCAATGCCACGTTTCCTAATGTTTGTGTGTGCTGTTTTGGTGGTAGCTTTTTGATAATCTTGTATAGTTGTCATGAACCTCAGACTTTCGGGAAAAACCATTTCCGAAATTAGTGGGTATTTGATGCGTATGAATATTGAACATAAGGAGTTCCTATCTGCATCTTGTTTATGCATTTAAACGTCAGCATATTGAAGTTATGAAACAAGGGTTTGGTGTATGCTCTGTAGGGCGCATTGCATAATATTATGATTCTCACAACTCACTTTTGCAGGGTTGTCAGAATTGTTAGACGGGAGCTGTATGTGGAGGCCCATATATAAGTACAATAAGTCAATAACACATATAAGGACATAGTTGATTGTAATGAGGTTGGACGCAGTTGTTTGGCCACCAGCTGCTTGGCCAGACTTGCCCGATTGACGGGAAGCGCTAGGGGGAGAAAAGAACTGAGAGGTAGCAAACTTCTAGGTTATAACAAGCCACCCACCTTATCTGCTTCAAAACCGTCGCTGCAGCCAAAGTACCGTACTTTGATCTCACTCCGACGTCTATGGAACACATACAATGAGGTATAAATCCAGTCTGCGCTCTTATCAGTTCAGGTTACACCTAATGACGAAGGCCGCGCCGAGTGATTAAGGCGTCAAGTGACGTCCCTGATGTCTGTTGGTCTGTCCGACGTGTCCGCCTCTGCGTCTGTTCGCCTTCTCAGCTGTATGTCTGTTTGTCTGTCTGCCTACACCTCTTGTTCCCTTGCACTCTCCTCCGCTGCTTTTCACTCACGGCGGAAACCGACCTCTTCAAGCTTGCCTATCCTGATTCTATTCCTGCGCCACCACACAACCACCATCATCATAATTACCACCGTAGCACTCTACTGTCTCCTCAGCTTGACCTGGCACCCGAACGAAGAAGGCACTCTGGCTATTGCGAATTGATTTGATATAGCGCCGATGTATAAGTTACTTTCCCTGACGTGTCTTTTTTGTGGCTATTACTTAAGACTGCTGATGCAGTGAAAGCCACATGAATGCTCTCTTTTGGCTTTGGAGTGTTTGCTGGGACCAGAATTTGTTTTGATATCACCGGAAAACAGTAGAGTGAGCAGGATTTGTCGAGCGTTTATGGCAGAAAAATGAACTGTGATACGGCGAGTGATGATGAATGAGGCAGAGGGAATGGTGTTGAAATGAGAAAACTGTAGGCCTACAGCGGCGGTTGGTAGTTCTAAACTGGAGCACGAGAGGCGTTTAGATCCGATGGGATTTAGAGATACACGGATGAACAGAAACAGGGTTGATGATGGAACACTTATTTCTGTCCAAGTATCTCTCATACCGCCATTTCGGTCCATGCTTCAGCATATGCAAAGACCTTTTTATTGTGGATTTGTTATCTCAATGTAGAACCAGCCTCAAATGCTTCCTGACCAGTATGATAATTGTAGAAAAAAGACTGGGGGGGGGTTAGACCTTGATTCATGTGGAGTTTGGGTGGGCAATGAAGACTTTACTATGGGGTCCTGAGAAAGACTAGGGGGGGTGAACTCCCCCAACCCCCCCCCCCCCGACAATTCTCACCCTGTTCCTGACTGAATCCGAAGTTTTCTGATAGTTTGTAAAATAATGTTGTGCTGGAAATTTTCCAACTGAGAATAAGCCATCTTTGTAATGGGAACCATTATTTCAGTTTGATGTGTTATGTCACTATTCCTTTCCTAGTTATGCGACAATTTCAAGTGTACAATTTTTTTTCATATTTCTAAAATGCTTCATTATGCATACTGTTTTAGGAAAAGTGGACATTGAGAAATTTAAGGAACTTCATCCACAGTTCACAAAGCCATGGCAGGCTTCTTCTCTGGTTCTCTGCCCTCAGGCAGGTTCATATGTCCAACGGCGCCATTCCTCTCGATGTTGACCTCTTCTTTATTTTGTCTGTAGCCGTCCCTCTTTATTATCCAGTCTACGAACATCATTCTTGGCCTTCCTATTGTCTTTTTCCCTTCCATTTTACCCTCGATAATATTTCTCAGCAGAGAGTCCCCCTCTTATTATATGACAAATCCATCTTCTTTGGCGCTCTCTGATTATCCTCATCATGGATCTCTCATCTCCCACCATTTCCAGTACTTCTTCATTGGTCTTGTGCTCTGTTAAGCTGATTCTCTCCATTCTACGCCATATCCACATTCGAAGGCATCTATCCTTCTAAGGTCCTCCACCTTATAGTCCACTTTTCAGATTTGTATGGGACCACACTCCATACCAGCGTCTTAACCATACGCTTCCTGAGATTCCTATTTAGTTTTTCTCTCAAGAGCCATGGCAGGCAATACGCACAAGTATTAAAATTTATCAATTACAAATCCAATGAATTGCGACGAGCTAATAGAAAGAAGATTGCAACAAGTGTTACAATGAGTCAACCAACCGACTCATAACACTTTGTATTATCATTCCACATCTTGTAGTTGGACTTGACACACAGTGTTATTTTTTCAAATGACAGAAGAAAAGAGACCAACAGATATATAGACGCCTAAGCAAACAGACGCACAGATATAATTACGCACAGACCAACAGATCAAGGGACATACAGACGGGCAAATTAACAGACGGACACACAGACAGATCTATAGACAGTCACACATGCACACTTTGAGACAGACCGGCAAGCAACATACAGACAGACAGACCTACCGAAGAGCATACCTACAGACGGACAGACGTACAGCCGGACGCACGGGCAGACATATATAAGGACAGATATGCAGACGGACAGATATGCAGACGGCCAGGAGGACAGACATGCAGACGCATAGACGGACAGACATACAAACGGACAGACAGAAGGACAGACCAACAGGCATACATAAGGACAGACATACAAGCGAAAGGGATATATAAAGACAGATAGATAGGCAAAGATACCAAGTCTAGAGACCTACAGCAACGACTCCGATCAAAGCATCTTTATATGAAACCACTATATGCACATTAGATCTTCACGTCTATGTAACTCTAAGCGTGATTTCGTGATTTTAAAATTATTAAATCGGGTTTGCAATAATAAGCGCCTTGAAATCACGTTAGAGACGACACTAATGGCGTCCAAATCGTTATCCTTGGCACTCGTATGTAATGAAGTCCCCGATGAACAAACAGCGCTAATTGCTGGAGTGTTTAACCCCATGTGATTTGAAGGCTTCCATTGCCGAGGAATGTAATAGGCGGACGGACAGACCTACAGTAGGAAGAGATGGACAGACATACAAACGGTCAGATTGATAGACAGACATACAGGTTAACAGACATGCAGACGGCCAGACACACATACGGACAAACAGAGAGACGCACAGACTAACACATGTCAGAGATACAGACAGAGAAAAGGACAGACATAGGCTTATATACGTATAGACGGACAGACGAAGAGATATCAAGACGGACATACATGCATACAGACAGACAGAAGAACAGACACAAAGACGAACAGAAGGACAGACGAACAGATATACAATCGGACAGACATGCACCCGGACAGACATACAAACATATGGAGCAATAGACTAACAGACCTATAGAAGGACATACCTGCAGACGGACAGACCTAAAGAAGGACATGCATGCAGACGGACAGACCTGCAGAAAGACATACATGCAGACGAACAGACCTAAGAAGGACAGATATAGGCGGACAGTCCTACAGACGGACAGACGCATAGCCGACGTGAAGACAGGCAGGCATACAGACGGGCTGACGCAAGGCCATAGAGACGGGGAGACAAACAGTCGTGCCCAGGCGGACAGACAATTACGAACTGATGGACAGACATTCAGAGGGACAGACGAAGAGACCAACAGATATATAGACGCCTAAGCAAACAGACGCACAGATTTACCGACGTACAGACGCACATATATACATACGGACAGACCAACAGATCAAGGGACATACAGGCGGGCAAATTAATAGACGGACACACAGACAGACCTATAGACAGTCACATATGCACACTTTGAGACGGACCGGCAAGCAACATACAGACAGACCTACCGAAGAGCATACATACAGACGTACGGCCGGACGCACGGGCAGACAGATATAAAGACATATATGCAGACGGACAGATATGCAGACGGTCAGGAGGACAAACATGCAGACGGCCAGGAGGACAGACATGCAGACGCATAGACGGACCGACATACAAACGGACAGACAGACGGACAGACCAACAGGCATACATAAGGACAGACATACAAGCGAAAGGGATATATAAAGACAGATAGATAGGCTAAGATACCAAGTCTAGAGACCTACAGCAACGACTCCGATCAAAGCATCTTTATATGAAACCACTATATGCACATTAGATCTTCACGTCTATGTAACTCTAAGCGTGATTTCGTGATTTTAAAATTATTAAATCGGGTTTGCAATAATAAGCGCCTTGAAATCACGTTAGAGACGACACTAATGGCGTCCAAATCGTTATCCTTGGACCTTGGCACTCGTATGTAATGAAGTCCCCGATGAACAAACAGCGCTAATTGCTGGAGTGTTTAACCCCATGTGATTTGAAGGCTTCCATTGCCGAGGAATGTAATAGGCGGACGGACAGACCTACAGTAGGAAGAGATGGACAGACATACAAACGGTCAGATTGATAGACAGACATACAGGTTAACAGACATGCAGACGGCCAGACACACATACGGACAAACAGAGAGACGCACAGACTAACACATGTCAGAGATACAGACAGAGAAAAGGACAGACATAGGCTTATATACGTATAGACGGACAGACGAAGAGATATCAAGACGGACATACATACATACAGACAGACAGAAGAACAGACACAAAGACGAACAGAAGGACAGACGAACAGATATACAATCGGACAGACATGCACACGGACAGACATACAAACATATGGAGCAATAGACTAACAGACCTATAGAAGGACATACCTGCAGACGGACAGACCTAAAGAAGGACATGCATGCAGACGGACAGACCTACAGAAAGACATACATGCAGACGAACAGACCTAAGAAGGACAGATATAGGCGGACAATCCTACAGACGGACAGACGCATAGCCGACGTGAAGACAAACAGGCATACAGACGGGCTGACGCAAGGCCATAGAGACGGGGAGACAAACAGTCGTGCCCAGGCGGACAGACAATTACGAACTGATGGACAGACATTCAGAGGGACAGACGAAGAGACCAACAGATATATAGACGCCTAAGCAAACAGACGCACAGATTTACCGACGTACAGACGCACATATATACATACGGACAGACCAACAGATCAAGGGACATACAGGCGGGCAAATTAATAGACGGACACACAGACAGACCTATAGACAGTCACATATGCACACTTTGAGACGGACCGGCAAGCAACATACAGACAGACCTACCGAAGAGCATACATACAGACGTACGGCCGGACGCACGGGCAGACAGATATAAAGACATATATGCAGACGGACAGATATGCAGACGGTCAGGAGGACAAACATGCAGACGGCCAGGAGGACAGACATGCAGACGCATAGACGGACAGACATACAAACGGACAGACAGACGGACAGACCAGCAGGCATACATAAGGACAGACATACAAGCGAAAGGGATATAAAGACAGATAGATAGGCAAAGATACCAAGAGACAGCAACGACTCCGATCAAAGCATCTTTATATGAAACCACTATATGCACATTAGATCTTCACGTCTATGTAACTCTAAGCGTGATTTCGTGATTTTAAAATTATTAAATCGGGTTTGCAATAATAAGCGCCTTGAAATCACGTTAGAGACGACACTAATGGCGTCCAAATCGTTATCCTTGGCACTCGTATGTAATGAAGTCCCCGATGAACAAACAGCGGTAATTGCTGGAGTGTTTAACCCCATGTGATTTGAAGGCTTCCATTGCCGAGGAATGTAATAGGCGGACGGACAGACCTACAGTAGGAAGAGATGGACAGACATACAAACGGTCAGATTGATAGACAGACATACAGGTTAACAGACATGCAGACGGCCAGACACACATACGGACAAACAGAGAGACGCACAGACTAACACATGTCAGAGATACAGACAGAGAAAAGGACAGAGATAGGCTTATATACGTATAGACGGACAGACGAAGAGATATCAAGACGGACATACATACATACAGACAGACAGAAGAACAGACACAAAGACGAACAGAAGGACAGACGAACAGATATACAATCGGACAGACATGCACCCGGACAGACATACAAACATATGGAGCAATAGACTAACAGACCTATAGAAGGACATACCTGCAGACGGACAGACCTAAAGAAGGACATGCATGCAGACGGACAGACCTGCAGAAAGACATACATGCAGACGAACAGACCTAAGAAGGACAGATATAGGCGGACAGTCCTACAGACGGACAGACGCATAGCCGACGTGAAGACAGGCAGGCATACAGACGGGCTGACGCAAGGCCATAGAGACGGGGAGACAAACAGTCGTGCCCAGGCGGACAGACAATTACGAACTGATGGACAGACATTCAGAGGGACAGACGAAGAGACCAACAGATATATAGACGCCTAAGCAAACAGACGCACAGATTTACCGACGTACAGACGCACATATATACATACGGACAGACCAACAGATCAAGGGACATACAGGCGGGCAAATTAATAGACGGACACACAGACAGACCTATAGACAGTCACATATGCACACTTTGAGACGGACCGGCAAGCAACATACAGACAGACAGACAGACCTACCGAAGAGCATACATACAGACGTACGGCCGGACGCACGGGCAGACAGATATAAAGACATATATGCAGACGGACAGATATGCAGACGGTCAGGAGGACAAACATGCAGACGGCCAGGAGGACAGACATGCAGACGCATAGACGGACAGACATACAAACGGACAGACAGACGGACAGACCAGCAGGCATACATAAGGACAGACATACAAGCGAAAGGGATATATAAAGACAGATAGATAGGCAAAGATACCAAGAGACAGCAACGACTCCGATCAAAGCATCTTTATATGAAACCACTATATGCACATTAGATCTTCACGTCTATGTAACTCTAAGCGTGATTTCGTGATTTTAAAATTATTAACTCGGGTTTGGAATAATAAGCGCCTTGAAATCACGTTAGAGACGACACTAATGGCGTCCAAATCGTTATCCTTGGACCTTGGCACTCGTATGTAATGAAGTCCCCGATGAACAAACAGCGCTAATTGCTGGAGTGTTTAACCCCATGTGATTTGAAGGCTTCCATTGCCGAGGAATGTAATAGGCGGACGGACAGACCTACAGTAGGAAGAGATGGACAGACATACAAACGGTCAGATTGATAGACAGACATACAGGTTAACAGACATGCAGACGGCCAGACACACATACGGACAAACAGAGAGACGCACAGACTAACACATGTCAGAAATACAGACAGAGAAAAGGACAGAGATAGGCTTATATACGTATAGACGGACAGACGAAGAGATATCAAGACGGACATACATACATACAGACAGACAGAAGAACAGACACAAAGACGAACAGAAGGACAGACGAACAGATATACAATCGGACAGACATGCACACGGACAGACATACAAACATACGGAGCAATAGACTAACAGACCTATAGAAGGACATACCTGCAGACGGACAGACCTAAAGAAGGACATGCATGCAGACGGACAGACCTACAGAAGAACATACACGCAGACGGACAGACCTACATGAAGACATACATGCAGACGAACAGACCTACAGACGGACAGACGTACAATATAATAGTTGCATTACAATCGCCTGTAGGTCGACACTAATGAGGCCATAAGCGTTACGTTAGCGTAAGTGGTGAACGTGTCGCCCTAGTGTGTTCGGAAGTATAGGAAGAGGAGAAAATGGCTATAAAAGTAAAAGTCATTATTAATCGCGCTACACGTGAGGACCTTATTTTCTAATCTCCTCACATAAAAAAGTTATATTTGCTGTTAACGGATATTTTTCAGAGAAATCCTGGATAATAGTAGATTAGTTTCAAACAAGGAATGGCGCAAAATTTCAAAACAATATAATGCGTATATTTGGAGATATTAGCGTCTTAGTAAAATGGGCGGAAATGAGGACCCAATAAGGATTGTAAGTGGTGACGAGTAACGCTATGGACAATGATAATTATTATTATTATTATTATTATTATTATTATTATTATTATTATTATTATTTTTGTTATTATTATTATTATTATTATTATTATTATTATTATTATTATTATTATTATTATTATTATTATTATTATTATTATTATTATTTTTCGCCCGAGGTATAAATGATCCCTCGGGCTCTTAGAAACTGCCCTCAGAGAGGCGTTATGTTCAGAAGTTAGCGGTCCTCGTCCCCGACTACTTGTGCACAAGTGCCTCGAAACGCGACGGCGTTAAATCGTTGAGTGCATATGGAAAGGCGCTGGAACAAGTGCATAGTCTCGAGTGGGTCCTCTGACACCGTTGTCAGTCGCCGGCCTAACTCTGTGATGAATTCACGGCCAGATCTGTTGATGGGACCCAGAGTTTCAAGTGCAATAGGGACAAAGCTATGCGTAGCAGGGAGAGCTGCATACTTCATGGTTTTTGGCGTGGCGGCCAGTTCCGCCGCTGCCCCGTGCGTTGTCGAGGTCAGGTGGATGTATGAGGCAGCGCAAGTATGGACACTGGTGGCATCCCAGGCGATGTATTTGCCTCGCGACCATGGAACCAGCGTTGCACCGTCAGGTCGCTTGCCATCGCTACGGAAAAGCCCTGGAGGTTCTTTGGTGCTAGGTGTGTCCGCTGCTAAGGGTGGTTCACAGATACATGGTAAAATATAAAGTTCAAGCTAGAAACCAGGACACCCTCTCAGTTTTTTAGACCTATCAATAGTATTATTGAGACAAAATTTCAGCTTCTTATTCCAACTGGAAGACGATGCTCACGGACTGTGTTACTTTGTCATATACCGATAAATAGACATTATTAATAGTCAAGCTAAAATCATCTATGATGAGTCTATTCATATCAGCATATACTTATGCATGTTATGGAATGTAATTTTCAAGTTAAATGTTACAAAAAACTAAAATGGCCAGTGGGCCACCAAGGTTTGACGAAAAAGCAAAATTATTATATCTACGTAACTAACGGCATTAGAAGGTAGCAAGACATCTCTATCAATTAGCAGATATAGTATTCAAATCCCTGACATCTGTATATTCACTTTTGTTGACCAAATTATAATTTCAATGAAACCAGGGACGTCATTATTTTGGGGTGCAAGGGGGCATCCCCCCCCCGTTTTTGAAAAAAAAAACGAAAAAAAGATGGAAAACAGAAAAGGAGGAAGACGAAAGGGGTAAAAAAAACAGAAAAAAAGAAACTCAAATTCAGGCTGTCAATGGGCGGCGACCCCCACCTTTAGCAGTGGGGGGCACAGTATACGTTGTCCCCCAAAATTTTTGAGAAGCACCAACTTATATGCACGGTCAAAATTCAAGTCTGAACCATGCTTATAACTATAGATAGTTGCAGTGGCCTGATTACCAGCTAACTCAATTTCTTCAAGATGAAAGCAGCCACCAATTTCCAATACCAGCACTCTGAATGAGTGAATGGAAGATGCTCACCATATGCATGTACATGATCCAGAGATTGGCTCTGTTGTATGGTGCCATGGATGTGCTCCATTTCTCTGCAGATGACTGTAGCTGTGAAATAACATCTGATGTGAGGGCATCATCCAGGCTCAATTGCCCATTACTAAGGGGCCATCCATATATTACGTACGCATGGAGGGGGAGTAACCGAAATGCATGTGCTTGCGTATGGGGCGGGGGTCTACTGATAATGTACGTACACAAAGGCAACGGGGGCCTTCAAATTGATTGGCCTTCAAGTGAGCTAGAGTTCAGTCTTCGTAGTATCCGGTACTACCAGAGGAAGTAGGACTGTGAGAGAGGTGTCACTTGTATGCCACCTTACCTCTGAACGCTATTATTAAACTATCACACAACTCAGCAGTGAGTCCATGGATTACTCATCCTTCAGTCTGGCCTGAAGTGCAGACACGCTGCCTGAACCTGTGGTACTGACACACTCTGCAGCTGGTCTTGGGGGGGGGGTGCGTCAACCGTACGTATAGAGGTGGGGGAGTGGTTGAAAAAGTACCTGTGCATACAGGGATTTTTGCATACATAATATATGGATGGCCCCTAACCTTTGACATAGGCTCACTGGCACTTTCGAGAAGGGCGTGGACCTGCACATTTCCTTCCACTGCTACATCCTCAACCACTGCGTCCAACTATATCAGTCATGAACACACTGTCAGGTGTGGCTCTTCATATTCAGTACTGGTCAGGGCCTCAGCATCTCCTGAAAAACTCTTTTTGTCAAGTGTTTTGTCATGGGCATTTGAGCATGATGGTGACTTCACAGGCTATTCTTCAAACACTTTACGGCGTTTACGCACATCAATTATCAAAAATGTATGATGTGGCAATGGCATTGAGAAGGAACTTGATGACCTCAGTCACTCCCTGCTCTTTATTCATACACTTTCTGGATGTGATAGGACATCGAACCCCTATGACACTGGAAAATGTCAGCTATGGTGGCTGATATTAATCATGAAGAAACTGAGTTAGCTGGTAATCAGGCCATTGCAACTAGCTATAGCTGTAGCTGTAAGCAGCTTGAATGTTGACTGTGCATATAAGTTCAATGAGAAGTTTGCTTCAAGCTCTGGCTATCTGCTTCTGAACGTCTTCCACACTCGTCAGATATTGCCAGATTCCACAGCCAGCAGGTCTACCTCCAAGTGCAGGCCTGGTATGGCAACAATACAGAGACGACAGAATGGGGCTGGGTGGTCTGCAAGACCCAGCAACATGAGTCTGTCTTGAATCCACACAGAATGGATCAACTTGCTGCACCTGCATCTCTACTCAATATTGTTAGATGTAACTCTACTGGAATGTGCTCCAAAAATACATGCTCTTGCGGGAGAAATGGTCTCACATGTAATTTGGTGTGTGGTCACTGTAGAGGACTAATATGTACAAATGGGCAAATTCGTGATTCCAGTGACACCAGTGACTAATAGTGATGCACTATTATGGGTGTAGAGAGACATGGTAATATTTACCTTGCCAGTATATATGTGTTCAATATTTCAATGCCTGTCACTCCATATCCAACAATAAAAGTAAATATGTATAAAGACCATGTGTTACAATTCCATTCAGAGACGTCACTTCAGCATTTTTCAAAAGGGGCATCCTGAAAAGCGGCGATCTTTTTGACAGGTGGGGGACACTGGGCACTTTGAACTGATCTGGCCAAAAAGAGGTAAATTTTTTTTAATTTTTGGTGTTTCTTCAAAATTTGGGGGACAACTGTATACTGTGTCCCCCACTGCTAAAGATGGGGTCGCCGTCCATGGGCAGCCTGAATTTGAGTTTCTGTTTTTCTTTTTTACCCCTTTCATCTTCCTCCTTTTCTTTTTACCATCTGTTTTTTTTTCAAACATCGGGGGGTAAATGCCCCTTGCACCCCAAATGACGTCCCTGGTTCCATTGAAATTATAATTTGATCATCAAAGTGAATATACAGATGTCAGGGATTTGAATATTATATCTGCTAATCGATAGAGATGTCTTGCTACCTTCTAATGCCGTTAGTTCTGTATATATAATAATTTTGCTTTTTCGTCAAATCCTGGTGGCCATTTTTAGTTTTTTGTAACATTTAACTTGAAAATTACATTCCATAATATGTAAAAGTATATGCTGATGTGAATCGACTCATCATAGATAATCATAGTTTGATTGGTTTCATATATGAAATTTTTTCCACTTTGCTTAATTTTGACAGCGGCCATCTTGGATTTGACCCATTTTCACGTAGTTCCCCACGTCAGATTTTGGTAAACTTTTTTTTCTTGTAATGTAGACGTTTGGAAGAGTTGAAACCCATCGAAAATCCTGTTCGAATTTTTTTGAACCTCCCTTAATAATTGTTGTTTAATGACTGGACTACAGGGGCTCCCCAGTGAATTACTGAAGGCTGACGTCCAAGGACAACCACTGTCAGCTCAATGAGCTCTTGGTAGTTGTCTCTGATCTCTGAAAAGGACTTTCTTTCAGCAAACTCCTTGAGAAAACTGATGATGTTTCATGGGGGCTTCAGTGCCGGATATGACTTCCAGTCCTCGGAAGTTGACACGTGTGACACCTTCCCAGCAGATTTAAATCTCTTGAAGATTGGGATTTATGGTGAACAGATGGACTGCAGCACAAGGTGAATACTTTGACTAAAATCAATTCCTTTTCATGATGACGGCAGGCCAACCACAGGAGCTCTCAGCCTATTTGTCTTCCAGCAGAACACACATTCCGTTGAAATGCCCAGTGTTGACAGACATTGTATCAAAGCTCAAGGCTTGAACTTTGTCAACTGCGAGTATTCACAACTTCAGAAGAATATGAACGACCATGAATTCATTGTATCCTGTCCCAAAGGCTAATTTGGGCACAAAGAGGAGCTTATCAACACCACCATGCACCTGAAACCAGCACTGGCAGGCGGTCGACATTTCCTGCTCCAAAGATCTTAGGCAGGGTTTTCCCAACCCAGTGTAGTACCAGTGGCTAATCTGGTACAAATTCAGATCTTACAGCTTCGGCATGCTGTGTCCTGGCTTTCTTATGCACTCTGTGGATGGTTCAAAGTGGCAGGGCAGAAGGATCACAGGCAAGCGCTGCAGCAATTGTAATGTAAAAATTCACTTCTGAAAACATGTCCGCCAAAAACACAAGAAGTGGGCACCATGACCTTCAACAAGAACTGTACACTTTTTTTTATTCCAAGTACCAGTATGTAAGTAAGTATGATAACACAACATAAGCTATTTCAAGCTCATCTCCATGACAAATGTGGACCAAGTTATACGGCATCAAGATTTACAGCAAATACTACTATATGGTAATATTTATATGTCATTGAGCACCGTCTTCTAGTTGGAATAGGAAGCTGAAATTTTGTCTGAATAATACTACTGACGGGTCTAAAAAAACTGAGAGGGTGTCCTGGCTTCTAGCTTGAACTTTATTTGTGTGGACCACCCTAGGGTCCGCTCTCTGAAGGGCTCTCCAAATGATGTCATTCGTTGCGAAGTGTCTGTTGGCTCGTCCCCCAGATTGTTTGCAGACCAGACCGTGGTGTCCGTAAGCCTATCGCCACTCTGACGGCCTCGTTGCTCAGGCCTAACCCACATGCTGTTATGGGCACAGTAGACAACCAGTCCCCGGCGTGGGGAGAGGTCACCGCTCCTAATCTTGCCCGGCTGAGTGGGTCGTTGAGTGAGGCCCAAATTTCTGTTTTGTCCTGGTCTATCAATGGTCTGTCCCAATCTTTTTGTCTGGTCAATGTGATTTTCTCTCCCGTCGGTTGTGATATGCTTCGGGCCTGTTATTTCCTCCATGATCTCATCCGTCCAATCCTTTCCACCGAGAACCGCAGACACGAGGTTTCGGGTCGATGCAGCTGACGCTAAGTAAGCAGAAGAAGCCAGCATCTTAACCCTTCTAACCCCGTCAACTATTATTATTATTATTATTATTATTATTATTATTATTATTATTATTATTATTATTATTATTATTATTATTATTATTATTATCATTAAGCTTATTATTTAAGAAGTTTTATTTGGCGCCCCTTCCAGATTGCCTACTCAGGAGCACTCCCAGCCCAATCAAGGTCGAACAACGCAGTTTCTAGGACAGTTTGAAGCAGGGTGAAATGACCAATCGGTATTTGACGGAACTTGGTAGGGAGCCCATTCCAGGTCATGGAGGCAGCCACAGAGAAAGAACGGCGCTGCCGTATGGAGCGGGGAACAATAAGGTCAGCTTGCGCAGCTGAGCGGAGCGAGCAACGGCGCTGCGAGCATGAGGTGGGACAGCAGAGCTCTCGCATGTATGGAGGGGTCAAACCTTCAAAGCACCACGGGACCAAGGCAGAGATTCGGTAAGTGATGCGCTGTGGGTAGAGGAGCCAGTGGAGGACATCCCTCATATATGCAGACACTCTGCCAAACTTGGGGGTGCGGCCTACAAGGCGGGCAGCAGTGCGAAGGATTCTATTCAGGGACTCAATCTTGCATGCCGGGAGTCCGTTATATATGGCACTCCAATCGCCCAATCGAGAAACAACAAAGGCATGGACAAGCGTGGAAGCTGCACCGGGGGACAATGAGTGGCAGATCACCTCGAGTTGCCGGAGCTGGTAATAGCAACTAATAATAATAATAATAATAATAATAATAATAATAATAATAATAATAATAATAATAATAATAATAATAATAATAATAATAATAATAATAATAATAATAATATATGACTTGGGACGCCACCAGTGTACACACGTGTGCAAACTCATATATACACCTGACTTCCATAACGCCAGGAGCAACAGCAGAAATGGCAACCACCAGGAAGAGCACAAAGTATGCAGAAATCCCCACTACCCACATTTTCATTCCAGTAGCACTGGAAACTCTGGGTCCTATCAATACCCAGGGTCGGGAGTTCTTATCAGAACTAGGTCGGCGTTTGACCATTGTTTCGGGGGACCCGCAGGAGACAGCACGCCTCTTTCAGCGTCTTTCAATTTGCACACAACGATTTAATGCCGTTGCATTTCGAGGCACTTTTGCACAATGGACCGGTGAAGATGACCGTTAACTCCAGAACGTCAAAGCTTTCGGATAGTTTCTAAGAGCCTGAGGGATTATTTTTACCTCGGGAGATAAAAAAAAATAATAATAATAATCTTCGTTTAATATCTTCAAACTGACAATTACGCAGTATGATTACAAATCAGTATGAACGGATGATCACAAGTTATTACAGGAGTCGAATTTAACTGTACATGGCAGCCATGCAAGGCACCCATCACGTCCTACATCTCATTTTAACAACGCGCCATCTCGCGAATGAAAGGCTGAGTGGACCTAAATTTGGGGGGGGGGTAGCGGGAATCGAACCCGCTACCTCTTGCTCTTCACGCCAGTGCTGTTACCACTACTCTGCGGGAAAGAAGATTTATGTGCCGCGTGAATGCAAGTTCCTGGTCCAGGGTGACTCCCAGGTCCCGGACTCAGGTCGAGAAAGAAAGGTGTGGGAATTGCAAGGCAAGAGATGATAGATCTATTTTAGAGAGCTGCTGGGGAGTGCCAAGCCATATAAACTGCGTCTTGGCGGGATTAAGCCGCAGGCGGTTTGAGGACATCCAGGCCTGCAGGGACTCCATGGCATGTGTCATGGTTTCCATCGCTGCAACAGCGCGGAAGTATGTGTATGTGGATGTGTATGTACGTATGCACGTGCGTATATAATGTATGTATTAGCGCCTGTATCTGGATATCTGTGTTATGATATTCTTTTTTCGTCATCTGTTGAAGTATACTCTTTCAGTATATACAAGGCTGGGATAAGGGCTTCCTGTTTTGTCTGTCGCTTAGCTTATGTTTTATGTAAAAGAGCGGTCAATAAACGATATGAATATCAGAATAATTATTGTCTTAACCCTTTGGAAGTGAGGTGAAACATTGTAACGTTTGTGGTGAGGTGGGGTGTGATATACCCCAATACACTTTTTACTTGCAAATGTCGCGATATCAACTACATAACATTAATTGTGAGCTAAACTACAATATTATAACTAATTATCAATTAAACTGGCAATTATCACGAAGAAATAACTGTTTTCGATCATTATTGAAGTGCCAGCATGTGAACTAATAACCATGCAATATTTACTTTGCACGTGCATTTTCAGTACTCATTGAAAAGATTACCAAACGCACGAATAATACCAGTAATAATGCATCAATTTTGCATCAGTGCAAAATTATATGCTGCAATATCTTATATTATCGCCCGTTTCATTTTTCGGCACTGCGCCTTAACTTTTTTAATTCGATCAAATCAAAAAATATGCGAGAATTTATAATTTATTTTTAATATGCAAATTTTTTTTAAAATTGTGCATTCAATAGTTCCTGATATTGTCTTAAAGTGTTCATATTTAACGTTTACGAAGGTAGACAAAAATAATCCAAGCTGGTTCCACGTTTTCCGTAAAAAACGCAACGTGGAATAGCTGTGGGGTGTGTCAAACCCCACCTCACCTCCAAAGGGTTAATATAACAATCTGTACCGTGGCTTTAAAGAAATTCTCAAAGACGCTAGAAATTATGGTTGGTTTAGAAGTGTATATAATTATGCACCTTACAAGCGCCAGATGATTATTGTACCACGATTCTTACGAAAGACTATTACACGTTTGGACCATAGACAGTGAACGTGATCTAATACGATATAATCCAAAGACTTCTACTGTAACATAGTTCTCTGCGCCGCCGCCATCCGCCCCCGCCCAGCCCTCAAGTCGAAGCAAGTCGCTAAGCTATCGACTGCTAGCGACTTCGTTCACTTAATGTTTTGCTTGATGTTTTAATCGCTTTTTCCAAAGTTTCGATTTGACGAAGACATCAGCAGCAGGACATGAGCAACACTTACAATACAATACAAATAGTATATTGAGGAAAACTACCTGCCATACAGCAACTTGGTACATTAGAAGAGAAAGAGTTTGCTCTAGTAGTAAAAGTTCTTATGGAGAATGTGGGGGGGATATAGTTGACTTTTTGGTAAAACGATTTAATGTATTCTATTATTGTGAGATGATGTTGATGATTACGAAGAGGGGGAATAATTGCGAAGTACATGAGTCTCGTTCTCTGTAACTGCCTGAAAGAAGCAGATATCGGCCAGATATCGGCCAAATGGTTGGGAGTAAGATCACGAAGGTAAAGGGCTGGGAGTCCTTGTGAACGGAGGGCACGAAGAGCATAGATCGATGAGGAGGCAGGTCACCAGTTCTTTACTTACTAACTTAATACCTACCTACTTACTACTTTACTAGCTATACTTAGTATGCCATTGCCCACTCAGTCTTCAGTTTCAGATTTAATTTTTTACGTTACCTTAGTTACGCGCTCGTTCTCATTGACAATGGCGTCTCTTCGTACATGCATATATTTTAATCGTCTGCGATCTGTCAGTTTATTGATATTAAACGAATATATATATATATATATATATATATATATATATAAAATAGGCCGAACCTCGATTCAACTTCTTCAGTCAGCGGTTTAACTGCATTTGAAGCCAGGAATTTGATAATATGTTTGTAAAATTGTAGAACACAGGCGGCCATTTGCCTTCCCCAGAGAAATCCGTAGTTTGGGCCCATTTTGGCGAACTATACCCACTCAGTCTCTATGCGAACTATGCCCATGCTACCGTAGGTGAGATGTGCCAAATATAGAAAGGAAAAGCCTGGTAACGTTGGATATGTAAATTGAAGGAGACAAGAATGAAATGGACAGCCAATTCCAAACCTTAGGAGAAGCCACCAAGAAAGCAGGAGAGCCAACTAGACCTGTAAATTCACACGACATAAACCACGATATGCTTTGATCGAGTGCTATATCCAACTGAGCACTGAACAATGAACATAGACAGAGATGCATGTTGGTAGTTCGGCACGATTAGCAGTTACTTTCTCCATAATTTTGGAAAAGAAACTGAGAGTATAGACGGAAGGTTAGTTTCAGAGGACATTATGAGAGAGCGCTGGCTTGATAACCATGGATTAAGTGAAACTGATAGAGAAGCACCATTCATTTAAATGTTGTCGATCGATGTTATGCTTCGGCCCAAAATACCAAAACATTCTGTTAGAATGGCTATGAAAAGAAGATTTGAGGAACATTGAACGGTGATCACGAAGCGGCGAAGGAGAACGCGGCCCTCCTTTGTGTGCCGAGGCTAAGAAAGTCGAGTCGCTAAGTTTACTGACTGCTATTCTGCTACTTCTTCTTCCTCTTCTGCATGATCATGATAATCATCTTTAACACCTTCTTCTTCTTCTTCTACAAAAAGTTACCAAGAAATACAAACTGATGTACCAATATGTTTTACGTATTTTGTACATACCTTCTATTATGGTTTTTACAGATAAAGCACACTTTCCTTTGCAATAATTACGTACGCGTTTACCATCAAAGCCAAACACATCTGGACGACAGGAGACTTGACCATTTATCGAAGTGCAGAAATAGCACTCAAAAGGTTCTCCTGAAGTAAATAGAGCGATAAATTTTCTAGCAGTCATGCAGATAAAACGAAGCTTAATTTAACCCTATTTTGATCATCCATCTTCATCTATTTTGTATATTTCATAGAAAGCATTCGTGGAATGACCACAATTGCCTATGCTGCTTCAGAAAAAACCTTGAAAGATTGATAGAAGGTACAACGCAGTTGCTTCTCTGACACTGACTAACAATTAAAACTTTTTTCGCAGCATTAATACCACTATATCGTGTTAAAATTTCAGGTTCAGGAATTAAAAATCTTCAAACCTCCTACTACGAACGTGCTGCTGCTAAGAAGACAAATCAATGCGAGCGACAGCTTCATTTTGCTCTCTGATCTCAGCGAAAACGGAGTTCAGAATGGCGCATGAAAACGGTGCGTTGTTATATTAAGTATTTTATGGACCTGCGTAAGGACTGGAGAGATCGGTGTAGCCACCGGTTTGGAGTGTTGATCTTTACTGAATAAGGAAGGCAGAGATAACTGGCCCCTTGCAATTGAATAGCTTCAACAATCATTCTCAAGTAACAACGTGATATTTGACAAGAAAATTTAAATGAGATTTTATAAATGATTTATCCTTATTGCAACCGCGTGGTGATCAATCGAAACACAAGTTTCAGACGCTTTTTAACGATTCACAACCTTATCATCTCTTAATCATCTTTATGAATATGTAATGAGATAAGAGGAAAAGGAGTTACTGTAGGCCAACTTCATGATTAAAGCAATCGTTATTTATGCAATTTTGAGATTTTACGATTAGCCGCACAATTGATGCGATCATCCGTTTGCATAATTTGCCATCTGTCGCAGACGCTTTTTAACAATTCACAACCTTATCATCTCTTGTCTCTGTTTGCATATTGATGTGCTTAATTTCATCGAGGTGGTTTCTCTGAATGTGTAATGAGATAAGACGCAATCAGAGTAGGCCGCTTCATGATTAAAGTAATCGTTATTAATGAAATTTTGAGATTTTACGATTTATGCGATCAACAGTTTGTCTCATAATTTGTCTTCTGTCGAAATTAGTTTGTAAAATTAGCTCATATTTAAAATTCGGATTTTCATTGACAAAGTGTTTAGAGCCTATAAACTTATTTTAGATGTACCCGGGACAATGTGGTCGCGTTTGGAATCACTGTCGCTGGCGTGATTGTCATTCACTTTTCTCTCCATTGTCCGTGACCTTGGTGTTGTCCTCGACAGTATGCTGACCTTTTCTGAACACATTGCTAATCTTATCCGTTCTTCTTACTTTCACCTGAGACTACTTAGAGCGATCCGACGCTCTGTCTCCTCCTCCGGTTTTACCGCTATCATCCACGCCTTCATCTGCTCCAGAATTGACTACTGCAATTCGGTTTTGATTGGTCTGCCAAAAGTCAGTCTATCACGCCTTGAGACTGTTTTAAATGCTGCAGCCAGCATTTAAAACCCGACTTCCTCGCTCGTCTCATATTTCCTCTTTTATGTTCGACCATCTTCATTGATTTCTCCTTACTGCTCGGTTTCAGCTTAAGTTCTCACTTTGGTCCTTCGGTCTCATGCAGACTTGGCACCCAAGTACTGCCATTTTCAGATACTTCCTACCGTCCATTACGATCGCTTAACCGCCATGATCTTTTTGTCCCACGAACCAGGACCACTATGGCCAAAACTCGAGCCGTTTCTTGCACTGGTCCTGCTCTTTGGAATCGACTCCCTCCATTAATACGTGCCTCTTTCTATTCATTGGGTCTTTCGCACTGGGAGCGCCTCTGATAAGCGAACACTGTGAGAGGCGCTTTATAAATGTTCAGATACAATACAATATAACTTATTTTCGCACTCTAATTACTAGCTGGCTATCGAGTATAATTCAACTGCCCTGTTCTACACAAAGAAAACAGCAAACTCGTGAATGCAACAAATGTCTAATCAAAAAGTACCCAGCTTGTAAACTTCCTGCTGTGTAGTCCATTATTGTTGTGCTTTTTTGCGATGACCTGCAGACTTCCGTGTCAGGCTTTCCTGCTTTTCAATTTACGATGTTTAGGTAGGTCTATACGACATTCAGTCATCTTGAAAGAGATACACTGTACAGTGTACACTTGCTAGGCCAAGTGATACAGAACATATAAATATATATGGGCCTATATATATTGTTACATGTCGACCTACTAAAAAGAAGGGAGCGGCTATAGGCGTCGTCGCCTGTAACGGGTAGATGTGTAACTGTCCGTACTGCATGTGGTGCCAAGGAAAGAATTGGTTGGTAGGTGTTGGCGGGGGTGCATCATGCTTGATTTCCTATAAATGGGATCGATAGGTAAAGCGAGGAGTTCAGTGCAGTTAAGTTTCAGTTCAGTAGCGTTCAGTCTGCTATGATCCTGTGATATTTTAAGAAGAAAACTGAACTTTTGCCAGATGTGTTGCTGTTGATATACTTGGTGGGACTCTCTGGGACACGAGCTACGACCCAGTGTGTTACTATATATTGTTACATACTTGCCCTCTTGTCCCATAGTTATATTTTGATATGAGGGCTGATGTTACGCTTGACCAGTTCCTTAGAGGGAGTGGTGCAAGATCGGTTGCTATATAAGCGTGTTTTGTTAAGGTGTGACGAGCTTGGCATTTTTCTGTTCTACCGATCTCATGAGATCTTATGGGTATTTAAGCGGCCTCCCAAGTCTCCAGTTGTATTTGGAATTTTCCGCTACGGCGTTTTGTATTCAACTCTTCGACCGTGGAAGACGTTACTTTTATTATAATTATTATGATTATTATTATGATGATGATTATTTTTATGATTATTATTATTATGATTATTACTATTATGATTATTGTTTTATGCCCCAACGTAAATATGATCCCTCGGGGACTTAAATATTAATTAAAAGAAGTAGATCATCTGGAACGGCCGCTGCTCCTCTTCCTTATGATTATGATTATTTTTATTATTATTGTTTTTATTATTAATATTATTCTCATTATTATTTTACCCGAGGTATATATGATCCCCGGGTGTTAGATATTAATTAAATATATGAATTTTGGAGTGGTCGTCCTTGTCAAGATCTGAAACAACGAAAGTGCTGTGGAAGGCGACTACGTTGAAACGTTGAATAACGATGGATATACGTTGAAACAAATAACTGGTTTCTCTTGTGTCTCCCGACGTCTGGTGCAGCAGACGACCTAGGTTGGTGAGAAACTGAATGTATTTCGAGTTTTACCTGGACTCAGCCAGTTCCGCTGCACCCGCCGCCCGAATGGCGGATGTGGGCAGTCAGGAAGATGCTACTGTATCAGCCACTGTGACATCCCATTGAACAATACGGTTGTAACTTGGGTTGGATCGTCCGAGATTCGGGGTTGCCGACCAACGGTAGAAGACAAACACTCGGCTGAAAATAGTTTATTCAGCAGTACGACCTTCTAGGAGCGACTGAGTTGAGCCCTTTACAGTCTCAGCATTACATTACTCTTAAATACCATTTCGGTCGGTATCGCTTAGTCTACATATTTTGAACAAGTAGGATCACCTACAACATGTGTAGCTTGGTTCCTCTGTCTAGTCCACACACGCTAGTGCATTCCTGCTACGTCTACGCATAGCTCCTGTGCTCATTCCTCTCTACCTGTCTGTCAATTCATGTCTGTGTCAGTCTGTCAAACTGACTGTCTGGCTGTCTGTTTGACTGTCCGTCCCTCTGTCTCTCGATCTGTCGCTCTGTCTCTATCTCTCAAATGCCTGTGTGTGTCCTATATACATACTGCACCATTATGCAGAGCTGAGATTTCATCCAAAGCATTTCGGAAATGTTAATCGATTTGGCTTTTCGTTGTAAATATTATTCTCCAGGTTTTTCCATCACAGGTGTAAGAGAATGATGATTCACTGATGCAAACCGATATCAGTATTAAAACATACGTTCTCCTGCTAGTGACAAATTATTTGTGATGAACGTTTTTGACAATGTGCAGCATAGATTCAATTGCGGAAATGTATTATTGGTAAAGGTAGTAGGCCTAGTATAAGTGGTAGTTATAGGCTTGCTATAGGTACAGCTGCATGCAGATTATTAGTAGTGGCAGTGCCGCAGTAGTAGAAGTAGTATAGTACTTTATTGATCACCAACAGCTGACATGTCTTAGTCAACTTTGCACAGATAATAATAAGGCAAATCTTTTGTTTTTCGTTAAATCTGTCAAGACAATGGCAAAACAACAGTTGCTTACGTGTTTTCCAAACATAGCAGAAGACGATTCAGACTCATTGTATCGCTTCTTTGAATGAAACGATTGCTAGACAAAATGCTTCGCTGCTATATTGGTTTGTTTGTTTGCATCAGTGTGCTGTTTGTGACCACAACAGGTACGAAAATTTCTGTTAGGACAGCTCTACAGGTTATGGTACTTCCAGAAATCACAGCCGGATGTTGTGCCGTTTTTCCATAAGCAAAGAGCGGAAAATTGACGAAATAGAAACATGGACCTATAATTACAATTTAATATGCCTGCCCTCTTATCTTTCTTGTATGTCATTATTTTGTCTTCCTTTTTCTTACTGTTCTTCTCCTCAAATACAGTCCCAATAAATGCGCCTGTCTATCACTTTCTGTACCTGGTTAATTTCTGTGTATAGGCCTATGTGTTGTTTGCCTGAATTAATATTCCAGATGCAATTATGGGTACTGATGGGTACATTAAAGCGAAATACCTTTGAAGCCGTGTAGTAATTTAAACCGCTACGAGAAGTAAGATGAGAACAGCACAGTCGTTTGTTTTGCATCATTGATATGTTTCGCATATGTAGTACAGTACGTGAAATGAAATTGTGCTTGATTTTTAACAAAGCTCGATTTCAAATGTTTGCAAAATTAAAATTTTGTAGCAATAATTAAACTATTTTTAGCCTATGTCAGTTTTTGAAAATATTTCGTCCGTCCGTTTCTATTTTACTTTCACTTTTGACATAAGAAAAATTAAGGCAATGTTGTTGCTGTCGCTGCAGATTCCAAAGAGAAGGAGAAGGAGAAGCTGGAACAGGAGATAAATCAAATGCAAGATCAGCGCCGCCTGTTAGGTAATCATGCGACAGACCTCGGACCTCGAACTTCTCTGATACGAACCGCCTAAACCCAGATTTCTAAAGCCCTACTCTAAAGCTAAGCGCAAAGCACCAGCTTATTAACGATCGCTGCGCTGTGCACATTAATAAGCTGGTGCTTTGGGCATAGCTTTACAGCAGCGCTTTAGAAATGTGGAGATTACGATTACGACAGAGTATCTCTCAGCCTGTTATCAATAAATTTTCTGGTAGTTCCACTTTCACAAACTTCTTACTGATACAAAATGCAACACTTTTAAGTCATATATTATGTTCTGATAATTTTCCATAGATAATGCACAAAATTTATGATTTTGATTTTTAATATTATTTTATCAAAGTTAGCATTTCATTTATTTAATATTTTCTTTAGCGACAATATATCACGTATCTTTACAGCAATTGGCAGTTAGTGCGTTCATCCTTTGTGTTTCACATTCAATTTTAATAATATTGTATTGCTGTTATTGCAGACTGCGGAGTTAAGATGTTACAACGTAAACTGGAACAAGAACGAAAAACATGGTTTGGACAAATCATCAACCAAATGCAACAACAGCGCCAATTGATCGGTAAACATTATCGCCTATTGACTAGTAATGCGATAGTTTGTCGTTAAGCTGGTTAAGCTATAAATTTCGGATAGCTCCACTTTAGAAACTTCTCACTAATACTAAATGAGAACTTTTCAGCACTACATTAGGCATTGCATGAGAAGTAGTTTTCAAAGAAAATACACAGAATAGAATAATGTTTGCTCTGTAACAAAGCTAGGTTTTATCTATGAAGGTTTTACCTTTTAACCATAATTTATGTATCTTTATACCAATTGGAAAAGTTGGTTGTTCTTTCGTTTGGGATTCACATTTAATTATTAAACAACATAATAACCGTTGTACGTCTGTCTGTCTGTCTGTCTGTCCGTCCGTCCCGTAACAAACACTATTGTGACGTCACTATACTGCCGCCTTGGCGACGGCTGTCTTGACGACGGCTATAGGCCTATAATATGACGTTATTGTTATCACTGCAATAATAATTGTTTTTTATATACAGTGATTTTTCACGGGTTACAGCTAGTGAACAAATGAAAGTTGTTATGTTGCAGATTGCGAAGTGAAGATATTGGACTACAAACAGAAGCTAGAACAGGAAAGAAGAGCATGGATAGAAAAGAAGGATACGCTCATCAAATAAATTCACGAACAGCGCCGGTAGACGGCTGTGGGCTAGACGTTCAGCAGACGTTAATGCTTGTAAATTAATAATAATTATAATATTGTCTCAAAACCATTTGCTTATTGATTGACGATGGAATCAATTTAACTGACTTCTCAGAATTAGGAAATGTACCATTCAAGCCCTACAATAAGAATGCTTATACACTGGAAAATGTAAGTTCCTTCTGAAAACATATTGCGGCATCGTATTTCATTTATGAAACGTCATAGTGTCGATGACGTCAGTTCTGTTTTCGAGTATTGGTCGGTAATCATTAGATTCAGGCTTTAAAACAATATGCAATGATGCTAAGGCTCCAATAACTGACATTTAATGCAGTTTTTTAAATGGCTAAGTCATGGATATTACTGCATTAAAACGGAAAACAAGCGAACTTTACATGCATATCGATGCTCTTGTAGTCTTCTGCGAAGACTATAGGGCCTAATTCACTATTGAAAAGCTTTCTATACTCTAAACGTCCTTGACATTGCATTTGGTATACTGCAGTGTCATTAAATGTCCGAACACTTCATATTAAAATACATAGATCAGACTTCACAATAAGGAATTACGTTCTTATCATTACTGCAATGAAAGGCCTATTAAGTCATGAATGACAACATTAATTTCTGCATAGCACCAACAATCATTTTCATAACGAATTTCAAAGACAGTACAGTAACATCTCGTTCTATGTAAGACTAAATTCTCAACAAGCCTAACCTAAGCCAGCACCAGATTAAACTATTTTTGTATCCATTTATCTTTTATAATACCTTCCTTGTTTGCATACACTATTCACGACCTATGGAACGGGCAGTACTTTATAGTGTGGATCGTATGCTAGAGGCGTTTTAAGACAAGGAATTCCTATAGCTTGATCTTCATTAAAACTTCGGTTAAAGGTTGACAATGATTAATAACTGATCCTCCAGGGCTAGCCTCACAAAATCTCTCCTTAATGTCTTCGCAGCTGGTTAAACTGACTCTGATGATGCACACTGCACAGTCTTTCACTGACTCGCTAACTAAACGTTGTTCGATCAACTAACTGATATTCTCTAATTCCCTGATTCAAATACCAGTGCACGAAAGCTACATCTCTTCCAAGTATAACAGTCTTACACTGATCTTACCTTTCGTAGCACGACCACACAACCAAATTGTTGTGACAAACCTTCTGATATCACCTATCGGAATTCAACCTAACTTTTACAACGGATGATGGTTTTCGGTAATGATGTCACTCGAAAGAACAATATATTGACGCCTTGGCGCTATAGAAGTCATGAGATCATAATAAATCATATTAGATTAGACTGATCTTACTGCAATTTAGGGTATTCAAGCTATTTTCCTATGACGTCATTTGCCAGTGATGTAAGTAATTTCTGCAATCTTCTTTTTCATTCATTCAATCATTCGAGTATTTAAATAGCACCTGTTCAAGACGAGCTACTCAGAGGTGCTCCTGACTCCAGCACGGTGAAATAACACAGCTCTCAGTCTAGTGTAGAACGTATCAGAGGGAGTTCTGGGAGCAGGCACAGCATCGGGGGAGCCCGTTCCACACCGTCGGGCCACCACTGAAAAAGCACGAAGCTGCATGGTGGCTGTGCGGGCAAAAGGCGCCATGAGCACCCTCTTCCCCGAGGAGTGGAGGTGACGGCTACCTTAAATCCCAGCAAAGGACCCGCAGATCCATGTAAACTGGACCATAGCATACCCCTCAATACACTGCTGGGCCAAGGCAGAGATTCCATATGCAATATGCTGCAGGTAAGGGGGCCAGTGAAGAACATCCCGCATATATATGCAGAGACTTGGCCGAACCTGGGTATTCGACCAGCAAGGCGGATAGTAGAGCGCAAGACCATATTCAGGGACCCTATCCGGCAGGGCGGAAGTCCATCATATATAGCACTACAGTGTTCCAGCATGCAAAAGTATGAAAGTCCATCATATATGGCACTACAGTGTTCCAGCATGCAAAAGTATGAACAGGGGTAGAGGCTGCACAGGGACCCAGAAGGACCTAGTGGATCCATGGACAATCATAAAAGAACAGTCATGCAACTAGGGAGCAAGTCAGTCGAATGCATTTCCAGAAAGGCCAAAGGATATGAATAACGATACAAGAGACTATCATGATCAATAGCATCAAACGCAGAGCTAACATCAAACAGCGGAAGAAGGGTGACCTGGGATCGGTCGATATCTCCATATATATCAGAGAGCAGGCGGACTTACAAGGTTTCTGTGGAATGGCTCTTGCGGAAACCTATCTAAGAAATGGAGAGAAGGCTTTTTGTGTCCAGGTAATACATAAATACATGTGGTTGATTGGTTGGACTAGAACTATTGAGCAACATGCATGATAGTATGTAGACAAACATCTACTGCTGTCATGGAACAAATTTGACCGGAAAATAATTTGTAATGATAAGTCCAGGTAATAATGTTTTACACTGCTTCAAAAATTTTATCTTAAGACATACTTTGATACTCCAGCGCACAACAGAATTCAGGGCTCATATTAAATTCGATATTGATATGGACATCACCAGATGTTTCCTTGTTACTAACTGCAACTACAAGAAGAATGGCTTGCTTGTATTTTTACGTATATTGTTATTTATCATAGATTAGCTCTAACTAAGAAATTTGAAACTGCTCGTTTTCCTAAGGGTTATCTACTACAGCCAAGATAACACGCAAAGTTAAATCGTTTCGGATAGCAATCTGTTCGAGCAGATGGAAACCACACACTTTTCGTTAAGTCTTTTGAGAGTATCAATGTCAGTTGGACAAAAGACGGCGCTCTCGGTAGTTTGCTGAAATCATCGAAAGTTCAACTGCATTTTCGAGAATGGCACTCTGCAGCTTCTTCATACAGAGCCTGTGTCTTCTTATGCTGGCTTCGTCAGCAATAGGTAAGACTTACGTAAACTATTAACTAAACTCACTCGGCCCTGTAACCGGCAGTGGACGAATTCCAAGGTCCGGAACATGACCACTGACCAGTGCATCGCAGGAACAAATCCACTTACGCTGGCACCAAGTTGTACTGCTTGGCGACAGGGACAAGTGTGTATGCGAACAACTTGCCTATGTTCGTTACATGTAGCCCGCGTTGCAGAGTTGAACATGCAATCATGGGATTATAATTACAGACCAAACGCATAACCGTTTAGACCACATGTCGCATGAATACGGTTATACGTGTTCAAATGAGTGAATCTAGCGAAATAACTTAACATAGCGGCCTAGTTCAACCTATATTGTTCAAATACCCAAAATTGTCGGCCTCCTAGTCCTAGACTTTGCCACAGAAACCACTGATCAATAAGCTTGAAGTTCTCACAAGTAGTAAATATTCCCTCACCAGAAGTTTTCCTAATGATCATCTCTTCAAGCACTGGAATCGTGTTGCACCACAGGTCAGCATACCTTCCGCTAATTCGGCCACGCAGCACTAGTTCGATTATAAGCTGTAATGGTGGTCACTCGCACGTTGTGTGACTGAGACCTGAGAAGCTGTATGCAGGTTACAACAAAAAGACTGACTGCTCCTATTCGGCTGTCGCCTCCGTCAACATCTTAAGGTGTCCCCTCTACGGTCTTTTTTATATATTTTGGCTTGGAGGGACATCGTTGGGTTTAAAACACGGTAACAGTCTCTCAAAATTTTACATTTATGGCACGACGCATGTTATGTCTCTCCGGTATTTCAGCATTGTGTGAAATATCGATACGGTACTTGGAGAACGGAGAAAGCTACCGGTGCAATGTCGCTCTTGGTGTTTCCAACGTTTCGACGCAGATCCATGTTTCCCACAGTGCTTGAATGTCTAGATGTACGTCTTTGATTAGGTCGTGTATGATGGCAGATCGACGAATAGCAGACCGAACGTTGAAACTGCCGAAATTAATGGACCCTGTTCTCAATATCAGCTGTGGGAAGTTCGTGACATGGACTTTGGGTTGCTTTCGACATTTCCTGATCATCATTATGCATTTTTAGCACCAAGATCTAGTGACCGTTTTGTTCTTACTGATATCTCAGCAAATTTTAGGCCAGTGTAATGAGTCCCTCTGATTAGTTTCGCTTCAAGTGACACAATGGAAATTAACGATTACAATTAAAATTAGGTTGGCCGAAGGTGTTTTCGAAAGGTTCACGAAGGTGCCATGGAGTATCCAGGTGCACAGAGGGAAAAAGAAGTGGGCTGAATCGAAAATATCTTCAGTTGGTATAAGATACAATGACACAATCCATAGGCGCCGACTTCTTGGGAGCCTTTGGTGCCAATGCACCCAGAGAGAAAGTTCAGTGGGTGCCTGGCACCCAGAAGAATTCGGACTCCAAATTCAAATTTTTACACCTAAGCAGTAATCTCACAGAGTGAGAAGTACAACTATAGGCCTACATCACAAATACCCAACATTGCATGATTCTCACAGTCACAGCCGTACATATATAAATTATTTCTTTATTATTTAAAATAATGAATAAATAATAACACTGGTACCCTTGAAAAGAAATAGTTTTCTTTCTCCGAAATTCCGCTTAAACTCACCTACCTATGGGGAGGGGTAGGGAAAGGGAGGGAGGACCCATGCACCCACTGGCACCCAGAGACAAAAGCAAAGGTCTGCGCCTATGATACAATCAATCGAGTCTACAGAAATGCTTCAATAAATTTTTTTGAAATTCGATGATGTTCTGAGACATGATTTTAGAAGTGCATGAAAAATTTGAATGTCCAGAGTAGTTAATATTTGTAACGCATAAGTATGCTATCAGTAATTCGTTGAATTGAAACCCATTCACATTGGTGGGCCTCATACGTTATATGGATTATTGCACATAGTAGTGTTGCAGTAGAATAAGCAACTGTCCTCGGTTACAGCTTCATTTGTCTGACGAGTGCATCCTGATGTGTGAGTGTCAATATAATCTTGCCAAGCGCAAAATGCCTGAATGCCCTTGTAAGCAACGGTACCATTTTCTAAAAAAAAAATGCGCATTCACTCAAATCACTTTTCTAACGATAATTATAATTATAAAACAATTGTTTTATTTTTTCGGGATGCCTTGAGTCAATTGCTATAAATCAAGTATTTGCAAAGCATCGACCGAGGCTCGAATACATAATGCGTGAATGCGTGAATTTACTTATACATAGAGACCTGTGCATATATATATTTATACACTGTACAGTATATATTATATGTATTTTATGTGTATGTATGTATGTATGTATGTATATACATTATGTGTTGTATATATGTATGTATGTATGCATGTGTGTATGCATTTATGACGCATATATGTTCGTATATAGGTAAGTTTTTACGTATTACATGCGTACTTACGATTGTGTGTATTTATGCGTATATATGTATGCATGTGTGTACGTATGTGGCAAATATCTGGGATCGACCATGAATGCACAGGGTGGCTGCGAGCATGACATCAGGAACAGGATTAAGGTGGCTTGGCAGAAATGGAGAGAACTAACGGGAGTGTTGTGTGACGCCAAAATGCCAACTCAACTCAAGGGAAAGGTATACAAAACAATGGTAAGACCGGTGATGCTATATGGAGCAGAGGCCTGGGCGCTGACAAAAAGGGATGAAGGGTTACTGGAGAGAACAGAGATGAGAATGCTACGATGGATACTTGGGATCTCACTGAAGGACAGGAAAAGAAATGTGGACATCAGAAAGAAGCTCGGGGTGGCATGTATAACTGACAAAGTACGAGAGACCAGGCTGAGGTGGTATGGACATGTAATGAGAAAAGAGGATGATAGTTGTGTGAAAAGAATCATGAATGCAGAGGTATACGGACGCCGCAGCCGGGGACGACAGAGGAAGAGATGGGAAGACACGATACAACAAGACCTAAAACTCCTAAAACTGAAGAAAGAAGATGCTCAAGAAAGAAACAAGTGGAAGAGAAGGATCCGAGTGGCTGACCCCTCTCCAAAGAGGGATTAATTCGAGCCTGAAGGAAAAGAAGAAGAAGATGTGTGTACGTATGTATGTCCGCATGTAATTACGTATGTAACTATGTACGCATGTATATATTAGGCTACATTGTGTGTGCATGTATACTTGTATACGTGTGTGTGTACGTATGTACGTGCGTACGTATGTGCGTATGTATGTATAATACACATAGGCTACATACGCGCCAATATCTGGATATATTTGTACCGTGGTTTTAAAGAAATTTTCAAAGACGCTGGAAATTAAGTAATAACATTATTGTGACTGACCATGTGGTTGGCGCTTAAATGTGTATTACAAGCGCCAGAGGGTCATTGTGCCACGACTCTTACGATAGACTATTTTACATATGGGCCCTAGGCAGTGAGATAATCTAATATGATATAATGTAATGACTACTCAATCGATGATGATGATGATGATGATGAACACGACAATTTCTACAGCGCCATAACACAGCACATGCCGTTACAAGGGCGGTTAACAATCTAACGACTAATCGATGCAGGTGCTTAAAATACAATTTAAATCGATGGTCTCTTCAAGTGAAATAGTTATCAGAGATCATAATGCATTGGACAAATCAAGTTGAAATCCGATAGATCGTAGAAAACGGAAGCCAGCCAGAGTTGAGTCTTTATTTTATTGAATGACATCAAAGTCTTGACAGAGTGAACTGAACTGGACAGCCAATTCTAAAGCTTAGGACCAGCCTTCAAGAAAGTTTGAGAGCCCTCTAGACTCAATGACTTGTCGCCCTTGCCTGTTCGCAAGAATCACGGTGTTCTTTGATCGAGTGTTATATCTATTGGTATAAGATGTTGGCAGCAGTGACGTCATCAAAGTTTAAAAAGTAGTAAGGAAATTATGGATTTGGGGAACCCCCCCTGCCCCCAGTGGGGTCCAGAGGCAAAGCTTTTTTATATATATATTGAAAGTGTTTCGTGCCATTTCTCGTAATACAAAATGCACGTTAAAGTGGATTATTGAAGAAAACTAAAAATACATATGAAAGCAAAAGAATTATTATATTGTATAATGAAAACAAAAAAGCAAAGTGTACTGCAGTGCGAAAGTGTGCATGTTTTGACAACTAGCATAAAATACGATAATGAAATTTACTAATCGCAGCCGGAAGATGGGCGCTTCTTTCCCATTGCAGAACGAAATCAGTGTCACTTGAGAAATTCAAAAGCAGTTGGTTCAGAAGTCGGTTGATTTACACCAATTGATTGGATATGGAGGTGTAGGTAAGATTAAAAAAAACAGCAATTGAGAGTAGAACCAGATAGAGCGAACCAGTGTTCGAGGTAATGAAGGAATATATTATGAACAGTTATATCAAAAACAGCTTACAGATCCAGGAGAATGAGAGCAAGTACTCGTCTTTTATTCATCGAACTGATAATAGTCACTGGTGAGTAGTGCAGTTTTGTTGCAATGGCATTTTAAAAAAGGGTGGATTTGAAGGAAGATACAGGTTTTAGGACGAATGATGACAGTACATATCGATAAGCAGTCATTTTCCGGGATTTTGAAATGAAACTGAGAGTAACGATGGGGCAACAATTTGATAGATCATCATCACAAAGAAATTGCTATACAATAGGAGAATAAACCATGGATTAAGTATAACTTCTGGAGAAACAGCATTTAGCGAGGGAGACGTTGTCGATGGATGTGGTGTTTCGGCCCAAAACGTCGAAGCATTCTATTAGAAGGGGCTATGAAATGAAGGTCTAAAGAACATTGCTTTTCATGAGTTGATAAAATTGTCGGTGGTGATGAGGAGTCGAGGAAGAGTGCCGCCCGTTTTTGTTTGCGGAGACTAAGAAAGTTGAATCGCTAACACTTCTTGCTGCCCCTCTGCTGTAGCTATAGGTATAGGTTCTGGTCTACTTTATCATCATCATCATCATCATCATCATCATCATCATCATCATCATCATCATCATCATCATCATCATCATCATCATCATCATCATCATCATCATCATCATCATCATCATCATCAGCAGCAGCAGCATCATCATCATCATCATCATCTTCTTCTTCTTCTTCTTCTTCTTCTTCTTCTTATGGTTTAGTAAACTAAAGTAAAAAAGTTACGAAGAATTAAAAACTGATGTACCAAAATGTTTTGCTTATTTTGTACATACCTCTTCTGGTTCTTACGGATAAAGCACATTCATCATAGCAATAGTTAGGGTAACGTATAATTGTGGAGGTCTCTTCATCGAAGATATAAGTATATGGACAGTAGATTTCACTGTTTGAGGAACTGCATACATAACATTCAAAACGGTCGCCTAAAGCAAATAGAGCGATAAAATTTCAAACAGTCATGGTTATTATGTTTCTGCTTATGCAGATAAGGCATGTCTTAATCGACCCTTATCTTAATCATCCATCTTTTTTGGATTTGGAATTTTTCTCACGAAACATTCATGGAATGACCACAAATGCCTAGTCTGCCCTAGGGCCACCGACAGAAATTTAGGGCCCCTAGGCAGAGCAGTCACGGGCCCCAAAACTATCATTAGGCTTTATGAAAAAAGTTGATTGCGGGCCCGACCAGGGCCCCTAAAAATCGTCGGAAAATCGCCGGGTTCCTGCGCATTTGCCCTCTGCCCCCATCTCGGCGGGCCTGGTCTGCTTCATAAAAACCTTGAAAGATTGATGGGAGTTATATCGCATTTGCTTACGCAGGCATCGAAGAAGAATTAAAGCTGTTTTTTCAAACTGAATTTGTTATGTTTCTCACTACATAATATTAAAGTTTCAGGTTAAGGAGTTAAAAATCTTCAAACCTCCTACTAAGAACGCGCTGCTGGTAAGAAAACAAATCAATGGAAACGACAACTTCATTTTACTCTCTGTTCTCAGCGAAAAGGAAGCTCAGAATGTCAAAGAAAAACGTTGCATTGTTATATTTGGTAGGCCTACTTTAAGCACATGCGTAGGAACTGGAGAGATCGGTGTAGCTATCGGATTGGAGTGTTGATCTTTACTGAACAATGAAGGAAAAGATGACTGGCCCCCTTGCAATTGAATGGCTGCAACAAGCATTCACATGTGACAACATGATACTTGACAAGAAATATTTAGATGAGCATTTAGAAATGATTTCTCCTTATTTCTCCGGGTGTACCGCGTGGTGCGAAATCGAAACACAAGTTTCCGAAGCTTTTTAACAATTCACGAACTTATCATCTCAATCCGTTTGAATATTGATCAGTAGGCCTACAATTTCATCGAGGTAGTTTTTATGAACGTGTCAATGAGATAAGAAGCAGAAGGAGTAGGCCTACTTTATGATTAAGCTCTTGTTATCTATAGGATTTGTAAATTCTGCGATTATCCGAATAATTATGCGATTATCCGTTTGCGGGCTTTCGCATAATTTGCCATCTGTCGCATTATTTTCTTAAATTAGCTAATATTTAATTTTCGGATTTTCATTGACAAAATGTTTAGAGCGTTAACAGTGATCTGTACCCAGGACAAAGTGGTCGCATTAGAAATCACTGTCGATTACGTTATTGCTATAAAACATTTTCGCACTCTAATCACTACTTGTTTGTCGAGTAAAAATAAAAATAAAAAATTGGCAAGCATCCAATTTATTTGCTTCCAGATGACTGTCGCATAGGCCTTTCTAAACATCGTAAATTGAGCAGTAGGAAAAACCTGACACGAGGTTTGGAGGTTAGCGCAAAAGCAACACAATAATAGGTCGAACGCTAGGAAGTTTACGAGCTTGGTACTTTTTTATTGCGACATTTGTTGCATTTACGAGTTTGTAGTGTTTTCTCTGTGTAGAACAGGGCAGAGGCAATTGGATGTTAATTTAATTGTCTGAATAAGTAGCCTATAGAGTCTAGAGGGACCTGCATTAGCTTTTTATTTGCTGTTTTACCTGTAGATTCGAGATCTATCTTACCTACTCTCTGCAGACTGAAAACCAAACATTTCAATCTATCCTCTTCTGCATCAGATAAGCCTACTACACCATCCTGTAGATCAGCGTTACAATCATGTTTGCTATGCATGCTATTCTTCTTGACAACAAGCTGTCTCCCGTCCAGTCCCTACTCATTCTGGTCTGGCAACAAAACTTACCAATCAGCCAGGCTAATGCGGACATGAAACAGCGCCGAATTTTTACATTGCGTTATATTATGTAGGCTGTCGGGCCGTGCTAAAGCAGCCATATTGTGTCAGTGACTCGTCCCTCACATTCAGGGTGCATATCTCCAGAATGACTCGCTCCTGCTTCTTTCAACTGAGGCGTATCAGGGCCAGCAGGCTCTGTCTCACCACCACTCACTCATAAACTGTCTACCACCATAGTTCATGCATTTGTCTGCTGACGCTTGGACTACTGCAACTCGGTCCTCCTGCTCCCTAAGCAGCGTCTTTCCCTCCTTCAATCTGTTCTAAATGCTTCTGCTAGGCTCATCGCTCGACTCCCCAGCTTTGCCATATCCCTTCTTACATGCTTGATGTCCTTCACTGGCTCCCTATTGCTGCGCGCATCCGTTATAAGATCCTCTTTCTTGTCTCTAAATCTCAGCAGGGTACTGACCCGAAATACCAGGTCCTACCAAGATAATTTGCAAAAGCCGCTATTCTGCATCTTCTTCTCGCTCATTGTTCTCTGTAAATCGGCTTGATCATTTTGTTCCCAGGGCTAAAACTGCCTTGGCCCAGCACCGAGCGTTTGTTGCTGTGGGTCCATGATCTGGAATGACCTTCCCCCTCTGCTCAGGGCCAAACTAATGACTGGCTTTTTCATCGGTGTCGCTTTCCCCAAAAGCATTTCTGCTTCCCCGGGGCTTCTGTGCTGACAGCGCCTCTGAATAGTTACTCTGCGAGAGGCGCTTTATAAATATCTGGATACAATACAATACAATATTGATAACCAAGAGCTGACATGCTCTAGTCTAGTCAACTTTGTACAGCAAAAAATCGTTGTTTTTCGTTAAATTTATCAAGACATTGGAATAACAACACTTTTTTACGTGTTTTCCATAGCATAAAAGAAGATGATTACTCAAAAGACTGTGACATTTCTTAGATTGAATCGAATGTTAGACGAAATCCATCACTGGTGTTTCGGTTTGCTTGTTTGTTTCATTGTGCTGTTTGTTATCCCTACGAACATTTCTGCTATGGAGGTTCTGCAGTTTATGGCATATCTCGAAATCACAGACGGTTGTTGTGCTGGGTTTTTATAAGCAAAGGGCGGAGAGTTCACGAAATAAAAACATGGACCTATAACTACAATTTAATATGCCTGCCCTCTTATCTTTCTTTTATGTCACTTTTCTTCCTTTTTCGTACAGTTCTTCTCTCCAGGTACACCTCTAAATGCGCTCGTTTCTCACTTCCTGGTTGACTTCTCTGTATTTATGCGTTGGTTGCCTGAACTAATTTTCCAAATGCAACTGATTGGTACATTAAAACGAAATACATGTACCTTTGAATCCGCACGGTAATTGAAACTGCTACCAGAAGTAAGAGCCAGTTGGGAGCCAGTTGTTTTCAGACAGCTTGATGATTTTAATAATTACAGTAAATAAAGACGCCATTAAGACGCAAAATGAGGAGGAAGTCTTGACTGATGTAGAGGTAGTCTTGCAAGCCTCAACCATGTACATTGGATCTATAAATTATATTATAATACCTTTCTTTTGCGTATATGCTGCAAAAATTTCATCATAAAAGTACATCTTTTGCTTAAATCAAAATTTCAACATAAAATATTGCAAGATAATATGTACATAAAAAATACTTGTCTTACCTATAGGCCTAAATATTCGAACATAATAATAATAATAATAATAATAATAATAATAATAATAATAATAATAATAATAATAATAATAATAATAATAATAATAATAATAATAATAATAATAATAATAATAATAATAATAATAATAATATGTCTTTATTTCAATTGTTTTCTGCGGTGAAGCACTAAGGTGCTGGTATTGCACAGCGTCCCATACCGATCCGGAAAACGAAACTATTAGCTGCATGAATGGAGCAATCAGCGACGTCGAATGCGAACGAAATGAGACTGCAGTCAACTGCGGTGTCTATCGTTCTTATCAACTGCATCGCTGTAAGAGAACTTTGACATAAGTAATAGTTCTACAAACACTATGTCTTTATGAGGTCTTGGGTTCACAGAGTGCGTCACATGGTTTCAAAGTCGTTCTCATCTCTTACGATGAAAGCATCAGCCGATGGAATATCAAAACCAACCGGTCATCATAAGAAAATCAATCCAGAGTCAGTTAGAGATAAATTTTTTCCTAGGTTATCCCGTTTACGAAGTCCGACTAGCAATGACATCAGCTAGGCCTATATAATATAGTATGCACCTACAAATATTATTATTATTATTATTATTATTATTATTATTATTATTATTATTATTATTATTATTATTATTATTATTATTATTATTATTATTATTATTATTATTATTATTATTATTATTATTATTATTATTATTATTATTATTATTATGCATGCATGTATATATGTATACTCAGAATCATCCATAACTGACTCTTACATTTCTCATTGTTTGCCTCGTTCGCGATTGATCGTAACCGTCTTATGACCTACATTTCAACGAGAACAAATTCTAACTAATCCTGCCGCCTTGTTGGGTTTGATTTCATTTGGCGCCTCTAAAATAGGTTGTTTTCCCCCAACTTATTCCACCATGATGCTCACTAAAAATCACAGTCAAGCTTTTGTGAAAATCAACGCCCAGTGTGTCGTTCATGGGTCTAACGTTATAATTTTGTAGTCGAAGATCCAACATCACTATCCATCACGAGAGGATGCTTTACAAAAGAAGAGGTAGACTTGTACAGCACTGAATGCAACAGAACGAGGCTGAGTGATGACAATAAAATTCAATTAAAGATATGTTTGGATACATGTAGAGGCGAAAAATGCAACAACTGGAAAGTTAATGGGCCTATATTCCAAAATGAAACCACAACAAGAGGTGATGATCCTATAAATAGAAAGTTACTCATCTCTGAATTACATTCAAAGTTAAGTTAATGTAGCCTACATGTAGTTAAGATGTTTCTGTTACTGTTGATATTTTGTCTACCACAGGTGTGCACAGGGGCGGATCCGGGGGGGGGAATCCGGCCATGCCCCCCATTCGATATTTACACAGGACGTGCCCCCCGTCACGAAGTAGACGGGGAAAATGACGAAATAATGGCGCCCCATTTGATATTTACATAGGACGTGCCCCCCCCCCACTCACGAAGTAGACGAGGAAAATGATAATCCCCATTTGATATTCAAACAGGAAGTCACAGGACGTGGGCCCCATAGGCGTAGACGAGTAAAATGGTTAAATATGAAAATATGATTTTTCTGGAGATTAATGACTTTAAAAAAGTGTTATCAATTTTTTTCGGAGATGAATTCCTAAAAAATGTGTCGTTTGTCTGTTTTACACTACCGCAACAAACCAACAAACTTTGATCCACAAACTTTGATTCCCGTCCTAGAAGAGGGGGACTATTTTAAACACTGGTTTGTATGTATGTATGTAGGTATGTATTTTTGACCCCCCCCCTGATAAACCTTCTTTATCCGCCCCTGCGTGTGCATGATCATGTCATTGTTTTTTCGTTTATTTTTCACACGTTTGCCTACGAACAATTAAGGCCATGCCTTTCTCTGTAATATGCTACTGTTGTGGTCATAGTTCGAGAATTCGTGACTTTTGGTTTTAAAATTCGTTAAAATTCGCGAATTTTTGGTCTATTTTAAAATTCGTAAAAATTCGTTCGGCCATTGTTGGACCTTTTTTACATTGACAGTGGCGTTTTGCAAATAAGCAACAATGACAAATGTGATGAAGTCATGATTTGTTGTGTTAAGCTTCTGCTTAGAATTTAATGTAAAATTCAATATAAAAGTTTATTACGTAACGAGTTAATTTAGTTAAAATCTAATTTCTTAAAGGTGAAAGAACATGGACCGAAGTGGAAGTATGGAGGAGCATGAAGAAGTTATCCAAAAATACAGTGTTATTTTGTGACAAGGAATTTGTTGGTTATTCTGCCCGAATCCGGGAGCATTTGCCTGGCGAAAATACAGAAACCAGAGTCGAGTGCGAGCAGTGGGCTGTTCCTGACTCAGAATCAGAGGACGATGAAGTAGAAAACACTGCTGGCAGTGCTCGGTGACGTTGCCAACCCTTTAAAACAATGTTTTTTGCAAGCTGTGTTAGTGACTGACTGGTCACACTGGAGCTGGGGCACTGATGGTTTTTCGTTCTGCTGACTGACACTTACAGTCACTGTGACTGAGTCACACACCCCAACTATGATAGAAATCGAAGTTCAAGACTCCAAGTAGAACAGTAACTGAATACCACTATTGTGTTGCTAGTCAGCTGTCTCTTACGGTTGATTGATTGCCTATGACATTGACATTAACTTGCTTAAAAGTTGAAAAGTAAGCAAATAATAAAATTCGCTGCCATGGCAAAGAATTCCATTATTTTATTACTTCATGAATTTTAACGAATTTTAGAACTGCTGTTTTAAAATTCGTTAAAATTCGTGAATTTTTAAAATTCTTAAAATTCGTGAAATGCGAATTCTTGAACTATGATTGTGGTCATATCTAGCGGGGTCTCCAGTGTAACCCATGACATACTGTTTCGTTATGTATTATTGTATCATTGTTTACTTTCTCTGGATGGTTACCGAATAAAAATGAATGAATAAAAAAAAAGAATGAAAACATTTAAAATTAATTTAAGAAAATATGGAATATTTAATAGAAATCTGTAAAGGTGTCTAACGGTTCAGGGACATTATTCTTTTTGTACAAGATAAGTTCTTTCTTCAAGTAAAGGCATGCCTTGTGTCCAGAAAATAATTATTCTAAAACATATACCTGTAAACGAGCCAATTACAATGTTTTGATGCCGGTACAGATATCATGGTTAGTAATATGATGTCTAAGCTATGTATTACGTGAATAGTCAAATGCCATTATTAAAATAATGTGTTGCAATTATCTAGCTCTTTGGTTAATTAGGTCAGTCATATGCTTTGCGTCATTGATATATTTTATTATGTAATAGGCCTACACAAATTGAAATTTTTTGGATTCTAACAAAGCTTGATTTCTAACAATAACTAAACTATCGTTTTAACCGTTGGTGGAATATTTCGTTTTTCCGTTTGCGCTTTACTTTCATTTTTGACATCATAGAAGCCAAACCAATGTTGTTGCTTTCGCTGCAGATTCCGAAGAGAAGATGTTGAAACAGAAACTGGAACAAGAGAAGCAGAAAAGAAAAGCATCGATAGAAAAGAAGGAACAACTTATGAAACAAATTCAAGAGTAACGCCAGTACACAAATGGCTGGAGACATTCAGCAGACGCTATCGCATGTAAATTAATAAGAGACCAATAAAATAAGCTATAAATCATTGTCTCAAAGCCAGTCGCCTTATTACTTTCACGATGGAATCACTTTAGCTGCTTCTCACAATTAAAAATGTCACAATTTAAGTCCTACATGATACATCATGCAAAGCAAAATATAAGTTCCTCCTGAAAAGCTTATTAAGCTAAACATATTGAGGAATCGTATTTCATTTATGAAAAACGTCATAGTATAGATGACGTCAGCTGAGTTTTCGGTAATCATTAGATTCAAGCTTAAAAACAATATGCAATGATGCTAAGGCTTCAATAACTAGCACTTATAAAAAAAATTTACACAGTGGCTGAGTCATGAAATTTTACTGCATTAAAACGGATAACAAACGAATTATATATCTCGATGTGCTTGCCGTCTTCTATGAGGACTATATTTCACAATCGAAATAACTTTCTATAGGCCTGCTCTAAACGTTCTTGACATTGCATTTGGTATACTGTAGTGTCATCAAGTGTCCGAACACTACTGTACATTAGGGTGGGGCAAAAAGTAATAAAAACTCGAGTTCAGTTCCCGGACAAACCTAAATCGAAGGTCCATGTTAAAGTTGATATTGCACCAAAAATGGATTTTTGATAATTATGTATCACCGTTTTCTAGCAACTTTGTCTGAAACACCAGACCGAAAACGCAATATGTTGTAAAATGAGAGCTGGTCTTACATCAGCCGGTTTAATGGTTATGACTTTCAAATTAAGAACCCAAAGTTAAAGCTACAAACAACAATGAGTAATAAAATAAATGAAAAAGCATCTGACACAGTACTGCAGTGTAAATGTTTTAACTTAATTTAGGAAATCAGCTTTAGTTTCTGTAGTTGGCAAGTCCAATCTTGATTTCTTCATTTGAATGATAACACCGTGGCGTGAGTCATGTCCGTGAACTCGGCCTCAGACTGCAGAAACTCAACTTAAACTGTCCTCTTATCTCTCCTCTCTGGTTGCTACACTGCGTTTGACAGATCCCAGATCTCGTTGCTTGCTCTATTTGACATCTCTGCTGCCTTTGACATGGTTGACCATGAGATCCTCCTGCAACGTCTCGAGTTCTCAAGTGGTCTCAGGGGCTCATCTCTTATCTGGTTCCGGTCCTATCTTACAGATCGCACACAAACGATAATCTGGGGTGACTCCAGAACACACTGGGTTACTGTCAAGTTTGGTGTCCCCAGGGATCAGTACTTGGCCCACTCCTTTACCTGCTTTAATCAGCTGATATTACCTCCAGCTTTGTAACGCATTTAACCACTGGCCGCCTGTATGCTGATGACGCCCAGCTCTACGTGCATGGGTCTCCGTATGCTCAGCTGTTTCTTACTGCTCGCATTGATGCTCTCTTTCATGATCTTCAAGCATGGCTGTCCTTAAACATGTTTTCTTTAAACCCAGCAGAGACCCAATTGATTTAGTTTGGCACTCGTCAACAACTGGCCAAGGTTGACTACCCTCTTTTATCTCAAAGCTTTCCTTTTTATACATTCTCTGCATCTGACCACAACCTGGGTATAATTATTGATAGCTCCCTTTCTTTTTCTGACTATATCTCTAATCTCACCCGCTTGTGCTACTACCATCTCCGACGTCTCAAGGCTATCGTTACTCCCATTGTCTATGCCTTTATCTGCTCTCGCATTGATTACTGTAACTCCCTCTTTGTTGGCCTCCCCAAAATCCATCTCTCCCCTCTACAATCTGTTCTTAATGATTACCTACTCAACTGAAACCCTACTAGTCCGGCTCCTAGCCGATGTCTTCCAAGCTCTTGACCGTGGTCATGTCACCCTGTTAGCTCTCTATGATATCAGCGCAGCCTTTGACACGGTAGACCACTCTATTCTCTTAAATCGGCTATCTGTGGTCTTTGGATCACAACGTACTCCTTGGGTCACTACCTCCTATGGTCTCCCCCAAGGCATTGTTCTTGCTCTTCTGCTCTTCATCCTATACACTTCTCCTGCTCTGTTCGTGACTTGGGGATTGTCCTTGACCCTACCCTCTCCTTTACTGATCAAGTTAACCTTGTATCCAGATCTTGCTTTTATCATCTACGCCAGCTCCGATCCATCCGCAAGTCTCTTTCATTTCATGCTGTTACTACACTGGTCCATGCTCTGATCTGCACTAGGGTAGACTTTGGCAATGCTGTGTACATTGGCCTTTCCTCCTCCAATATGCACAAGCTCCAGACTATCCTTAATGCTGCTGCTCGGCTTATAGGTGACATTCCTAAGTTTGCCCACATTTCTGCCTTTATCCGTGATTCCCTCCACTGGCTCCCTGCTCAACAGCGAATTCAGTTTAAAACCCTCACTCTCATGCGCAACTGCCTTACTGCCTCTGCTCCGTCTTACCTAATGAATTTTTGCAACCCAGTTTCTTCCTTGCCTGCGAGGGCTTCCTTGCGATCTTCGGCTCGCGGCCTTATGGTTGTCCCTCGCATGCGATCTTCCACGGCACAATCCAGAAGTTTCGCCTATGTTGGCCCCTCTGCTTGGAACTGTCTCCCCTTGTTTCTCCGCCAAGAGCTTCTTGCCCTCTCCCCTCTCCAGTTCCGTAGACGCCTGAAAACTTTCCTTTTTGCCGGTGCCGGCATTGATGCGGGTTGAAAGCGCCGCTGATTTGAGTGGCGCTATATAAGTTTTCGGTTACAATTACAATTACAATTACAATTGCAATTACAATTACAATTACAAAAATCACCCGTCTCCCACGATTCTCCCATATTTCCACATTCATATTTGAACATCTTCACCGGATTCCTCTTACTGCCCGCATCCAACTAAAGGTACATATAATTATGACTTATTTGTTCCCCAGTGAGAAAGGTGATGGTCCAGTCTCGTTCCAACTAAAGGTACTTATCCATATTTGCCGATCTTACCTGGGTCTTGCTCCTAAATACCTCTGTGACCCACTACGTCTTCCTACTTCAGCTAGCTCCCTTCGCCCTCTTCGCTCCTCTGATCGACTTGACTCATTTGTTCCCCCAGTGAGAACGGTGATAGCCCAGTCTCGTTCCTTTGTTACTATTGGCCCTTCATTGTGGAATCAGCTTCCTCATTCGGCCCGGGTTGCAGTACTATCCGGTGGTCCTGCCACAGCTTTTCGTTGTCTTTAAACTTGCCTTTATTCCCGAGAACCTTCGCACTGGGAGCGCCCTTGATTGGTGGGAACTTGGTAGAGGCACTTATAAGTTTTTAAATACAATACAATACAATACAATACAATACAATACAATATAGTAGTGTACTGTGTAGTGTGTAATTTGTGTATTAAAGTGATTGTGTAATATATTATAGTCGACATTAATGAGTTTCTATGACCCTATTGTAATAAGATTAATGCATTTGTTATTTATTTCTAATAAACTATATGACGTCACACATTTTTCAAAGTTGCGACCCCTAGACATGATACAAAATATGAAAATTAATTATTTCATTAACCAGTAGATGAGGGAGCTTCTATTTATCGTTGTCTGGTTGAGGCAACCGGTATTTGCCCCACCCTACTGTACATATTAAAATACATTGCAGAATGAAGATTTGCTCCTTCAAATCTTTCCTGCAATGAATAATGTCTTTTTCAGTCATGAATGAAATTTCCGCATGGAACTAACAGCCACTCTCATAACTAATCTCAAAGACAGAACACCAACAATTTGTTCTACATGTATATTATACTAAATCTCAACAAGTCTTAATAATGATGATGATGATAATGATGATGACGATGATGATTATAATGATGATGATCACATAATGATAATAATAATAATAATCATAGGCGCCGACTCCACAGGGGCAACAGAGACTTTCGCCCCAGTATTCGCCAAGGTTCTGAGGCGAGAGTATAATTATTGTTGCCCCAGTACTTTTTTGGTCATTCTAATATCAAGAATTCAAAATGCTATCATCTATCTAGAGTACCTGTAAGCAGTAGACATCGACATAGTTCTTGATGAATTCATAGTAAATGCACTACTCGACAAAATAAATTCGCCCTGATGTTGAAGTAAGACTGTAACTAAAATCTGTCTTTCTGGCAAAGTTTATGCGTGTGTCTGTAACTGCTATGACATTAGATTTGTAAGTGAAAGTAAAAGTATGGTATGGTATCTGGAAATTTATAAAGCACCTCTCACTGTGTGAACTACTGTATTCAGAGGCGCGCTCAGCGTGTGAGCCTCGCGGAAACAGAAGACTTAAAACTTAAATTCTTGCCCCATTACCTTTTACTAAAAGTCCGCCTATGATGGTGATGGTGACGATGCTGATGATGATAATAATAAGAATAATAATCAGCCGTTGTATATGGCGCGGTGGCGCAGCCAAGGCCGAAGGAAAGGGCGTTGTACACGAGTTCAAAAAATTAATGGGAGTCATATGATTGTTTAAAAAGGTAAGTCTTGAGCTGTGATTTGAATTAATTGAATGTATCCAGAGCCATCACCAAAATAAGCTATATTTCAGTCTATGCATACCACCTTCCTCGTTGGCATGCACTATTCACAGACCTATAGAACGGGCAGTTCTTTGTCATGTGGGTCTTATGCTGTAAGCGCTTGAAGACAAGGAATTCTTTTAGCTTGACCTCCAGCAAAACTTCGGTTAAAGGTTACTGCGATGAACGACCTGATCCTCCATCCTCCAGGCCTAGACTCACCAAATTCTCTTCTCAGTCACTTCACAGCGGGATAAAGCGACTCTGATGACGCACAGTCTTGCACTAACTCGTTCGATCAACAAACTGATATTCTCTAATTCATCAAATATCAAGGCACGAAAGCAACAGTTCGCTCCGACCATCTCTTCCAAGTTTCACTCGCTTGGACTGGTTTCACCTCTCATCGCACGATCACACAACCATATTGTCGCGACAAACCTTCTGATTTCACCTATCGGAATTCAACCTGGCTTTACCAACGGAACATGGTTTTCGGTAATGATGCAGTGCATATTTTAAGGAATTTTGACTACTGGGACAAAATCAGCCGTGGGTCTAGTTCATGATCTTTCTTTGGAACTCGTCTCTCAGAGGTGGGTCGGAGAAAGTCGGCCATGATCTGGTCGAAGAACTTTTTGTAAGGAATTAATCTTCACAAACTTACAACTTGTAGACTTTTCAAAAAAAAATTCGAAATTTATCTCCGAAAAAAGTTGATGACCTTTTTTTTTTTAGTCATCACCTTCTTTTACGACTTTTCTCGGGTCTCCCAACCAATAACAAGGGGTCATTCAACAATAATGTCATACCTTTCTCATTATACTACTGGGACAAATCTTTAAATTCTTGCAACATTTGTCCCACTAGTTGTACTTTATACATACATTGCCTGGGACAAATCGCTCTGACTACTGGGACAAATCGCTCTGACTACTGGGACATTTGTCCCACTAGTTATACAGTTAAAATATGCCCTGTAATGATGTCACTCGAAACGATAATCAATTGATACTCGCAATAGATACTCGCAAGGATCACAATAGGTTTTATTAAATTAGACTATTTTAACTGCAGTTCAGTGTTTTCAAACTTTTTCACATAAAATCATTTGCAAGTGTTCTTCCAGCAACTTTCTTTGCTAACATGCATTTAACTCTGTATCAAACAAACCGCAACTGTACATATTGTACACGGCCAACCTGACTAATGTCTCTGCTCGCAGAGCGTTGTACACTTAAACAACGACTATATTAAACTGTGTAGAGATTGCTATCCATTCGACAAATTTATCCGGCTTAACCCGACCAAAATGTAATAGGGCCCACATCTGGCTAGGCACACACCAGGCGCACTTAAAGATTGACGACAAATCAATAAAGTCTCGATATCCAGATTAGAATCAACAACTTGCCGTCCGAGATATATACATATGCATCCATACGTACTGCATGCATACGTTCATAAATGCATACTAAGATGGCTGTTATTTTCTCATTTTCTCGTTTGTAATGCTAATTGCTCAGCCTCTCAAATAGTTTCAGTCTAGTAAAAATATTTTGTGTTAAAATTTTGTAGCAAATCACATTAAACTTGGGCCCACATGAGGGAAATGCAGATTGTGTTGAGTCATGCTTAGACTGCAGTCTAACAATACTCTAAGGTCGCGAACTACATCGGATGGTGGAATAGGCCTAGAACAGTTTGAGTGGAGATTGAGAATTTTCATTAGTTCATCGTCGTCCGGACAGTTTCGACGGTCGAACCAAATGAGTTCTGTTAGTCTTAGTGGTATTTAGCTTCAGGCTCATAGACGCCCACCAGGATTGAATATCATGGACGCGTGCAGTGATTTTAATTTTGATGTTACCAGTGCTGTTTCCAGAGAGCTTTTTGTAGAGCTGGGTGTCGTCAGCATATAGGTGGATCATGAGACCGCGTTGTGAATCTATATTGGAGGTGCATAGAATAAAGAGTAGTGGGCCGAGAATGGATCCTTGAGGGCCACAGAAGAGGATAGAAAATATTTTTGATGAGCACGCACCGAGTTTAACACTGTTGGCCGTGTTGGGCCTCGAGGAGAGGAACGAGGCAATCCAGTTTATGCTAAAGCAGTGACACCGAACTGTACTTGCATGATTTTAAGAAGAATGGTATGATCCACGCAGCCTAAGGCAGCGGAGATATCCAAGTATCCAACAGCAGTAGAGTTGTGATGAATCCAGTGTCGAGGGCCGGGACGATCTTGCTGTAGACTTTAAGGACCACAGTTTCAGTTGAGTGATGACAATGGAAACCAGATTGTGTGGGTAGAAGCGGATGACGTGATTCAACGTAGTCGTATAGTTGTTTGTGGATGACACGTTCGACGAGTTTCGAGATTTAGAATAAATTCGATATGGGGCGATAGCTGACCGGGTCTGTCGGGTTCTTGACAGGAGGTCGAATGATGGCGCGTTTACGTTTAGCGGGTAGAGAGGCCTGGGTTATTGAAACATTGATGAAAAATGCGAGGATCGAAGCAAAAGCGGCGTAGAGAGATTTAATCAGCCAGACAAGTTGAATGACAGCCAAATTATATAACACTGAATGTACAAGTATGCGTACATATTATATTCTACCCAAAAATCTACCCACTAGCAAACGAGAGCTAGACGGCTTTATACCTAGCAAATTTGAAAACCCGTTTCTGCATGTCAATTCTAGGTGCCAACGATTTGTTTAAGACCGAGGTATATGCGGGTATAGAATACATCACCTGTGCGATTAAAGGAGTCGGGGACTTGGGTTTGGTACCGATTGACTGGACCTGGGAATTATCCTTCCTTTCTACTACGCAAAGACCGCTGCAAGAACTATTACGTCAGTTCCCTGTTGTCAATGCCATAAAAACTATCTGCTGGTCATATTCTGTCCAGGGTTAAAATGACAGTCGAAGAAAGCAGAGCGATTTTACTCAATGGATATCGACAATTGACCGAATATTCACTCTGAACGGAATAGAATGGAATAGAATTCCGACAGCTGCTGTGTAATACGTATGTTGACCTGAGGGCAGCTTTTTATTCAGTAGATCGTGCTATCGTTTGAACAGTTGAACACTGCTGTTGTCGCATGGAATAATTGCATTGGAATTAGGATCGCAAATTTTTACAGCTCCTCTTCGAGACATACGGCACTCAGAGACGTTTCCGGTCTGACAACACAAGATCACGATAAAAAAAACACGATGTTCGATAATAGCACCTACACTGTCCTTCTCATAAGAAACCAATCATAACTGTGAACTCGGCATCAACCCTTCATCTTGGAACTCCAGTCTACTATGCTGATCTATTCATGAAATCGATATTCAAACATTATCAATTTCACTGTGGGCTTGGATTGCCGAAAACATTCACCTTAAATTGTTTCCATTATCCTCGCTTCCTGGTAAACAATTTTCCTAATTTTGGCATATTTCCCTATCGTATTAGGGCATTTGCACATCCTGGACTTAAATAAAGTAATTTTGGTCCTACTAGGCCGTAATTAAAGGATTTTCTTAAACATGTTAGTCTTCTTCGGATGGTATTGAAGGTGGGCCACACTCATATCTACCACAAGGACTCCGTTAAATCCTACTGTCACCTTTCCAACCAGACGTTAGAGGATATAATTATATGAAAACAGCCATCCTGAAAGTTTATACTGAGTTGGCCTTGCTGCTGACAAGAGGTATGTAGCCGCTCTAATGGTGTTTTATGTTTGTGCTGGTTTAGAGTATGTAGATAATTATGATATTATATAATATAAGTATAAATATTATTTTAATAAAAGTCTTGTGAATCTTGTGTTCTTCAACATATCTGGTACATTCCACAATTGGTTTGTGTCCTGCCTTTCAAATCATAGTCGCATTGAATCTCACGTGTCATTCATCATAGTTTTGTGCTCTTTGGTGTTCTACACTGTTGAATATAAGCCTTCCGCTCTTTATCCTCCATCACAATGAAATCTTAACGATGCGAAGCAATTTAGTGTCTTGTCATTGAAATCCACCTTTATTCCAGTTAGGAAACGACTCACTTATGCTAGAATCATAGAAGGGGTGCCATGTTATTCTTTACTAAACTTTAGGCAGAAATTACAATCGTGCCCCATGAGTCTGATAGCTTGTGCCGCAACAGTGTAATGCGAATGAGAGGGAGTAGAGATTACAGCCAATGCAGTAGAGGTAATGAATACGAGGGAGTGTAACAGACCAGTATTCAGTATTCTGGCTGGTATAATTTGTGATGTTCAATTTGTTCATTCATACAACTTGCCAGCTTACGTTGAAGAAACCAACACCAAGAGACTGAGACTCTGTGGGAGGAGGCCGACGAGTGCCATTCTCAATCAAATCAATCAAATATTCGTTTATTGCAAGTTCCCTTAGACAAAACGAGACGAAATCATATAGCACCACAAATACAGTTATGGCAATTGATTATAAATCAGAAAAACAGTTTAGTAATGAAGAACTGCAACAGATAATAATATTGGATGTTAGTATAAAGTATACATGTATGAACAGTATCCTTTGCTAAAACAGTTAATAAATATTTTTATAGAGCATTCGAAAGATAATATTTTGTCATTTTTATCAGGTAATGTGAATTGCTGTGTTCGTGACTAATTCAATTCGACAATTCAGTTGTAAACTTTCGATGAATTCAGCGACGAACAGATAACATAGTTGTATGTCATAAACTTTTGCTCTCCAAAGACATAAATAAATGTTTGCTATTCGAGCCAGGCGAACAGATTTGCATCAGAAACGATTTAACTTCGCATATTATCTTGGCTGTAGCAGATAACCTTTTGGGAAACGAATAGTATAAAATCTGTTATGGAAAGATAAGTTTTATTCTCAGAAAGTCTGCCCCTCTTCAAGAAAAATAGCAATACATGTTAAAGCACAAGCAGGACCGTGCAGTTTTCGTGGATTAGATAAAGATCAAGAGAAACGTCTTGCTAGCTTCCATATCAGTACTGGACTTGGAGGTCCCGTACAATGTAGACCTACAACGTCATAGTTGAACGATAGTGATTAAAATTTTTCCAAATTCAGTATATTTATCCGAGTGCATTAGGATCACCTGAGAAGACAGGTTCATGCTAAACATCTTGAATCGCTCGATATTGTCCAGTTTAACCAGTTATGAAGCTATAAGCGAAAGATGGGCGTTTTACTTAGGAGTTTCTTCGATTCAGTATAGGCAAAAAGATACCAGACATCCTTTACTTGTATGGCAATTATTGTCGTGAAATATCGCTACCTGAACCTTTCCTTTATAGCAGTGGTTACATGGTCCCATTCAGCGGCTCTAAGTAGGACTATTGTCCAAAGTGTGCCTCGGAGCGGCAGATCGATCGGTAGGGAGGAGGGGGAGAAATGGAAGGGACGAGAAGGGACTTAAGGGACGTAGGGGCCCCAACATGACAGAGTGCTCCAGGGCCCAGGACCCCTTAACACGGGCCTGCTCGGAAGTCAGATGACTTTTATTTATTACAATGAAATACAACTAGAAATTTATATTAGCACGCTGGCAGAAGAAGTTTGACGAATTCGCATATCCAGCTATCTTATATTTTCATCTTTTGAAAATATAAATGTTAATTTCTCAGTTCCACACAAAATGCACGTCAGGTCGGCTATCTTATTCGTCGGTCAAAACTCAAGCCTGCATGTTTGGTCAGTTTCTCTGCCAGGTCAGAATCCGAGCGGTTAAACCAGGGAAATAGCATGGTTCTACGGTGACGCGCTGAAGAGTGTCAGAGAGCCGCCAGATTGGTGTTGAGTGTCGCTGAAACTGATGTCTTTGATGACCATTATTTGGGACGATGTCGAACTCTTTTCAACGTCAAAGTCCCCAGACGGAAAAGCCTTCGTCGTCAATGCACTCAGCCGACTTTGTCATCTTTTAAATCTGCTTCGTCGTCCCATCCACTTGTAGCATGTTTATTTAACGCCTGATAATACAAATTTCCTTTTGTCTTGTGCATGAATTTTTAGAGGATCTTCGTCCATTCATTACTCCCCTTTGATAACTGCACGGCGGCGATCTGCTAGATTTAGGCAAATACTGCATTCATGAATTTTGAATCTACTGCAGTCAAGTTTGATATTGCCATACCAAATTTCTGCCCTGGCGGGGATTTGAACCCCCGACCTCTCGATTGACAGTCCAGCGCGCTAACCACTACACTATCGAGCACCACTATATATAGTAGACCCATATGCATTTTTTTATCAATCTATTATGTAATGTAATGTATTCTTAAAAATTTCTCAACGTCACGCAAAAGCCTGTTGATGGAGAACAGTTTAAACTTGGGCGCTACAACAACTCAATCGGCAATCGCCATGTCGTTTGGTCCGTTTCAGTGTCAGGCAAGAATCTGGGTCAGGTAAAGCCGAGAAGACAGTATAGTGCTGCGCTGGAAATCGTTGGTGGCGATGGTGGTGGGATGGTGCAGGAGTAGAAGTATGCTAGAATAGCGTGAAGAGTTGAGTACGGTCTCAGTCGTGACTGGAAAGCTGAAGAAGATACGGAAAATGGAGGTGTGGTCCGATTGACAGGCAAGGTGAGCGAGGTCAGGATTCCAAAGAACAGAATCAGTTAGTAGGCCCTATTAAGACTGATATTCTGTCATCCGGAACCAAGATAGGAGATAGGAGTCCGATAACTTGGAACAAACTCGACATAGCTGATCTTAATTTGTAAAAGGGTCTTCTATAGCTTAAAGTGGTCTTTAAGACGTAGTGCTTGGTTAAAGATTTGTTCAGTGCAATCTCAGAATCTTTAGTACTCTCACACAGTTCACACAATAATGTAGAGTAATTCCACTCGAAAAATTATGCAGCGCTTTTTCAGGTAAAATAACAAAGGCGCTTTAGTATGTTCGACCAGACTTTAGCATAAATTCAACAAGACAAGAACTGCCTATTTGACATCAACTGTGGCCACGTGGAAACATCAAACTGGTCTTGGTGAGGCCACGCCCAACAATATCGTTTATAATCACTTTCTCCGTTAGACCGAGAGAATTACCTACCGTAGAAAAAGTAGAAAATAATTATTTAAAAAAATTAGAAATGCTACTGTTTCAGCAATGATATATTAGACTGTACTTTGATATTCCAGTGCACTACAGTTAAAGAGTTCAGGGCTCACACTCCGCCACTTATCTGAAACCACCAGATGTTCCATTCAATTTTATTGAACCTACAGAAAGTTAATGTCTTGCTTTTACTTTTAATATATCTTGATGGAATACCTTTTTCAGACTACGAAGTAATCTTCCCGTAACTAATTTCAAACTACTCGTTTTCTAAAGGTTATCTGCTACAGCCAAGATAAGACGCGAAATTAAATCGTTCTCGATGTGAATCTGTTGGAGCGGCTGGAAAAAACACATTTTCAATCGTGTCTCTTGAGAGTAGGCCCTATTATAAATATCAGCTGAACACGACGTGGCAATTGGTTCTTCACTGAAATCACCGAAAGTTAAACTGTACTGTCTGCTGAAAATGGCGCTCGGGACATTCTGCTTTTGGCTCCTGTGCCTTCTAATGTTGGCTTCATCAACAGCTGGTAAGTAAACAATTATCTAAACTCACAGTGTATACCAGTCAAAGCATTGACCTGCTGCAACGCTCACGCTCGTTACCTCGACTGCACCTGCTATCATTTTCAACCACCTCAAGTTGAGGCACAAGCTATTAAGCTAATGGATGAAACCTCGCCAAGTTCTGCCCAGCCGAACCCTTTACTTCAAAACTTGGAACAAAGAAAATTTGTAATTGTAATTGCAAATTTACATCGCGCCACTTCAAGATAGGCTTATTAGAGGTGCTTCTGACCTAACACAATGAAACCACAATCGAACAGAATAGTCTTCAGACGTTTGCGGAAAAGAGGCAGTGATAGGCTGAGGAGTTCATGTTGCAGGTTACTAGGCACCTCCTTCCAGGAGTATGGGCCGACAACAGCAGAACTGGACCGTGGAAAATGACATTTTCCCCCAAGTCTCCTAATTTCCAAGCGAAGCCATGGCCTTATAGCTTTTCCCACGTTGACAATATTCAGAAATGCGCGTGAACAATATAATAGCGTGGATGTCGTCATGTTGTAAATTTGTTCCGATATTGCATATGAAGCCTGTCTGCTTCAGGACGCATATACATTTGGCGGGTTCTCTGACTTATCAGGCCAGTCATCGCTGCCTTTGCTAGACATTTTGTACTATAAAAGTCAATGCGCTATAAAATCTATCAGATCTGATAATCTGTTAAGCAATGACTACCTTTCTAAAGTCTTTAAATTGATCAAAATGCTTGTCATTGTCACTGGAAGATGATGACTAATTTTCTTTCTGTTTGACTTGAATCCGCTGAGCAGACATTAGTTGCTACGAGTGTTCGGATGACGTTCATGGTGAAGCATGTTTCACAGGAGGAACTGACTTGCCGTGGAAACGATGTATAGGCGCAAATTACACCTACTGCGTCACATCCTTAATCTATACTGATTTCCAAAGTAAGATAACATACATGCTTCTGATCATTTACTATTTAAAGTCATTCCTTGATTTAGCGGCGTTTTTGTGTAGCACGCAAATAAATGTTGTAACTCTCAGTTTAATTCATTGTAGGCAAGTGCAGGCGTTTATTAAAAAAATGAATCCAGATGAATTAGAAGCGTTATCAACGAGTAGGGGCCCTATAACCTTGGAAACACTTCGCTTTCAGTTTTAAACATGATATTTATATAAGTTGCTCGTAACTGCTACATAGCAGTAACGAACAAATTATATAGGTTGAAAGGGGAGTAATACGATGATTATCCCCAGGTGGATTTCTATGTAGAGAAACGACAGGCGTCACAAAGTAACAAAAGCCGCTTTATAGCCTAACTGATAAATCATAATCTGATTTAAAATGATTTAATATAATATGATCGATTTGATCTTTGAAATTTAGATTACAATATGTGATATAAAATCTGACTTACTTACCGAGTTCAAATCTGACCGAATGAAGAAACTCCCATAGCCATAGTTTATATTTATAGCTGTTGTATGGCAAATGCACACAATTTTACTCAGAGGTCATTAAATGCAATACACCGTAAACCTTGAAGCACCTGTAACGCTGAACCAGATGCTTCACACTTTACGAAGAAGACCGTACAGTACAAAACATGTGTCACTCAAGGCTATTAATAGGCGCGTTGCATTTGTGCCTCTAGCCTGGTCGACGATCACTGTGTTAAGCGGGCCCTCAAAACTCTTCATCGTGTATTATTGACGGTCTTTGTGGAATAGTCTATTACTGCGATTACGTACTCTTTTGTCACAGAGAGCTAACATTTTCAACCTGTATTATGTCGTATACCTAGTTAGCCGTGTTAAGTAAGTAAGTAAGTAAGTAAGTAAGTAAGTAAGTATATTCTTTATTACACCATTAGCAAACGCACAATGGGACAGTAGCTAGAAGCATTGAATATAAGTAATAAATCGAAATAAAAATTATAAAATAAGTAAATAAGTAAGCAATTGTTTTCTTTTCATTTATACAATAACCTGGTAATGTAACCCTTCCATGGGGAAGATGATCACATCGCGGTATCTCACGATTATGCGAGCGAGGCCGAAGAGAGTATCCGGATAATCGTATTGGATGGAGCAAGTCAAGACAGCCATGATTAGTTGCACTTGTTAGGTTTTGTGAGGCGCTATATAAGAAGATACATGCCGGCATCCATACACACAAATATTTAATTAATGAATATATAATTAACATAGCTAACCCAATTATGATTGACGCACTGCAGCGGTATTGATTACTATGATGATGATTGATTTTATTACAATATATTTATTATTGGTATTGTTAATTAACATAATATAGGCAAATTAAGCTGCTATTATTTATAAAAAGTTGGTCAGTTCTGTTAGTTACTTGTGCATGTTGTTAGTTTTATGGGACTTGGCTTGGCATTCCGGTCTAAGTTGGAGATATCCATTATACGCGTGTGCGGAGGCCCTATACAGCATATGCGGTTTAAGAAGCTTACTGATACTTCGTATAAGACCGTGAAAACGAGTACATGCACCGTCTGCGATGCTAGGAAATCCAAGATTCTTCCCAAGTAGGTTGCCACCAGTGGTTGGTCGCTGTTCAACCGCACGCTGAACGTCTTGCCGCCGTCCGAGATGTACACGCGAATCACGAAGGCAGCTGCCTTCTGAGCACGCACAGGGAGGCGCTTTTCAGAATATAAAAGTTTTCCTGTGAGTTTTTCATTATATTTTTACAAGTTCCCGACTCTCACTTGTTAGGAATACGAAAAAAATTAATTTAATAAAGGTACAGATATACCTGTTCCAAAAGGCAAGCAGATTACGCTCATCAAAATACAGCAGCTTCAATCTCAGACGGCGAACAGTTCAACAGAACGGATGCTTCATCGAAAACCAGCAACTCGGTCGGTCACACAGGACACGAGACAAAGAGCTATCAGACAATAGACATCTAAAGTTAAGAGGAGTAACCTCACTCGGTTTTTAGGGAGGCACACTCGTCCCAGTTTCCGCACTAGTGACGACTGCACAGTTTCATCCACGCGTTTAAGCAGCAGTTGCATTATCGGATCCTGATGATGGCAGCTTCCTTCTGGCGCTAGATCGGCGCATTTTGAGGCCAGGCTGACACTTGTTTCGAGGGCACGGCATGTGCCCGAGGCGTACCACTCCGATATCGACATCCGGATGAAATGGTCTTTGCAGAGGCGCTTCTTGATCGATCGACCAAGTACCTTATTAAGCAGACCAGGCGAGGTATCGGTTGAAGTTCACACTCAGGAACTTTACGGTGTTCAGTCTATTGAAATAGATCTGCAACAGTCCCATCTTCACGTCCGCGTTGGGTCCTGCATGCAGTGCTGTCTTAATGCATGGACATTGGGCAATGGCAGCAGGCGCCAGGGCCCCCACGCTTCTGGGGGCCTCAAAAGACCACAAAAATTTATGTGTGCATGCACACATGACCTCCACGCGCAACAGAAGTGAGACTTCTTAGCTATTGCTGCAGGGATTGCAAACGGTTTTTAGGAATAACTCGCTTATTATTGCTCTATTGTATTGCTCTATTATTTATATCGTCTATGGAAACAAATGACAGTCGTCTGCTTTAATAATTACAATGCATATAGCCATAGGCGTAGACTCTGGGGGGCAGCCGGGGCACGTGCCTCCCAATAATTGAGATGGACTGTACACCCAATGCAACAAGTGTAGAATGAATAACCAAATGCCCCATGTGCACCAATATTTTGGACAAGTTTACGCCAGTGCAAATAGCGTTAATTTGAGCTTTATTGAGTGTAATATTTAAAAACAATAATTGGTTCTGCTGAGCTGAACAAAAAGTGTGAAGATCTGGCTAGTGTGAACTTGATTGTGGTGACCTTCTAAATGAATGCACTCATCTCAAGCACTACATTGTTCTTGATGAAAAATTGTGAGACTCTCCCTGCGTTGTACAGAAAAATAATTTCGGACAACTTGAAATCTGTGTTCCTCAATGTTGAAATTCCACTCAGAGTGTTCATGTGCATGATGGTGACCAAGTGTACAGGGAAACGTTCATTTCAAAATTTACTTGTAAAGAATCAGCTTCGCAGCACAATGGGGCAGCAGCGTTTTAACTGGCTTTCACTCATGTGCATAGAAAATGACATCCTGCACACCACTGACTTCAAGCCACTTATAAATCGGTTCTCCGCAAAGAAAGTTCGTAAACGTCTGTGTTGATTAATAATAAAAAAAATAGATACGGCACCATATCTGTCTGTATCATACTGTATGGTATACCAATTAATTATAATTCATATGTTGAAATATTTGTGCCTTTCAAGGCTGATGTTATATTGAATTATTGTTCAAAAGTTTATGTTGATTAAACTTCGTTTTTCAGTATGTTTCATAATGTTTAAACATTAATTTTGTTACAAAGCGAATGTTGAAAGTACCAACAAATCTATAGGTTTAATTTGTATCCCTGTGGGGTGGGCAGGGCCCACAATGCTGTTAAGACGGCACTGACTGGATGTCCTCAAATCGCCTCTGTCTAAGTTCTCTAAAGACGCAGCTGATCTGGTTTGACACTTGCCAGCAGCTCCTCAAGCTTGATTATGCAACTGTCGCCGAGCGGTTCCCCGTTTCTCCTTCTCGACAAGTGTTCGTGATTTGGTGTCATTCTTGACAGTACCCTTTCGTTTGCTGACCACATCTCTAGCCTCTCTCTGTCTAGTTTTAACCATCTAAGACGTCCTCCTGCTGTCCGGCGTTCTGTTCCTTCCTCCACTTTCTCCTCCATGGTGCATGCCTTTATCTGCTCATGCATTGATAATTGTAATTCATTACTTATTGGTCTGCCGAAATCCCGTCTGTCTCCACTTCAATCGGTGTCAAATACAGCTGGTCGCCTGATTGCCCGCCTTCCACGGTGCTCTCATATCTCGACGTTTGTGTATGAGCACTTACATTGGCTTCCACTCACTGCGTGTATCCTGTTTAAATTCCGGTTCCTTACCTCTGCAGCGTTCCAAGGTCAAGTTCCTCGTCACCATCCCAAAAACACGACCATATGAAACAGACAAACCCAAATGATGTAATTCATGTATTAGCTCATTTAGTACCATACGTGACCCTGGGTAGCGGGATCATAGATCCCTTTTTGAGTCTTCCTCCTGGTAGCCCTACAGTGTACATGTAGATTACATTGTACTGCCATAATTTTCAGATCTTTGTGATGTTGGTAACAGGAAAATAAAATTAATTGAAATTGAGTGATTGATTAACTTCTTTTTTCGTACTTTACATTGCTAAATTACGCACCTTCATTGAAACTTTCAAATGCAAAAATAATAATCACCATTCGTCTAACTTCTAGTTTCAGTTATATTTTCATCAGTCGTCCAACTTCTAGTTCGAGTTTTACAATGAAATAATTTTCCTACGCTGTAATTTAGCAACGTAAACTACGGTTTAACCGGTAACGTCGCCTATTATCGCTCACCGTACAAAATGTATCAATATTACTTCAAATTTTAATCTTAAGGCTTGACCTCTAGATCTCTTCTACAACATGTTAGACTTAGACACAGGGGCGGCGCCAGATACTTTTTGTAACTAGGGCATAGCCAGGGCAGTCATACAAGTAGCCAGTGCAGAAGGCGATTTATGGCGAGCGCGGTAGCTCGAGCTTAAGTGGTGGCCATGTAAGATCGAGCTACCGCGCTCGCCATGAATAGCCCTTTGCACTATTATAATTGTCTATAGTCAAAAGGTCAGATGGGCGAAGCCCTCTGGAAGCTGAACGCTTTTTGACATTTGTAAAGCAAATTTCAACATTCAAAAGCTGAAACTGATAGGTCTTTCAAGTTTCAAATGACATTAATGAAATTAATTGATTAGGGCCTAATGGTAATCCTGGGTTTTAGCGTCCGAAATTATTTTCATTGAAACGTTCTAATACAATATACAATAAATTATCATCGTTCATCCAACTTCTAGTTTCAGTTATATTTTAATCGATTATCCAGCTTCTAGTTTCGTGAATATTTTCATCAATCTTCCAATTTCTAGTTCGAGTTTTACTATAAAATGTTTTCATCGGTCATACACGGGAATAATATCGGCACTAAAACGATATATTCTCATCGCTATCCAACTTCTAGTTTGACTTTTATTATGTAATATTTTTATCGATCCACCGGCTTCTAGTTTCATTGATATTTTCATCAATCTTCCAACTTCTTGTTTGAGTTTAACTGTGAAACTTTTCATCGCTCATGCAATGTAAATAATTTCGGACGCTAAAACCCAGGATTACCTTATTAATTATACGAATAGAATAGAAAATGCAGATTTGCGCTACTTTAGCAATTTTACGTCGATGATTAACGATGATGGATCGATCGAGTTTTCGAGTGATGTTGTGTTCAATTACGACATTTTCGACTGCGCTGACTCAGAGTGCGGACTGTGGACGGACGGGAACAATATAAGTAATGCGGTTGCGGAAAAGCAGGCCTTTATATTTACATTTAATTCACTCAATAGGCCTATAGCGAATCATAGCGAACATATTTTAATATTTTCTCAGGACATAAAAAATATGCCCGAACAAATTCAGGACAAGGCAAAAATTCTGGCAGGGCATCGACCAGTGCATAGGCTTTTTAACCAGAGCATTTGCCCTGGCGCGCCCTGGCGTAGCGCCGCCTCTGGTTAGACATACTTACTCCAAATATCAAATTCTCTTCGACTATTGCACGATTTTTTACTTGTCCGTCTGACTATATAATTAAACGTTGAGTGAAACTTATAAGCTAAGCTGGACAAATTCTTTACTCGTCTAATAGCAAGCTATAGTTTCACTCGCTTACACGATGCTAGGCATTTGATTGAGAAGGTCGTTCTCTAGACTATTTCTAAACTCTCTCGGTGAAACGGTCCCAGTTAATAGTTTTCCAACATATGCCATATTAATATTATTTTGTCAACATTCATTTAGCTTGTCAAATAAAAAAACTCGATTTTATTAGTGTATTTCAAAACGTATTGACAATATTATTGATCAGTAAAATTGTGATCACGATTTCTGCTTGCATACTTTCAGATGGTACGCAGATCAGAGATGGGATATTTAGAAAATGCCTTGCGGTTGGCCCGCGACCTTCTAGATGCTCGTTGGATTACTATAGCGGCACCAAAATCCTCAGAAAGTTTTGCAGAGATTTCTGTACTAATTGGCTTTGCAACACCAAAGATTACACAGATATTTGCCACTTTTGAAAATGACATTAATCGACCAATTGCTTAGCCAAAATTACAGAAAGCGCTGAAACGTAAGAAAATGTATACGGCGATGTACTCAACATGGGATGATGAACTATCCTATTGGATATATAAGATATAATTGTCTAATATTGAATAAATCTCATTTCCACAACATTACTCTAATGGCAATCTCTAATATAGTTTCCCTGATCTGTGTGTGCTATGGTAAACGCTCTGGAATGTATGGAAGGTGACTGATGCTGCCTAAGGCATGCATCGGGCGAATCGCGATGCAGGCAAGGCCTTCATCGGGCTTTGATGCAGGCTCCTATGAGAGACCGTTCGCAGACCTCCTACTGATGCTGCCTAAGGCATAAAAAAGTCCTGTGCAGGCACACGGGCGGTCAGAGTAGATAGACAGGTCAGGGGCCATGCCCCTGTCGCGATTGAAGGTCGCCTGCCGTGTGATTTGCCGTGTGTTGCTGCCGACCTTCTTCTCGCTTGTTCTGTTCCTTTGCACTTTTAAATAAAGATGCCTAACTTTTCTACAGAAGATTCACGACGAAACTTTGTTTGATTAATAAAGAGAATTTAATGAATAAACAACTATGTATGATAACTTTAACGGAAACTTAGTTCGTATAGATGTAACCTAGGAATATCTCGAATACCGCCTCGCAAGGCTTAACTATAGATCGTTACTCTCGTCAGTCTCTGAATCTGACGGACTTTACTCTGTCGCCGCCGCTGTTCGTCTTCTCCGGTGATGTTCGCTCGACCGTCGTCCACACGTTCCGCTAGCCAGCAGTACAAGTACAAGTCCCGTATTCACGCCTTTCCTCCCTTATGTAGGTCCTTCGCAGCGTCTATCGTTCGGCCCTCCCCACGCCCCATCAGTGTCATCCTGGTGTCGGGTTACTCCCTTGAGACCGGGGTTCGCCGATCGTCGCCTCGCCGTTAACCGTCGGGGATCTGCCTCTCCCCCCCGGCATCTCCCCCGTCTCTCGTCGCTTTGCTCGACCGAATCGCCCTGAAGCGGTTCTGCCTCGTCTCGGGTTCATCAGCGGCTCAAGCGGCGTCAGGTTACCGCTCAGCCGAGCGGTGTTTGGTTACCTCTCGGCCTGGCTGCCTTTGTCGTTGTTGACTGACTGACTGGCTTATGTCCGTCATCACTCCATCTCGACCGCCAACGACGGCTATATTATGATGATGAAGCCCTTTCGTCGTTGGCGTCGATCTCCTCACGCGACACCTCCCTTCCCGGGGGAGGACAAAGCCAGTCTTTGATTCGCCTACCGGCTGAGAATGATGTCGATCCCTCCTCTGCTTCCCTCCAGATCAGATCCTCGTCGTTCCCATGTAAAATACAAATATAAACACAGTTAGAAATTAATATTTACAGCTGACGCGGTGCCTTACATGGTAGTCCGCCTTCTCCTCAATCATAGTCTGGACAAGAGATCAGCGGGAATGTTCAATGAACCAGGACGATATTTAAAAGAGATGTCGAAGTCCTGTAGGGCCAGAGCCCATCTCGCAAGTTTCGCACTTGTAGGCATAGAAGCAGTTAGAAAAGTCAAGGGGTTGTGATCGGAATAGAGGGTGGTCCTTGACATAAAAATCCAATTTCTAAACTTCTTTAACGCAAAGATCACAGCGTAAGCTTCGCGTTCCACAGTGGACCAACGCGCTTGAGTAGCGTCTAGTTTGGAACTAGCAAAACATATTGGTCGTTCTGTTCCATCGTCTTGAGTTTGGAATAAGCAGCACCCGACTGCTTTATCTGAAGCATCAGTAGATAGACCAAACTCCCTGCTGTAGTCGATTGTCTGCAAACATACAGCGTGGTTTAAATCGTGCGTAAGTTTATCTAGCGCCTCTTGATGTTCAACTCGCCAGGGTATCTTGGCAGGCACCGATTTCTGGGTTAAGTCAGTGAGGATTCTGGCTGTTTCAGCCAGGTTGGGTATAAAATTCCTGAAATAACTAAAAAAACCAATTAGTCTCCTTATGTCCTTCTTGGACTCGGGTTGAGGGATTTTCCCTAGCCCTGCGATTTTAAGAGGATCCGGTTCAATGCTCCCTGATCCGATCAGGTGGCCTACAAACGTTGTTTGTTCCATGATGATGAAGCCCTTTCGTCGTTGGCGTCGATCTCCTCACGCGACACCTCCCTTCCCGGGGGAGGACAAAGCCAGTCTTTGATTCGCCTCCCGGCTGAGAATGATGTCGATCCCTCCTCTGCTTCCCTCCAGATCAGATCCTCGTCGTTCCCATGTAAAATACAAATATAAACACAGTTAGAAATTAATATTTACAGCTGACGCGGTGCCTTACATGGTAGTCCGCCTTCTCCTCAATCATAGTCTGGACAAGAGATCAGCGGGAATGTTCAATGAACCAGGACGATATTTAAAAGAGATGTCGAAGTCCTGTAGGGCCAGAGCCCATCTCGCAAGTTTCGCACTTGTAGGCATAGAAGCAGTTAGAAAAGTCAAGGGGTTGTGATCGGAATAGAGGGTGGTCCTTGACATAAAAATCCAATTTCTAAACTTCTTTAACGCAAAGATCACAGCGTAAGCTTCGCGTTCCACAGTGGACCAACGCGCTTGAGTAGCGTCTAGTTTGGAACTAGCAAAACATATTGGTCGTTCTGTTCCATCGTCTTGAGTTTGGAATAAGCAGCACCCGACTGCTTTATCTGAAGCATCAGTAGATAGACCAAACTCCCTGCTGTAGTCGATTGTCTGCAAACATACAGCGTGGTTTAAATCGTGCGTAAGTTTATCTAGCGCCTCTTGATGTTCAACTCGCCAGGGTATCTTGGCAGGCACCGATTTCTGGGTTAAGTCAGTGAGGATTCTGGCTGTTTCAGCCAGGTTAGGTATAAAATTCCTGAAATAACTAAAAAACCCAATTAGTCTCCTTATGTCCTTCTTGGACTCGGATTGAGGGATTTTCCCTAGCCCTGCGATTTTAAGAGGATCCGGTTCAATGCTCCCTGATCCGATCAGGTGGCCTACAAACGCTGTTTGTTGCCTGGCAAACGAACTCTTCTTAATATTAAGGGTCAGACCCGACTGCTGAATAGTCGTGAGGTACTTCTCGAGGTGTTCCATGTGATTAGGCCACGTCATCGAATGCACTGCCATGTCCTCCACAAATGTCTCAGTGAAGTCACGAATCGGATGGAGGATCTTCGACATACAACGGATAAATGAATTCGAGGCTGACTTCAAACCGAATGGCAATCGTACAAATTCGAATAGGCCGGCGTCACATACGAAGGCTGATAGCCATCGAGAGTCCTTATGAAGTCCAATCTGGTAGTATCCTTGACGCGCGTCAAAGCAGGATATGAAGTTTGCACTTCCTACCTTCTGTAGCACTTCCTGGATGTCGGGGGTGGGATATGCGTCACCCGCCGAGAATTTATTTACGTAACGGTAGTCGATGGCCAGTCTTAGACCGCCTTGACCTCCCTTTTTCACAATACACACCACGGGGCTAGACATTTCGCTATGCGAGGGAACGATGATGCCTAGGGCCAAAAGTTCACGGATTTGTTTCTCCATCTCAGGTTTGAGTAGTTCCGGCACCTTATAGGCCCGTAAACTCTTCGGCCTAAAATCCGCACTAACAGAGATTGTGTGCTCTAGAATGGGACAGAAACCTGGTTTATCTGAAAAGACGTCTGGAAACCGGTCTAATAGATCAAACAGCTGTTTCCGTTCTGGTACCGTTAAGTGTGCAACTGCGGTAGAATCTATTTGCGCACTGGGCCGTGTCTGGCTCGTGCCGAAGCTACCCACTGCTTCCACGTGACCGAAGTCCTCGTCCTTCTCGAACAGAATCGAGCAATTGTTGACTAACGCTTGCTGTATTCTTTCGTTATACTTACGAATGCGATTAGCGTGTAATAGGCGGCTCTTACCCCCTATTTCCACGATGTACGTGTAGGGTGATTTTACCTGAGTGATGGTCGCTGGTCCTTGCCATTGGCCATCCCTTTTCGCCCCTCGTGCCTCCGGTGACTGGATGATGACTTTGTCACCCACCTCGTAACGCCTATCCATGCTTCTGGAGTTATAATGCGTAGCATAGCGCTGCTGTTCAATGTCTGAATAATATTCTGCATATAATTTAGCCATTTCGAGGTTGTCTCTTAACTGGTCCAAATAAGCTGCTGCGCCGACGCCCAGATTTAATGGAGCATCACGCTCCCCCGCCCATTCTTCGGAAAGGACAGACAGAGGTCCCTTAGGCAGAGTGCCATACACCAAAGTATAGGGACTCACATGGGTGGTGGCAGAAGGGCGTTCCCTTAAGCTCCACAGCACGTATGGTAATAGTCTGTGCCACCCCCTCGGGTTTTCTTCAGCCAATTTGTAGATCATGGTCTTCAGTGTGGCGTTGCAACGCTCCACTAGACCTTGTGATTCCGGGTGTGCGACCGGTCCGAAGTGTGGTGAGCACCCCATGCGATGCAAAAACTCTTGAGTCAACTTACTGTTAAAATTTGACCCATTATCAGATCGAATTGTTTTCGGAAAACCGAAGGTCGTAAATATCTGCATATATGCGTCACATGTTGCTTTTGCTGTTAATGCTTTCAGCGGATAGGCCATCGGCCATCTTGAAAACTGGTCCACTACCACTAAAGCATAGTTGTATTCCGGTTTTGGGCTTGTAGGGTCCACATTGGTTACTATGGGCCCAATACAATCCGCCACTAGGCAACCGAATCTGGTTTCATCGTTGCGAGGGATGGGAGTTATGGGGGCACGATGCGCCACTCGCAACGGCGCGTGCCTTTGGCATATGTCACATGATGCGCAATACTCCTTAACTATGTCCTCCATGTTGGGAAACCAGAAATTCAATTTAATTCGGTCTTTTGTCGTTTTCAGCGCCATATGACCTGCGAACGCAGCGTCATGGGCTAAGCTTAAGACCCTGTCTATTCTCTCTTTCGGCAAGCATAGTTGTTTTACAGAATGTCCAGCTATTTAACTTTATGAAAAAGTAAATTATCTTCAATGAAGAAGTTCTTTGCCTCATTTTTCCCGTGGACCAAGAATGGTGCTAATGTCGAACATTGTGCTTGTTCGGCAGCCATCTTGTTTCTGTTTACTGCTGCCTCTCCGCTGGGTGGGGATGGTGTTTCTGGATTGAAGAATTGCTCTTCAGTATCCGTTTCTCTAGGACTGGAGTCTATTAAACTCTCGCTGTCTGCTTGAGCGACTATGAAAAAGCCCTCGCCTATCAGCGACCTCAGTCCCTCTACCTCCTCCTCTTTGTCTTCTTCCTCACCCGTCTCTGTACCTATGGCCGCCTGCACTTCTGAAATTTGAGCCCTTTCAGGTGCGCTGGCCGCATTTCTCGAGTACAGCGCTGTCTCACGCAGTAAGTCGGCTGTGGTGGGGGTTATGATCAGCGGCTCATTAAGCTCTTCAATGAGCGCTGCCCAAATCCGCACATCGGGGGCGTAGTTTACCTCCCCTTCCTTTGCCTCGTCGGTCTGAGACCCTTTTAGTCTCAGCCGAACCACGTCCACTTTCATCGCTTGACCATTAAGGCCTTTCACCTCTATTTGTTTAACTACGGGCAAGTTGAGCGGCCTGATTAAATCAGCACGCGCACAGTTGTACTCGGCCCCGCTATCGATAAGAGATGAGGTTACCGGGAGCCCTGCAATGTACACTTTCAGGTACTCTCTCACATACGTCTCGTCGACGTCAATGCATGCCGGGTTTGTCGGCAATGCATGCTGGTCTATTTCCTGTATCAGTGACGGTCCGTCTTGTCGCGCCTCGCGATGACCGCCTATCTGTCCGTCTAGCGCTTTGGTCACGGTTGGTTGAACCGCACAGGCGCTCACCTGTTTACCTTTCGTTTGCTTGTTTTTCAAGCACGCGCTGGCCCTGTGATCTGGAGACAAGCAGAGAAAACAAAGGCCCCGCCTTCTAATCTCTTCGGAGGTTGGACGTCCGTCAGTCCTGTTATTTGTCTGTGTCCCTCCTGATCGGTCAGTCCATTTGTCCGTCTGTTTAGCTGTCGTCTGTGGAGGCGCTGGTGCTTTCGCATAGCGTGACTCCGTCTTACCTGTGCCTTGGCTATGTTTTGCATAGTCACTTTCCCAAGGGTGAGTGGCGGTGTAAGTGTCAGCAGCTGCAGCCAAATCTTTGTGCCCTAACCAATTCTGTTGTTCTTGACTGAGGATGAAATTTAAGCATCCTCTGGGCAACATTTCCTTCAATTTATCAGCTATCAAAAGGCTCGTCACGTCGTCAAACGTTACTGCCTTGCGATCTTGCAAGTAATTCTTCTTTTCCTTCAGGCTCGAATTAATCCCTCTTTGGAGAGGGGTCAGCCACTCGGATCCTTCTCTTCCACTTGTTTCTTTCTTGAGCATCTTCTTTCTTCAGTTTTAGGAGTTTTAGGTCTTGTTGTATCGTGTCTTCAAGTAATCTTGCAAGTAATACGAGAGTAAATTATGCAGTCTCGAAGCTAATGTGGTATACGATTCATCTACCGCCTTTCTGGCGTTCATGAATCGCTCTCGTAGGGAGACCGCGCTCACTTTGAACTCTTTCAACAAGTAAGCTTTTAGTCTGCCATAATTGTCGAGTTCCTCTTGTGTGAGTCTGGCCGTCAACGCTCTGGCCTGGTTGTCTAGACAGGTCAAGAGTAATTTACTACGAAGGTCGTCCGGGACAGCACATGAGTCGAATAATCTTTCGCAATGCACGAAAAAGCCAGGGATTTGTGCGTGGTCGCTTGGGAACCTAGGTAGAAGTCCCCGCAAGCTTTCGCTATAAGTCTTCATTCGTCCTACGACCGAATGTCTTAAATCATAATCCCTTTCGTCTCTGAGTCTCCTCACCGCTTCTCTTTCCTCACGGACTTCCTTCTCCCTCTTCTCTGCCTCCTCCTTTTCGTCTCTCCTCCGCTTCTCCTCCAGAAGCCTTAATCTCTCTACTTCCTCTTTCTCTTCCCTTCTCTGCTTCTCCTCAAGCAGCCTGAGCTTCTCAGCCTGCTTCTCCTCAAGCAATCTGAGTCTCTCTGCCTCCTCCTTTTCTTCCCTTCTCTGTTTCTCCTCAAGGAGCCTGAGCTTCTCAGCCTGCTTCTCCTCAAGCAATCTGAGTCTCTCTGCCTCCTCCTTTTCTTCCCTTCTCTGTTTCTCCTCAAGGAGCCTCAGCCTTTCGGCTTCCTCCTTTTCTTCTCTTCTCTGCTTCTTCTCAAGGAGCCTCAGCCTTTCGGCTTCCTCCTTTTCTTCTCTCCTCAATCTCTCAGCTTCCTCTTTCTCTTCTCTCCTCAGCCTCTCAGCTTCCTCTATCTCTTCTCTCCTCAGCCACTCTTCTCTCTCTTCTCTTTTCCTCTCTCTCTCTTCTTCAATCCTTCTCTGCCTTTCCTCTTTCTCTTCTTTTCTTCTCTCCGCTCTTTCCGCTTCCTCTCTCTCGTATCTCAATCGTTTTAACTCGACCAGCTGCAATTGCACTGCCGAGCTAATACTGCTTTCTAGGCTACCCGTACTTACTTCCTCACTTATTTCTAGCGGGGTCTCCCGTCCAGAAACAATTATTTCAGCACTAGCCTCTCGGAGCTGGTCCATACTCATGGAATCCAATTCCTCCTCTCCTAGTCCCATCTTTGTTAGATATGCAACTAGTCTGTGATGGGGCATATTCTGCACCATCACTCTTTTTCCTACCGACAACTTATCCATTTTCCAACAGTCCTCTCACTAATAGAGAAAGATAAGTAAGTTAGAGGAGAGTCACCGCTGGTCAGAAATCAAAGAAAACAACGTCCTAAAATTCTACCACCAGTACAACAAGAACAGAACTGAGCAAAAGGAGCTACGCAAAAGCCTCGGCTATTCGCACGCCAATCCTCATCCAGACCTCAACCGCAACCTCACAGATTACCACGACTACCAGTAAGGACTTACCCTCTGAATACGTCGAGCGTGCTCCGTCTTTTGATATCTTGGTTGATCCGCTGTCCTCCGTTGCCACTCCCGTCCGTCGTTGCTAGCGATGGTCGGTCGTCCGTTGGCGCTCTTGTTCCTCGTCCCTTTCAGTTGTTGTCGGTCCCTTCGAGTCCTTCGTCTTCGGAGTCCGGCACTCGATTTCTCCAGTTGCGAAGTGTTGTCTTCGCCGCTGGTCCCGATCTGTTGAGATTCCTCCTTGCTTCCGTGTTTCCGGTTCCTCTGCTGGTCGTGACGTCCTCTGTTGAAAATCCTGTCGACTGCGCCAATGTCGCGATTGAAGGTCGCCTGTCGTGTGATTTGCGGTGTGTTGCTGCCGACCTTCTTCTCGCTTGTTCTGTTCCTTTGCACTTTTAAATAAAGATGCCTAACTTTTCTACAGAAGATTCACGACGAAACTTTGTTTGATTAATAAAGAGAATTTAATGAATAAACAACTATGTATGATAACTTTAACGGAAACTTAGTTCGTATAGATGTAACCTAGGAATATCTCGAATACCGCCTCGCAAGGCTTAACTATAGATCGTTACTCTCGTCAGTCTCTGAATCTGACGGACTTTACTCTGTCGCCGCCGCTGTTCGTCTTCTCCGGTGATGTTCGCTCGACCGTCGTCCACACGTTCCGCTAGCCAGCAGTACAAGTACAAGTCCCGTATTCACGCCTTTCCTCCCTTATGTAGGTCCTTCGCAGCGTCTATCGTTCGGCCCTCCCCACGCCCCATCAGTGTCATCCTGGTGTCGGGTTACTCCCTTGAGACCGGGGTTCGCCGATCGTCGCCTCGCCGTTAACCGTCGGGGATCTGCCTCTCCCCCCCGGCATCTCCCCCGTCTCTCGTCGCTTTGCTCGACCGAACCGCCCTGAAGCGGTTCTGCCTCGTCTCGGGTTCATCAGCGGCTCAAGCGGCGTCAGGTTACCGCTCAGCCGAGCGGTGTTTGGTTACCTCTCGGCCTGGCTGCCTTTGTCGTTGTTGACTGACTGACTGGCTTATGTCCGTCATCACTCCATCTCGACCGCCAACGACGGCTATATCATGATGATGAAGCCCTTTCGTCGTTGGCGTCGATCTCCTCACGCGACAGCCCCATCCATATATTACGTACGTAAAAAATCATATTTTCATACCCCCATGTCCCTGTTGCACCTCATAACATTTACTGAACCCCATGCTTACGCACAACTAAGCTTCTCTACCCCCCCCTTTTAAAAAAGTTTATTAGCTGAAATCATCTATAAGACTTGTATTTTACCGTAGGCTACTATTTATTTTTGTTAAACATCATATTTCATAGCAAAAAATTTGTTAACTGTTATTTATTTATTTATTTAAGTCGACAAAACAACAAATCAGCAAAACAAACAAAACAAACAGAAATAGATACAATGAGAGCAGAGTGAATGCAGTAATTAAATCAGTTAATAAAAAAACAGTGAAAACAACATGCAACTATGTAAGTGACAAAACTAGATGCAGGTAATAAAGAACGAGGTTAAAGCAAGGAGTAGAAAAACTGTTATGAAGAAATATAATACTAACACACATTTTAAGCAGTTACATAAAATTTATAAAGCAGGGATATAGTAAGTAGACGTCATAATTTGAAATTTATTTTGCGTACGTACCCATCCCCCTCGCCATACCCACCCGTACGCAAAATAGTCTAAATCTGATCACCACCCTCCCCTCATTGCGTATGTAAAATATAGATGGCCCCTCAGATAGACAGACATACGGATTGATAAACAGAAAAACAGCAGCTAGTAAGTTTGTCCCTCCCTCCCTCCCTCCCTCCCCCTCCCTCCCCCTCCGTTACTCCCTCCTTCCTCCCTCCCTCCTAGCATCACTTCCTCATTATAATAATAATTACATCTTTTCTTTAATTAAGCGCCTGCTAAACGCACTGCGCTGTACGGTGAACATACATATAGTAGAAACGGCAGCCACGCAGGGCGCTTTACATACATGTATACAGTAGAAGCACATGATAACAGTTTTACAGGAGTCGAATATAACTGTTTTTACGGTAGCAACGCAGGGCTGCAGATACGGCCTAACACTCACTTAACTACCGCAGTAGATAGGAGATACAGGAACTGACGCAGTCGCTAGGTGTCGTTCTGAATGCTTTAAAACCGTTACAATGAGTGAATCTGAAACCGGAGTTGACGCATTCGCCAGGCGGCGTTCTAAAAGCTTAAAAACCGTTACAAAGAGTGAATCTGAAACCCCAACCCGTTGGTGCTATCAAGGGCCTGCCAGAGGGAATGGAATGGTCATTCAGGGTAAAGAAATGAGATTACCAACGTTTGCTGCCGGCCGAGAACCTCCCACGAGGCCGGCCCAAACCGGGTCATTTTTTCAATTTAAATAAAAGAATCTGTTGTGGTATACATAAAAACATAATGTTAGGGCAAAACTTTTGCAAATGGCTTATGATAGGCAAACAAAATCTCTGCCTTCGTCGATGCATTGGGGAGTACTGTTTCAAACATTTGGCACGACTGCGAAACGGTTGTGGGACAAGACCATGTGCCAAATGTGGAAGGGGAATCAAAAACCACTTAGGTGAGTGTATACGTTGTGATTATTACGTCATAAAATCAAGAGTTCGACGCTGCGGACTAACCCGTGAATTCGAGAAAGAATGGAAAAGACTAGCGAACATAGTAGTAGAGTAAAAAATTCTCTATTAAAGAAAGGATTCCGTTATTGTATTGAGATAATACAGATGAGCAAGCGACAATCGAATATCTAGTAAACAAAATTTCATTTTAAACAAACGATTCTGTTATTATATTAGAGAAAAGTTTGCCACAGTAATATAAACTAATTTATTACTATGGCATTGTCTACGAATGAAAAAATTGAACAATTGTTGGGTGAGTTTACTGGTCCCCCCGCTCTTCGAGCTGTTCTACAGAATATCTTAGACGAACCTATCCCAGATGCGGTCAAAAGGCGCTTACTACAGCCACTGCTTCCAAGGCCAATTCCTCCAGTGCGCAAGCATAGAGGGGCAAAACGTAAGGCCCTTCTGGCACAATTCGACCCACTCCTAATTAAGAAGGATAGAGGTGGACCACCACCCTTTCTACTACACAAAGAGCTCGCCAATAAGCTTCTGAGAGACTTCCGTGCAGAAGTACCTCTTAACCACAGGCTGGAAGGAGATGCATTGGCTTTCTTGAGTGCAATGGAGCACAGCATTGAGGCACAACTCAACGAAGAGTTGTTGAAACAGGACGGTCTGAAATACTCTCAAGTGTTGACTGTTGATTTGGAAAAGTTGGCGCCGACTATTGACAACGTGTACGATGGCAACGCGGCTCCCGGTATTATTACCACCACAACATACTTTCGAAGCAAAGCAGTACCAGTTACCAATGCGGGTAAAATCCAGGGGATTATACGGAAGGCCAAGGCCGAAGTACTAAAACTCCTCGAAGAGTACACCAATGAGGGATCAGGGTGGAGGGTGAGGCGGGTCGTGGCGCTAGACCTCAGTTTTGCAAGATATAAGCCTTTCCGAGGCAAGAGCTATTTTGCAACACCGAAGTATATCCCCTATCATTCAGTCGTTAATGTAAAGAATGAAGACAACCGGTGCTTCGAGTGGGCCATTCTAAGCGCAATGTATCCAGTAGATAAGGACCCTCAACGCCCAACTAAGTATCGTGCCCACCTCCTCGAGCTAAACTTCGACGGAATAGAATTTCCAGTGAAGGTCACAGATGTCGGCAAGTTCGAGCGTCAGAACCCGATGGTGTCCGTATCGGTCTTCGGATGGAATGAAGGGCTGTACCCGATTTATGTCTCAAAGCAGATCAATAGAGACTATAATATCGATCTTCTACTATTAGTTAAAGGTGAGGATTACCACTACGTCTGGATTAAAGACCTTGGCCGAATTCTTCATCAAAATAGCAAAGACAAGCACAAGAAACACCCATGTCGCCGCTGCCTACACGTATTCTGTAGACAAGACTTGCTGGATGCCCACATCAAAGATTGTCAGGGCATCAGTGAGAAGCCTCAGCGGATTGAGATGCCAAAAGAGGATGAAAATATCCTCAAATTCCAGAACCATCACAAACAGATGCGAGCCCCGTATATCGTTTACGCAGACTTCGAGGCTCTAAACGTACCAATTGAAGGTGCAGCCATGAATCCCAGCGAGAGCAACACCAGACAGATAGCTGAGCAGAAACCATGCAGCTTCTGTTACATAGTGGTTCGATGCGACGGCCGCACGAAGAAGCCGGTTCTATACCGGGGAGAGAACGCCGTGCCAGAGTTCCTGCAACGACTACAAGGCGAGCTAGCCACTATCAAACAAAGGCTGGCCACCCCAGCTAAGATAGTTATGTCAGCAGTTGATCGCCAATCATTCCGCGAGGCTACTGAATGTCATATCTGCGGAGAAGCGCTCGAAGAGGATAGAGTTCGCGACCACTGTCACATTACCGGTAAATATCGAGGTGCCGCTCATAACGCCTGCAACCTCAAACTTCGAATATATCCAGATAAGTGTAAGGTACCGGTGGTCTTCCACAATCTGCGAGGTTACGACAGCCACCTCATAATGCAAGCGATAGGTAGCTGTGAGGCCGCGCAGGATGAGGAAACTGAAATTAACTGTATTCCAAACAATATGGAGAAGTACATGACATTCAACATAGGACAACTACAGTTCATCGACAGCCTCCAGTTTCTAAACAGCTCGTTGGATAAATTATCAGGAAATCTGTCGCTAGAGGATTTGAAAGTGACAACGGCATATATAAAGGAAAATTTCGTTCATGATGATAGGACAAAACTAGATCTTTTGAGGCGAAAGGGCGTATATTGTTACGAGCACATTGACAATTACAACCGCTTCGCAGAAGACCGACTTCCACCCAAAGAAGCGTTCTACAGCAGGCTGTCCCGAGAGAACATCTCTGATGCGGATTATGAACACGCCCAACGAGTATGGAACGAATTCGACTGTAAAACTCTGGGCGACTATCACGACCTGTATCTGCGCACGGATGTACTTCTACTAGCCGATGTATTCGAGACCTTCAGAGACACCTCAATGAAGCACTACAGTCTAGATCCAGCAAACTACTTTAGCCTACCAGGAATGGCCTGGGACGCTTTGTTGAAAAAGACGAAAATCGAGCTCGAACTTTTAACAGACATAGACATGCATTTGTTCGTAGAGAAAGGTCTCAGAGGTGGAATCTCGATGGTATCTAAGCGCTTCGCAAAAGCCAACAACCCGCAATGCCCAGATCATGATACTACGAAGCCAGAAAACTGGATCATGTATCTCGACGCTAATAACCTGTACGGCTGGGCGATGCAACAGCCATTACCAGTTGGAGCATTCAGCTGGGCAAGTCCTACTCTCGACGAAGTGTTGGAAACTCCAGACGACGCGCCTGAAGGCTTCCTACTTGAAGTAGATCTTGAGTACCCGGAGCACCTCCACGAATCACATAGCGACTATCCCCTAGCACCGGAGACCCTGACAGTCCAAGAGGAGTGGTTGAGTGACTATCAGAATGTGCTTATGAACGAGTTGGGAGGCAAGTTCACAAAGCATGTGAAGTTAGTACCAAGCCTGCGACCTAAGGAGCGGTATGTGGCCCATTATAGAAATCTCAAACTATATCACTCGTTGGGGCTGCGAGTTTCTAAGATCCATCGTGCCATTAAATTTAGACAGGAGGCGTGGATGGCTCCATACATCGAGATGAATACAAAATTGAGGGCGAAGGCAACGTCAGAATTTGAGAAGGATTTCTTCAAGCTGGCTAATAATGCGGTCTTTGGAAAGACCATGGAAAATCTTAGAAAAAGAATCAGGGTCAACCTGGTCCCGACCTCAAAAATTGACAAACTTCGTAAACTAATTGCGGACCCGGCCTACATATCGCACAAAATCTTCAACGACCCACTCGCCGCGATTCACAGTTTGAAGAGCAAGCTCAAGTTAAACAGACCTGTATATGTCGGCCAGGCTGTCCTCGACCTCAGCAAGCATCTGATGTACGACTTCTGGTACAACGATGTGAAAAACGAGTACGGAGAAAAAGCCCAGTTGCTATATACAGACACAGATAGCCTCTTATTTCAGGTGGAGACTCCGAACGCCTATACCGATATGTGGAATAAAAAACACCTATACGACCTCTCCGAGTTTCCTAGAGACAGCCCATACTACGACGTCGAGAACAAGAAAGTCGTGGGCAAGTTCAAAGACGAATGTAACGGAGTTGCCATAGCCGAATTCGTGGGACTGCGTCCGAAGATGTACTCGATCTTAAAATCGGGTGGTTCAGAGATCAGGAAAGCAAAAGGCGTTCAGAGAGCAGTTGTGAAGAAGGATCTGCACCACGAGCTATACAAGGAATGCCTGTTCGAACGAGAAGAGATGCGACACACACAAGTCGTGATTCGAAGCCACGACCACCAAATCGGAGTATACGAGCAGAATAAGATCAGCCTCTCTCCATTAGACACAAAAAAGTGGATATCTCCGGACGGAATAAGAACGCTGGCATACGGGCACTACAAAATCAACGACGGTTGAGTATTCTATCGGGGGGTAACTCAGTGCCCATAGGCACCAGAAGTAGCTCTTCACGCACAAAACCGCGGCCAGGCCCATCAACTAGATGGTACAAAGCCGGTTGACCAGCCCGCCGAACAACATCCAAAATAGCGTGGATGGTGAGCGACCAGTTAGGGTCGGTGGCTCGTTTGCTTCCACCTTCGAGCTCGCCGGGAGCGTACAAATATCGGACGAGAACGTCGTGTCCGAGAATAGGCTCATCCATTCCCCACAAACGAGTTTTCATTTGTGAATGAGAGGGCTTCTGTGTCACTTTAGCAGCTTTCATCGCTTCAACCGGCTTCATGTCGAGCAAGCGCGTCGGCTCATTGTTTAGTGCAGCTACAACTTCGGGCATTCGGCGAACCCATTCCACTGACCGTTCGGATGACCCCCTTGCAGCCAGGAGCAATTCCTGAGCGTACTGGGCACCGAAAAGTCGCTCAGCTAGAGTACGGTTAAAGCGTTCAACGATGCCCTGTTGGCGATGATTTCCAGCCTCCCCGCGTCTTACAAGAACGTCGTGCTTCGTCAGCAACGGTGTAAAATCACCCATAAATTCGCGTCCAGGATCGACCTGAAAGAGTCGAGGCCAAGTCAATGGGCCCCTCTTATAGATCCGGCTTAAAGCGGCGGCGACTTCGGTCGCACTTTTGTTTATCAACGGTTCAGCTTCTTTGTATCGTGAGGCAACATCAACAACAGTGAGAGCGTATTTATAAGTCTTTCGACCTACTTTATCGTGAGGTAAAAACAAGAGATCGGCTTGGTGTACGGCGTTTGGTCGATTTTCCTCAAACTTTGGATGCGGTATGCGGCGTGGAACGGGAAGATAAATCTGCCACACAGCTTGTTTCTTCAGCCAATCGCGAGCCTCCGCCTCGGAAACTTTGGCGGCTGAGGCTAGTTTCTTCACCGCAGCCTTACCTCGCCAGTAACCTCTAGGGCTGTAATAGACGGCTGAAAGGTGCTTAGACATTTCAGTAATACTATATATTACAAACAGGTAAACACATACACAAATGATTTTCATAAATGAAACTCATTTATGGCCCTTCGTTCTGACACCCATCCCTAGCCTCGACTTCGCCGACATAATGGCCGATACGAGCCGGGCATCTTTCTTTTCATAATCCGGAGTTTCATCGGTGAGTGCGATCTTCGACGCGGCTGCAGCGAGGATGTCATCTGCGTGGTTACGCCCTGGGGTATCTTTATGAACTGCGTAAGCCACATCATGGTGGAGGCACGCACGGTCGAGCTGATTAACACCGTGATATCGCTGTGACAGCCGTTTATCGAGTTTTGTGAATGGCCCACAGTAAGAGTACTTTCCTGTATTCTGAAAAGAACCTCCCGGATTATCTTCCGAAGACATACCGGATGGAAGACTCATATGCATCTCAGGCAGAGGAAGAGCGTTGAGGGCCCTATTCAGTAGCGAGCCTCCGCTAGACTCATGAGTCTTGCGCTTCCGCACTTTAGAAGGCAAAATTTGGCTCTTCTTTGCACCGCAGACGGCACAGGTTCCCTTCTTGGCTGGCCGACCGTTTCGTAACTCGACGATTGTTTCATTTGAAGTCTCAGTATGTTTCTTACATCGTAGGCAATACATTGTGTTCGTTGAATACAATCATAACTCGTTGTCTCTATATGGAAATAACAAATTTCGATCTCGAAGCCGACGATGGGAAAAAACACCACCATTGGTTGTTGCCATCAAGCATACGATGCATAATCTGTGGGCCTAGCGGATGTGGAAAAACAAACCTACTACTCAACCTTCTGTTGAAGAAGGGGTACCTGCGTTTTGATCGGCTGTATCTATACTCGAAGTCTCTGGGACAGGAAAAATATCAGTTCCTCCGGGACTGGGTTACAGAGTTGGAAAAAGTTGCCGGGAAGGAAGTGGCTTCCTTTCACTCTTGCTCAGATGAAATAGTTCCAGTTGAATCATTAAATAAGAATGCCAGAAGCCTTCTAGTGTTCGATGACGTCATGCTTGAAAAACAGTCGCCCATCGAAAGGTATTTCACTATGGGTCGACACGGTGGCGCGGACTGCTTCTACTTAACTCAAAATTACTTCCGCATTCCCAAGCAAGCGATCCGTGACAATGCTAATCTTATCGTCCTCTTCAACCAAGACAGCAAAAATTTGCGAGCCATTCACGATACGTTCGTAGGCGGCGACATGTCTTTCGATGAGTTCCGTACGTTCTTCAGCGAGTGTGCTGCCCAACCATATGGATTCGCAGTCATAGATTTGACGTCCAAGGTGTACGATGGAAAATATCGTTGCGGGTTCGATCGCTTCTATAAGCCCAAGGCAAGTATTTAAAGACACAATATAGGCAACATATAGCCGACATACAATCACGATGTGGACAAAGGTTTCTTCTAAACAGGAGCGAGACGCGTTAACTCAGGATTATTTAGCTCGGAGAAATCGATTGAGACAGCGTTTCGTGGATGAGAAGCTCGGTGAAGCCAATCTTCAGTACGATGCGACAAAGCTTTTCAAACCAATCGCCACAGCCACGGCTGAATCCCAGGCGGCTACGTCTAAGGAGTTGCAGAAAGTTACCAGCGCTTTACAGGATTTGCCGGCGCAGATTTCAGAGTCTGCTAATTTTAACCCGATAGCGGCGTTGTTCGGCGATTCAGCAGGAACAGCTGCTCCAGCGCTTCCAGCGCTTCCAGCATCCCGAATCCCCCCCGCACTGTTAGTTGATCCAAACAAATATCTCAACGTCGAGGCAATCATAAGGCACGGTTTCAGACCTCCGAGCGAGCTCGATTTAGCCGACAAGGCAGGTGCTGAAAAGATAATCGGTGAGGTCAATCACTATAATCGCCACACCCTGGGCAAAGAGAAAAAGATGGCTATAAAGCAAAAAGACGAAGAAAAGGTAGATGCGGTGACTGCAGATATCGAAGCCCTAAGGGAATATAAAAAGCGAATCGATACACTGATAGAGGGCCACAGCCTCATCAAAAAGGGAAAGGGTTTCAGTGTCCCAGCCGTTCCTCTTAAATTACAAGGTAGCGCCTTGGGTGAGCTCTCCGTCGACCCCGTCGCGCTGTCTGCTGGTAGACTAAGAGTGTTTAAAGGTGGGAACCTCGTGCTCGAAGCTCCTGCTGATGAGTCATTGTTCAGCCTGTTAACGAAACGCTTCGTTAAGACTAAGCAATATTCGCCTCAGGCAATTGAAACTTTCAAAAAGCTCGTACAGATGTCTGGTCTGCCTATTCATGGCCGGAAAAGTAAAAAGTTCCAACTGATTCGAGGCGGCGCGGTGCAATTTTACAACGATCCAAACGCCCTGGTAGAGAGGTTGCAGCTTTTGGTGGCCTCTAGGGCCGCGGGAAACACTGGTCTTGGCAACGAAATCTCCGCCATTCTTGACGAGTTACTGCATTCCGGTGCGATCTCCAAAGAGCTGGCACTCGAATTGAATAGAAACATGCTCATAAAATAGAAATAGAAAACAAAATTCATGGCTCAGATGGAACGCTCGGAGAAACTGCTCGAGGAAATTCGAGACCTTTTGCAGCCTAAGGAAAATTTTAGTATAGTTGTTTCCTCAGATACTACAGGGTGGACCACGGCTTTCTCACCGCCGCTGTACCTGGATCCAAAAAGACGCTTTGAGCTTGCTTTGGTCAATCTTGAAACCTATAATTCGATTCCGAACATTGACAGTTCAAATAACAAGTTCGTCTACAGCTCCACCAATGGACAGACCTGGAAGACGATCATTTTACCCGACGGAAGCTACGAGATCGCACAGATTAATTATGAAATCGGCCGGCAGTTAGAAATGCAAAATCCGCCGCCGCCAGGTGTTGCTCAACTCAGCTTTGATTCTCCTATTACTGTAGGAGCTAACGCATCTACCCTTCGCGCCTTCGTAAAGATAACGAAGGCCCGTTTTAAGGTAGATATGGCCGCATCTACCATCAGGCAAACGCTCGGTTTTAACCCTCAGACGCTTAGTCTTGGTTATAAAGAGGGAGAAAATCCAGTCGATATTCTCCGCGTGGACACAATCCTGGTAAATTGTGACATTATCTCTGGATCGTATCGAAATGGTAGCCAGCTGCCAGTAATCTACAGTTTTTTCCCGGATGTGTCGCCCGGCTATAAGGTAATCGAGTCTCCAAAAAATCTAGTGTACCTACCAGTAGCACCGGCTGGCAACGTACAGGGCATTCGTGTGTGGCTGACCGACCAGAATGGTGAACAATTAAACCTCCGCGGTGAGACAGTAACTATAAGGTTTCACATCCACAGTGCGTAAATGTTCACACTTAAATATTCTAATGTTGGTTCTTGGAATTAAAAAGCGGCGTCGTGTCGTGGGTGGTGGACTTTTCGACTGGATACCCAAAATCGCGGGTTTCCTTGGCCGTGCAGGCTCCTTCATTTCGGCGAATAGAGGCACAATCACAAACGTTGCCAAGGCGGTTGGTAATGTCGCGAAAGCCGGCGCCACAACAGCATCTGCCGTCAGGCAAATTGTTGATGCCGTGAAAGCGAGACGCGCTGCAGCCGTAAATGAAGCTCATTTACGAAATGAAAATTCAGCTGCCGCGCCCGTTGTCCCCGCACCTTTGGAGAAGGCGCTCAGCGACAAGAGCATCGAATACTTAAAACAACTGGCTGTGAGTCCGCCACCCGTTGTTCCGGCAATGGCTGACATAAACAGCCGTATTGCTGGATCCGGTTTCAAAACTATAAAGCCGAGTCGCGGCGGCAAGGGTCTGTTTCTCCGAAATAAAATTAAAAAAATATTCACAAAACGGAAAAAAATGTTTAACCCACCACATATGAAATTAATTTGCAACATGATTAATAATTGAAGCTTGAACTTTTTTAACTATAATAATGGCGGCATTTGACGTGCCGAGTGAAATGTTGGACATCGCTTCGGCGGTGCCCGATGACAATAGCATCGAATCGTTTGAATACCGCGAGTATGAGTCACAAAATCCCGCGGCTATTAACAATGGCCAGGCCATACAGATAGACATCCAGAACCAAGACATTTTCACGCAGCCTTCTAAGAGTTACCTTCTTGTGGAGGGCAGGATTACATCAACTGGCGCGGCTTACAACGCAGACTCGTTGGTGTCATTCATCAACAATGCTATCCCGTACATGTTTTCTCAAATTCGATACCTGGCTAACAATACCGAGATAGAGAATGTCATGTCACCTGGGCAAGCCACGACGATGAAAGGCATGCTGGTATACGGCGATGATTTTTCCAAAGGCGAAGGTTTAAACATGTGTTGGCAGAAGGACACGAGTGCGGCGGCGGCGGCCGCGAATATCGGCTTCGAGGCCCGTCGACTGATGATCATTGGAAAACCCGTCCCCATCGGCACATTTTCATTCATCGTTCCCTTAAGACATCTATTCGGTTTTTGCGATGATTATCACAAGGTCGTATACGGGATCAAACACTCTTTACTGCTGAGCCGGCAGGGGGATGCAGACGCGATCTTCAAGGAAGCCGCTGCGGCCAATGGCCAGATCGCGCTGACTAAACTCTCCTGGTTCATGCCGCATATAATACCCGCTTTGGAGTATAAAAGCATGCTTATGAAGCAGATTGAAGCCAAGGTTAAGGTACCTGTAGCATTCCGCGCCATGCAATGCGACAACATTGCGGTGCCACGAGCGACGACTTTTTCCTGGCGTTTGAGTGTTAAGTCGGGCACGGAAAAGCCACGCTGGATTCTTGTTGCTTTTCAAACTGGAAAGAATGCACATCAAGGCCAGAATCCGGCACTGTTTGACCATGTGCAGGTTCGCAACATTTTCGCTATGCTCAACAGCGATCGCTACCCGGTTGTTGACATGAATCTCGACTTCACCAAGAGGACAACCTCTCGCGCTTACAAGGCCCTACGTGACTTCAAGGAAGAATATTGCGGCATAGACGCGCGTGAATCGTCATGCCAACCGACACCAATCGAATTTGTAGATTTGTTTCCGATCTTCGTTCTGGACGTGCGCAGGCAATCTGAACGACTTAAAACCTCTGTACAGGACATACAAATCAAGGTGGACTTTAACGAGGGGGTACCAAATAATACGACAGCATATGCCGTCCTGATCAGCGACCGACTCCTGAATTTTGAATCGGATGGCAGCAAATTCAACGTCGCCTACTAGAAATCGGTTTTCACATTTAGATACAAGGCCCTCTTTTAGATATATTTTTTCCAAAAATGAAAACTGAATACGTTGCGTTCGGCCTTTCACTGACCGAAGGGCAAAAGCAAACATTAGCTAGAGCTGCGCGCGCCGGCACTGGTGCCACGATCCGACTCGCTCATGGCCAGCTTCGTGGAGAAGATAAGCTCGCGCTTACGAAAGTTCAAGCCGCCCGAATCGTGAAGAAGATTTCGGAAGGCGTTGGCATGGAGCTGAGATTCACCAAAACGCAACTGAAAAAGATGACAAAATCGGGCGGATTTCTTCCACTACTGGCTCTCCTCCCGCTGATTTTTGGCGGGTTAACCGCGGTGGATGCCGCGGCTGGAGGGGCCGCCGAGGTGGCAAAGGCCGTGCACAACAAACAGGCCAGCGATGCAGAGGCTCTGCGCAAGAAACAGGCCAGCGATGCGGCCCAAGCCGAGAAAAAACGGATCGACGACGCGGCTTTAGCAGAGGCCGCGCGTCACAATCGCGAACTCGAAGCTCAGGTCCGCGGGACCGGTTTATATCTCGGGCGCCAGACTTATGGTGGTTGCTGTTCAATGTGTAAAGGATCCGGCCTGTACATCGGACAAAAAAACTAAAACCGCTGAGCAACTTTGACATAGAGAAAGTTGCCAGAGCGCTGCCGCATTTCCGCGGTGTTTTCATGCGAGATGGTCTGCCCGCCGTGGCTCGTGAGAAGGAGTGTGGAGTTGTTAATCTGGATTCCGGTTCTGGTGATGGTACTCACTGGGTCGCCTATTGGATAGATGGACCAAAAGCCGTCTATTTTGACAGTTATGGGCTGGATCCGCCTCTCGAAATTTCTAGATATTTAAAAAATCCTATAAGAACACAAACATTTCAGCTACAGGGGCCAGATGATGTGGTATGTGGTCATCTCTGCCTAGCCGTGCTAATAGAGCTCGCTGCTGGAAAGAATTTTGAAGATATCGTGCTTGACTTATGTTAGACTTCCGTCACCTTTTTGTATATAAAAAATGCCGGTTGATAAATTTGGAAGAGACGGTGGAGGTGGGGTGGGAGGGGGGCAGATAAGCGCCGCTGGGCTCGTCCACAAAGCGGGTGATACCATGATGGGAATTCTGTCGGCTGGAGGTTTTCGACTGACAAACGTGGGAACGCCCACGATGGAAACAGACGCCGCGACAAAGGCTTATGCAGACATCATAGATCAGGACAACTTACAAATCACCGGTGGAACGATGTCTGGTGTTCTAAAAATGGGTGGCCACAAAGTTACTGGGCTGCCCACAGACGCTGGTGCGTCTGAAAGCGACGCTGCGAGCTGGGCACAAGTGGTACGATACGCGGACCAGAAGGCGACCGCAGCCGAAAATCATGCAGACCAAAAGCTTATCGATGCCAGGCAGTACACGGACGAGAAGAATGCGGGGCTGAGAGATTCCGTTAGGCAGTATGCAGATGACAAGGACCTTATTGTTAAAAGTTATGTTAACGAGCAAGATGTTATCGTCAGGAATGCGTGCGTGCTCAAATCCGGCGGCGTAATGACTGGAAGTTTAGTTATGGGCGGCCACCGAGTTACTGGGCTCCCAACAGAAATTTCAGGATCCGATAGCGACGCAGCGAGTTGGAAACAAGTGTCAACAGCGGTCGCTGGCGCTCTAGTAAAACTCGATAGAGTACCAACGGAGTCGTTGCATGTAGTGAATAAGCGGTATGTAGATTCCCGCGACGCTTCTTACAGACAGTACGTGGATGAGAAGGTCACCACCGCTAGAAGATATGTGGACGAGAAGCATGCTATCGTAAGAGGCGGGCATGTGCTCAAAACCGGCGATTCTATGACTGGTGATTTGACCATGGGTGGTAAAAGAGTGACTGGGCTACCAACAGAAATTCCAGGATCTGATAGCGACGCCGCGAGTTTGAAACAGGTGACGCAGCTGATCAGCAACGCCACTAAGAATAATGATACGGTGCCGGCTGGACCAAAGTACTTGACTAACAAACGGTATGTGGACGCGAAAAACGCTGAGATTGGAGCTTCAGTTAGACTCTATGCGGACCAGAAAGCTGAAGCTGCTAAGACGTACGCCAACGAGCAAGATGTTATCGTTAGGAGCGCATGCGTGCTTAAAGCTGGTGATGCAATGACTGGTGATTTAATCATGGGCGGCAAAAGAGTTACTGGGCTCCCTACGGGCGCAGCAACGTCCGAAAGCGACGCGTCGAGTATGGCACAAGTATCGAAGCTGATCGCCGACAACATGACAAAGAGTGATAGAGTACCAACAGAACCGTTGCATGTGACAAATAAACGATACGTTGACGTGAAAAACGCTGAGATTGGAGCTTCAGTTAGACTCTATGCGGACCAGAAAGCTGAAGCTGCTAAGACGTACGCCAACGAGCAAGATGTTATCGTTAGGAGCGCATGCGTGCTTAAATCCGGCAGTACCATGACCGGTGATCTGGCTATGGGTGGTAAAAGAGTGACTGGGCTACCAACAGAAATTCCAGGATCTGATAGTGACGCCGCGAGTTTGAAACAAGTGACGCAGCTGATCACCAACGCCACTACGAAAAATGATACGCCGCCCTCGGGACCATGGTACCTGACTAACAAGCGGTATGTAGACAGTGAGATAGCTAATGAAAGGCGATACGCGACGAGCATCAAGATTCTCAACTACAGCGGCCACATTCCGCCCCTATCCAGAAACGTTTCCGAAACGGGTTTTATTGCCTCAGCCAACGAATCTTTACCCACTAACCCGCCTCATATGGCATTCAACTCGGGTGTGAGGGGTGAGTGGAAGACGGCGTCCACATCGAGAGCCGATATTGAGATTCGGGTTAGTGGGACTTGGTTACAGATTGAATGCCCGACGGCTGTGCGAGTATGGAAGGTTAGTCTGGCTGGGGGATCTAGTCCTACTGCACCACGTATCACGTCCTGGAAGATTTATGGGACTCCACCCGATAGTGCAAATAGATTTGATGGGCTCATCACCTCCAATGTCACTTTGACTAATTCTGCACAAGAGTTCACCTTCACAACTCAGAGTTTATACAAAAAATTCAGGCTGATGGTCTTGGCCACCAGCCCACCACAAGCTACTTTTGGAATATCACACTTCCAGATCTATACATATTTTAGACATGGGGGATAGTCAGTAGTATAGAAAAATATGGCTGACACGCACTACAAGATTCGGGGGTATCTCCGTCAACACGGAGAAATAGACATGTGCAAATACAGCATAGACAGTCTAGGTGATGTGGGCCACTGGGGGTACGACATCCCGAAGCCCACCGCAGAGCTATTGACCGCGGTGCCTCAACAGCACATCGACTTCGTGTCTGACGATTACCACAGCCGTGATATCTATACGGCGGCCGGAACGGTAACCACGAGTGCGTGGCAAACTCTTCCATTGACCGCTGCGCGTTTTCCGTGTATAAGTTTGCAAACCACCAATCAGGGGGTTTCGTTAGAGGGCGGGTTCTGGAAGCTTACAGTCTTTGGTGTTTGCGGTGGTGATGCAACAGTTCGCGTTATAGCACCGGCAGCTGCTGGGGGTAGCATCGATCGTACAGTTGACATTCAAAGTGGACAATTTGATGCATCTAGGGCAATATTCGTTCCAGGACAAACGAGTTTCCGAATTGAAGGCAAAAAGAGAGGCGTTGAAAGTACTTCATCTATCGACTTAAACGTAACTTTACTAATAGAGCAACTATAAAAAACAATGGCTTTGTATCCAACGCTTACGGAGCCGACAATTTCGTCAGACACGAAGTCGCAGACGTTTCGTCTGCAGAAGATCGGTGAAGTAGAAGCATTCCTGAGATCTGAGGCGATAAGTCGAGGACAACTGTGCAAGAAGTATAAGAGGGTTGTAGATGTGGCTAATGGGGCCTCGGCCGGCCTTGCTATAGTTAGTCTTGGAACTGGGGTGGGTGGGGCAGCTATGCTAGCCACTGGTATTGGTTTTATTCCTGGTATTGTTCTGGAGAGTTTGGCCATAGCGACGAGTTTTCTGGATATTATTGGAAATGTTGTTAGCCGATCGTTTGTTGCTAAAGCTTCAAAACATGACGAAATTTGTATTTTGGCGGAAAGTAAGCTAAACACTGTTCATGACCACATTTCTAAGGCATTGGAAGACACGGCTATTAGCGATGAAGAATATAAACTTATTCTGGGAGAGGAGGAGAAATATAGAACGATGAAACGTGATATACAAAGCAAGAATGGAAAAAAAGAGTTGCCGAGTCAAAGCAAAGACCAGATGGTGGCAGAACTAATCAAGAAACTAACCAGCGCTGGGTCTTCTCCGCGAACCACGATATAAAAATTTTCGTCGTAGGCGGTTGGAGTAGTGAGTCTGTTGTTGTTCCCAGTGCGCCACCAGCATATTATTAGGAGGGGGTCAACATTTTGCCAACGTTTCGTAGTAGTGTCACATCCATATTTAGCTTCTAATAATGCGGAAGGCTTATTTTTTCTAATTTACAACGAAATTTACAGGGGGCCCAAATTTGGCAAACGGTCCCGAAGTCATGCCACACCCTCATTATACCGCAGAATGCTTGATTTTTCTAATTTATAACGAAATTTACAGGGGGGTCCAAATTTGGCAAACGGTCCCGAAGTCATGCCACACCCTCATTATACCGCAGAATGTTTGATTTTTTCTAATTTATAACGAAATATATGGGGGGTCCAAATTTGGCAACCGGTCCCGAAATGATACCACACCCGCATTATACTTCTAATAGTGCGGAAGGCTTAATTTTTTGATTTATAGCAAAATTATTAAGGGGGGTCAAAATTTTGCGGACGTCCCAATGCGTTACCACACCCATATCATACTTCTAATAGTGCGGAAGGCTTAATTTTTTGATTTATAGCAAAATTATTAAGGGGGGTCAAAATTTTGCAGACGTCCCAATGCGTTACCACACCGTTGGGTTTGTTCCATCATTGCTTTGCACAACCTGTTCTATTTTTTATAATCTATTTCCTAGTTGCATTGGTCCATTGTGTAGCTTATTGTCTGAAACCATTGTGTGTGTACTTTAGCTATGCATTGGTTGCATTGATTTATTATTTATTCCGGATATTTCTATAGCGCCTCTCGAAGTCAACTACTACTCAGAGGCACTCCCGACTACAGCATTTGATACTGTGTCGGAATTTTCACGCCGAAGCGCCACCAGCAATTGCGAGTGATGGACTTTCCCAAGGTCCGTACGCAACGGCTAGAGTGGGATTCGAATCTGCAACCCTCCGGTCACAAGGTGTCAAACTTACCACTGAGCCACCACGCCCCACAAATGATGGTTGCATCACTTAAGTCATCGTGTAACCTGAAATGGGAACATGCAAATTTTATATAGCGACTGTATTGCCTCGACCTTGATCATTGATCGGATGAGAATCTTCATCACCGCTGCCCGTATGGGCCGGAACAACGCAATTTAAGGTCCCAGTGTAGGATACCAACCGTGATAGACCAAGATTTTAAATCACTAAAGTATTTACAAAAGTGCAGAGAGTCCATTTCTGGTAACAGATTTTGACTGTGTAATGCAGAGTTTAAAAAGTGTGTCTGTGTATGTGTGTGTGTGTGTGTATGTATTTGGTTTGTTGTTTGTGTGTGTGTGTGTGTGTGTGTGTGTGTGTGTGTGTGTGTATTTGGCTTGATGTGTGTGTGTGTATTTGGTTTGATGTGTGTGTGTGTGTGCGTATTTGCAATGATGTTTGTGTGTGTGTGTGTGTGTGTGTGTGTTTGGTTTGATGTATGCTTAAATGATATTAAAGTGGAGGGTTGAAGTCTTCGCTGAATACATGTGTTCATAAGTCATAATGATATCCTGAGCGATCATGCTGTCACCGACCCTCTATCCTGAGCGATCCTGCTGTCACTGACCCTCTATCCTGAGCGATCCTGCTGTCACCGACCCTCTATCCTGAGCGATCATGCTGTCACCGACCCTCTATCCTGAGCGATCATGCTGTCACCGACCCTCTATCCTGAGCGATCATGCTGTCACCGACCCTCTATCCTGAGCGATCCTGCTGTCACTGACCCTCTATCCTGAGCGATCCTGCTGTCACTGACCCTCTATCCTGAGCGATCCTGCTGTCACTGACCCTCTATCCTGAGCGATCATGCTGTCACCGACCCTCTATCCTGAGCGATCATGCTGTCACCGACCCTCTATCCTGAGCGATCATGCTGTCACCGACCCTCTATCCTGAGCGATCCTGCTGTCACTGACCCTCTATCCTGAGCGATCCTGCTGTCACTGACCCTCTATCCTAAGCGATCCTGCTGTCACTGACCCTTCTCTTACTACTTAGAGCCTCTTCAATAGAACTACTCAGAGGCGCTCCCGACTCCAGCACTGCCAAAAAGAGGAGTTTTCAGGCGGTCATAGAAGGTATCAGAGGAAGACCTACGATGTAGGCGGAGCTCAGGAGGAAGGCCATTCCATATGGTCGGGCCGACCACTGAGAAGGTTCGGGTCTGCATCATAGCACTACGGGCAAACGGGACGGAGAGCATTCCCCCTCCCCGCCGAGCGGCGGACTCGAGCAGTCCGAGAAGCCGACACAGGCCGGAAGAGGTCTATCAGGTATATTGGTGCGAGACCCAGTTGATATCACCAACCCAAGGAGGCGATTCTGTACGCAATGCGCTGTCATACAGGGAACCAGTACAGGACCTTCAGCATATAATTTGACACATGAAAAAATATGGTAGTTGGCCAATATGGCGCGCAGCGGAGCGCAAGATGCGGTCACGAAAGTGTAGGCGTGCAGAAGGGAGGCTAGAGTAAAGGGATAGGCAACAGTCAAGACGAGCTGTGACAAAAGAGTGTACAAGTGTAGTTGCTGCTGTTGCTGCGAGAAAGCGACCGACAGTACGAAGCTGACGAAGCTGGTAAAGGCAGTCGCGGCTGAGGCGATGAAGGTGTGGTGCAAAAGTTAGTTCCTGGTCCAATAGACGCGGACCGAAGCAGAAAAGTAATGCTAGGAAACTCGGCAGAGTTTTACTAGAGAGCTGCTGGAGTGTAGCAAGCCATATAAACTGCGTCTTAGCCGGATTAAGCCTTAGGCCGTTTGCAGCCATCCAGGCCTGCAGGGACTCCATGGCACGGGTCATGGTTTCCACACCTGGAACAGCCCCGACAGCAGGACAGTGTACATAGGCTTGCAGGTCATCAGCATAGGACTGGTTAAGAACTGACTTAGCTGCCTGCAAGGACCCCAAGTCGGCAGTAGGCTATAAATTAAGAAGGAGGCCAAGGACGGAGCTCTGAGGCAGGCCAAAGGGAGCAGGGACCCAACGGAGCCTAGTGGATTCGTGAGCCGCCATAATGACTAAAACATTGCTTTGGAAATTAGCTCTGGGTTGGCGATACCTCCACACATCACAATCTGGGTCATTGTGACGTCAGGCTTGGGCTTCTGGCCTGGGCCTGGTGATTTCTAGCGTCGGATCTTGAGACCGGTATGTTGGATTTGCAGCTTTTCTTGCGCGCGCTTAAGACTACATAATTATATCATGCTAATTGCAATTACAATTACAACGTTAAAATTTCCATTAATATTTTTTAATCATTTTAATCAATAGCAGATTTCATTCTAGTAATGTTGAGCGGATTAGATTTTAATAATATCTTGTAGCCTAATTATATTGTAAGTCAAACTCGATAATTCATTATTGTATCTGTCGTACACATGTCAATAATATTTCTCTTGTAGTCCTACGTCAGCGTTGTCTTAAGTTTAGAGGAACATAAACAGTTAGTCGGCGGATTTAGCAGAGTTCAATTTCAAGCCAACCAAGGATCACGCACATCTCTGTGGTTACAATAACTCCCTGAACATGGAAATTGACAAACTTTCCGGACATGAGGCTGCTCCCTATGTCGCCAGTACGACACTCTGCAAACATTGGAATACTGGTCCAGGCTCCTGTTATGAGCGCAATATCTCATTAAACCGGTTTCTTCAAGTATCTGACGTCGACCTAAAAGCATGGAACCAGATATCAAGATTACCTTTTAAAATAATTATACTTGTTAACACGTTTTAACACATAGTGCCATTTGAATTTCTGCGAAATTGAACACGCACATGAGCACCTAATTAAGGAAAAGGGAAACAAGAAAAGTGTAGAAATAACATAGCGAGCTGTCGTATGGGGTTCCAAGTAAAATGTAAGATGGTGAAACTGAATTTTGTTACTAGCTGATACTACTGGCTCTTCATCTCGCTGATGATAACGCTTGCAGCTATCTGGGCTCGAACCCCAAGCGCTAGAAGAACTTGCATAGCCATAACCTTTGTGGGGCTGAGGGAATTTTATCACTCCCTGCCATAATATTGACGCACAGAGCGAAACGATATAATTATTGTCCTTCGGTGACCCTCGCGACGATATAGTTACTCCTGTGAGATGTGCACCCGCGCTAGTCGACAAGACAAGATGGCGCAAGGCTATACAGAACATTATATAACCGAAATCATTGTCATCCTATTGTTAAATAGTTAACCTGGTTGCGTCGACTTGGCTGAGTAGAACATTTTTACATTGCATAAAATACAACACACGTAGCTATACTAAGAACACCATACGTGTTTTGTAGAAAGTTTGCTATTGTATTAAAAATCAGACAATTTAGCAGTCATTGCATAAATAATCCTATTTACCCAAGAGTAGCGTTATCTAATCTATACGAGTATTATTAGCTTATCTGGATCTTTTACTGGCAGAGCCTACAAGCGTCTGCTTCCCATCCGTATATTGTGGAGAACAGTTCGTATGGTTCGGTTAAAATCGTCTTCGTTTTCTCATGAGTCCAATGGTAGGTTTCTTGCAAGATATGTCTTCCAACGTGGAGCGACGAGGTATGCTGATTTCGTTGACCAACCCATTGACAGGAATAAGGTTAATCCACATCGTCTATACGTAAGTATCTGAACAAACTTCTGATAATTCTTGAAACTTCTTCACAGACAATCGTTTGTAGATCGCAAAGTATCAACGTTCCATAACCTTCAAATGCTCAACTGATCTTACGGTATCTCTATCGCCGACGACCTTTCTCAAAAGTTCGCATAAGTTCGACGAATTAATGTCACGTCTTGATGGTTAAGCCCGTGATCTGGTTGATGCATAAATCTATCGATTTATTAACGAAACGAAGGTTTCTTCACTTCAATTTTCGCGTTGGATCGCCGCCAACTAATCAACCTCCTTGCTCGATAATTTCAAGTCTCCCGGTTCGCGAGCCCATTCCTTGGCTTCCTTCGTTATCATGGGAATTCATACATTTTGCTGGATCACGTGATGTTTTTAATTGCCACACATCATCGTTTCTCTCAATGCAAGGAATTATTATATTACAGCGCCACTCTCCGTGTCTAGCTTATTCTAAGCCATAATTAATTAATATATACAAGTTATTTGATAAGCCTTATTCGTTACAACCAAATAGAAGGTGGCCGATATATACAATTATACATCCAGCGAGATACCTACATCTATCCGCCAATTATCTAGCTTGCAGTTGTTTAAACGAAAGTTCTGCTCTTTGCTAATTGACGGAATTATCGAACCCCATACTACAGCGGTTTCCAAACTTCTCTGGGTCGCTACCAATTTTATGAATATCTTGGTAATATCGGTACCCATTGTGTAAAAGTAAGCATTGTGTACTAAAACTTGTTTCGTTAATTGGTGTCAAAATATGCCGATTTACGTACAGCGCTTAGAAATTTAAAGCATTAATTGAAAACTTAGGTAAAAACAGTTTACAATTTATTGCAATCCAGCTAGTTATAGCCCAATCATAGCGAAATGTTGTTGTTGTAAAAAATAAATGTTTCTCGAAAAAATTTGGCGACCCACTTGCCAGAGCTTGAGAATCCATAACAGGGTTATATTTTGATAGAAGAAAAGACAAAACTAGAGTGCAAGTGAGAAAATGAAGATAGTATTATCCGAATATGATAACCAAGGAGTGTCAGAACCCAATTCGAAATATCCATGTCATTTCAGTCCATCAGCTGGAAACCCATAAAGTATAGCAAAAGGAATATCAGGTATACTTCGCGAAAAGGAATTACAACGAACAGATTGCTTGTTGTTGGGTGAAATCATGTGCCCAAATGTGAATACTGGTAGGCCTAACATAGAAGGATTTATTCCCTTGCTCGAAATGGAGATAAGGAAACCACTGCAGTGGCTCGTTTGTTTGTTGCATGCATACTAATTGCCTTTGAGACATCTACAGAAACTCGACAGTGCAATACACGGTCCTAGAACGTTGTCTGGTCGAATTGGTAAAGCAAACCACGCATGTCAAAACAAATCAGTAGTTCCATTTACATCAATTGCACTTCACAATTTTCTGTGTTTTGATAATGCACCGATCAGAAGTATTTGTACAATGGTCCAATATGTCAAGCTACAGCTGCTAGGAAATGCCCTGACGACGTTGCTAATCGAAAACCCGGTCCAGGAGTACATTTAAGATGGCTTACAACTGCTAACAGAATTCTGCTTGAAATAGCTCTGGTCTATACAAGTCAAGTCATGATACACGAATATTGCATACGTAATATATAAAATGGTTAAACTGCAATCATAGGCTATTAAAAATTTCATGTAAATAATGACAGTGAAACTGCAATAATGTCAATGCTACATATACAATTTTATTTCGTTGATATTCTTTAACCAAGAAAACACTACTCCAGACTGGCCGCCATTTTGTCCGCCATTTTGTTTTCTGGCAGTGCTACATACTGTATGTGCCTTTAGTTCCATCGCATTCCTTGACCCAGAAAATGTTTATTTAGACTCTAAAATCACGTTTCCATCATATACATATAAGCTATAGCCATTTGAATATATTGGCCACCATTTTGTCCGCCATCTTGTTTTCCATGTAACCGCTAAAAATCCTGCTCGCTAGCCACGATTTTCGTTTTCATCAGGCTCAAGTTAGTCTAGAAACATCTATTAGGAAATTGCTACATGATTTTCTTCTAACAAGGTCATTTTAAAATCCAAGCTTTTATGGAAGAAATCAATTTCTGGGTTATAAAGGGATAGGTTTCCACCGTTGGAGCACCTCAAAACATAATCCTAGAGGCAAGATATTTTACGCTAGCAAAAACTAGTATCTATACACAAGTTTTGCACCCCTGGCTGCCAATTGCAGATTCTTAAAAAATTTACCTATAACTTTCACTCCACCCTTATATACATACATACAATATAGAGCATAAAACCATACATATATACAAATGCATACATACAAACATACATACATACACACGTGCATGCATAAATACATACATGCATACACACATACAAACATACAAACATACATACATACATACATAAACAGGTACATACATACATACATATATATATACATCCATACATACATACATGCATACACAGGCACATACATACATACATACATACATATATAACTACATACATACATCCAAACACACGTACATATATATACAAACATGCATACATATATACATAAACACGTACATACATACATACAAATATACATACATACACACGTACATACATACATACATACATACATACATACATACACACGTACATGTACATGCACACACACGTACATACATGCATACATACATACATACATACATACCTACATACAATCCATACATACATACACACACACGTACATACATACACACGTACAATGTACGTGTGTATGTATGTACGTGTGTATGTACGTATGTATGTATGTATGTATGTATGTATGTATGTATGTATGTATGTATGTACATGTGTGTATGTATGTATGTATGTTTGTATATATGTATGTATATACGTGTGCATGCATGTATGTATGTATATATGTACGTATGTATGCATGTGCGTGTGTATGTATGTATGTATGTGTGTATTTATGTATGGTTGTATGCTGTATGTTGTATGTATGTATATTCCGGCGAACCCCCAGAATAGCGGACCCCCGGAATAGTGGGCCCCGGAATAGCGGACCCCGGAATAGCGGACCGGAGCCGCATTAGTCTACATTCAAACAAGGTGAGGATGGGTAAATGGTCTTAGGTATCAGCTGCTATTATGGAGGACCATGATATTTGCGGCCAATAATATCTAAAAATAATATCTATGAGAATGGAGGTAGGCTATGGCAGGTTATTCGTGTGGATTTGGTAGTAATAAGTAAAAGATGCTGGGCAATTAGACGGTTATAGAAATCTGCATTTGCTTTATGATCGCAAACTTTCAATAGGCCTAATCAATCAATAACCATGGGCTCAGTGTCCGTAGGTGTCTGATGCCTTCCTTACAATGTCTGTCCACTCCGATCTGTCCAGTGCCGAGTGGCTCAGTTCCTGTGAGACTTGCTCCGCACCATTCTTCAATGTCATCTTTCCATTCATTGTGGGGTCTTCCTATTTTGTTTGTACCTTCCATTATTCCAAAAATCAAAGTTTTAAATTTTCTGTTCTCCTTCATTCTGCAGATATGTCCGAACAGTCTTAGCTTTCTGTGGATAACTTTTGCATGACTTGCAGTCAGATTGATTCTTTTGTATAATTCCTCATTGCTGATATTCTGAGTCCATCATTTTTGAAAATCTTACGATAGCATTGTCGTTCGAATGGTAACACTCTCTTGAGTAAGCCGTGGGTCATCCAAGAATTCTTCGGACTTGAATTCCATCCATAGGTTGTAGGGAGGAGTCTTCATAGGCTTATTTAAATTTAAGTAGAAAAAAGTCGTTGTCTTTGTTTGGATCTTGGTTTGCCGATGCTCAATATTGAACCGGTGATACTTTCAATTGGTCGACATTAAAGTCACCAATTAGTAGTATTTCTTTTGCTTTTTCGAGAACACACTTAATAAATGATGATTAGAAAATTCTTCAAGGTTTAATCCTGGAGGTCGGTAGATGACTCCCATGGCAGTAGTGCCTACGTTGTGAAAGACCCATAGAAAAATTACCTCGAAATGAGTGTTATGGGGTGCAGCTGTCTCCCAAATTGTGGAGAATCTAGTATGAGATTCTAGTCTTTATTAGAAACCCACTCGACCCCCTCTGGAGGCAGTGCCAGATTAACTATGGCGCAACTGGCGCACTTGCGCCAGGCCTTCTTTCGGGGGTAAAAATTTTAAAAAACATTGAGAAATCCGATTATCCGATCGAATTTGTTTATATAAGTCACTGTCCGGCTTATTTAAAATGTTTAATTTCTAAAACAAGCATTGCATATAAAATTTGGTGGCATTATAAAAACAGGCCTTCTACAGTACTACTACTATAATGATGACGTACTAATTAATTGTGTACTGTAATGATGACGTATGACGTAATCAATTTATGCGCGGATCGACCCCATCACCAAATAAAATATAGATATGCGTACGGTACAGACGACACAGTGTATGTTCCATGTAATATTATTATCTACTATTTAGTGTTTATGTAGCTGCTTATTTCTTTTTTTTATTTTAATTTTTAAACAAATAAAATAAGTAGGCCTAAAGAAAATGAAGAAATTTGAGTCCGGTTGGCAGAAACGTCAAAGAAAACGCGAACTTGAAGAGGTAGGCAAACAGCAACGTGGTAGAATTGATAAATTTCTGGCAGTAAAAACACGAGAAGTGCCGCAATTTATAGATGGTGTCGACTCAGCGTCAGAAGCTGGATGCAGTTCAGGCTTAGGCCGCTCAGCAGTGTCAGCACTAATGCCAACAATAGACACCCTTGATTTCAGCAATGATATCATTGATATGCCTAAATCTGAAACTACCATAGATCTACCATTAAAATTGACACATTCTATGTCATAATTGATGCCATCGTCGCTGATTTGAGCCAAAGAATACAAGCCTATTCAGAAATTGATCGACGTTGTTCGTTTTTATATCGTGATGATAGCAACAGCACTGAAACAACAGTCAATAAATTCATTTGTAGAATTTTATACAGCTGATGTACACGTAAATAACGAACTTTTCAACGAATGGATACAATGGCGCTCTTTATTAAAACAACTTCCATCGACAGAAACAGGTACAGCTGTTACTCCACAAAAGATGCTGAATATAATGTACCGCTATAATCTGAAAGACGGCTTTCCAAATGTTTGTATTGCACTACGTATTTACTTAACTTTGCCTGTAAGTAGCTGCAGTGGAGAAAGATCATTCAGTCATTTTAAACGCATAAAATCATCTTTGAGGTCAACAATGGGCCAGGACAGATTGGCAAATTTAACTCTTTTGAACATTGAGTCGGAAATCTTGACAGATCTTGACTTTCAAGATATCATTGATTCTTTCTCTACTTTAAAAGCGCGAAGGAAAGACTTTTAAACTCGACGAACATTTTTGAACAGTTGAACTGTAACAAGTAAAATTAAAAAATCTCCTATGATCCTATCACAGCTTCATTTTGTGTTCATACATTATTAAAGTATGTTTTTCTATATAATTAATTTTTCCCCCATTTTTTTGATAATTTGATTGGATAGAGGGCCTACTTTAGTTTTGTTGCATTGTTTGCGCCAGGCCTCTAAAAAGTTAATCCGGCACTGTCTGGAGGTGCCTCTAAATTATATTGTACCAGAAAGGAATAGCATTTATATAACGCCTTCGGCCTTTTAAGAAACCTCCTACCATTTCTCCCACATACATGTAGAAAACTACAGATCGATCGTCGTCATATTCCGCAGCAGTACTAAAGGTTTTGTGGGTTGAGTGAGATGCAATAGAGAAAATGCCCCTCCTTACATGAAACTGCGTCAGAGTCGATTCCTCTTAATTATTCAATGATCATTGAATTTATCTCTTACATGTTGGTAACCTGTAGACAACCAGCGTAGCGCAGTAAGTGTAATCGGGACAGTCATCAACGAGCAGATCCCGGCTATATCCTCTGTAGCAACGCTCAATAGGAGCGGAATAGTTACAGGCATAGCATCGAATTGCTGCGATTTATTTAAAACAGAAAAATCATCGGTTATTATCGTATAAATACAGCGATTCAGCATTTTATACACAGAAATTTGAAGACTTTAGATAGAGGTAGTGTGCGCAGTTGTTTGGATGCTAACTAGGCTATCAGAAATGACAATTTCCATAGCGCAGTAACAAAACGTAAAATATTAGTTAAAATAAGTCTCAGCAAAAGTGGTAGATATCAGATTGAATGACAGCCAAAGTTTATAACCTTGAGTGTACATATTATATTCAACCCTAAAAATTCTTACTTCCAAACGAGAGCTAGAAAGCTTAGCACCTAGCGCATTTCTCTTGTCAATTCTGGGTACCAACGATTTGGGTATGTGCGGCTATAAAATACATCACCTGTGCGTTAAGGTATCACGACAATATTCGCCTATCAATTCTACGACGCTTCGTACACAGACATTTCGTCTACCGACATTTCGTCTACTATGACGTTTCCTTGATCCCGCTTCCAGTTTAAGTTGTATTTTAATCGTTGATCCCGCTTCTAGTTTAATTTATATTTTAATCGTTCATCCCGCTTCTAGTTTTTGTTATATTTTAATCGTTCATCCCGCTTCTAGTTTAATTTTTATTTTAATCGTTCATCCCGCTTCTAATTTTAGTTTTATTTTAATCATTGATACCGCTTCTAGTTTAATTTATATTTCAATCGTTCATTGCGCTTCTAGTTCTAGTTATATTTTATTCTTTCATCCAGGTTAGTTATATTTTAATCGTTGATCTGTTACACGAAACGTCATAGTAGACGAATGTCGGTATACGACGTGTCGTAGACGAAAAGTCTGTAGACGAATTGTCATGGAACCGTGCGCTAAAAAGAGTCGACAACTCAGGGATGGTACTGAATGACTGGACCAAACCGGAATAGAATTCCAACAGCTGCTATGCATTGCGCGATCTGAGGACATCCTTTAACTCAGTAGATCGTGATATTATGTGAGGACAATTTCTGCCGCATGGAATAATTATAATTACAAATTTTTTCAGCGCCCCTTTGAGACAGACTTCTAGACCGGTCTGACAACACAAGACCGTGTTAAACGACGAAGTAACAGTTTTCTTCTCATGAGAAACGAAACACAACTGTGAACTCGGTAGGGCCTATCAATTCTTCATCCTGGAACTCCATTCTACTGTGCTGATCTATTCATGAAATCGACATCCAACATTTTCATCCAACATTAGCATACTCTGCTTGGATATCGTTATCATGCCATTATCCTCGCTTCATGGTAAACATTTCTCCTTCTTTTCTTAGTATACTACTTACTATCGTATTAGGGCAATTACACATCCTGGCTGTCATAATTATGCATTACTAGTGGGCAGGTGTTTTGTATAGGCTTTAGATTGGGTAGGCGTGATGTTTATGTAAATTATGTAAATGATTATCTAGTATAATGACAGTTTATATACGTATAGAGCTCTATTATGATCAGACAATTGAGTATTGTTCATACGGCCGTAGCCAATCACAAGCTATGTGCGTATGACCATTGATGTACATTGTACATAAAGATTGTTTTTGCTATTAATAAATCAGTCATAAGTTGTGTGTGACTTGTGTTGTTTGTCGATGTGACTTACACTGGCCTTAAGTAAAGTGGTTGTGGTCCTACTCTGTCGTAATTTAAGGATTTTCTCAAGCATGTTTCTTCGTGGGATTGTATTGATGGTGGGCCGCGTTCAAGTCTTCCACTACGTCACCGTTAAAGCATATTGTCACCTTTCAGACTTCAGGGGATAAATTTATATGGAAACAGCATCCTGAAATTTCCATATTGATTTTGGCCTTTCTGTTAACAAGAGGTATATAGCTGCTGTAATGGTTTTATGTCTGTGCTGGTATTGACTGTGTAGACAATCTGATCAAATGTCTTGCGACAGTTCTTCAGAATCTCTGTAATTCCATTGGTTTGTGTCATGCCTTGCAAATGACAGTCGCATTGCATTGGCTCTCAAGTGTCATCAATCACAGTTTGTTGCTCTTTGATGTGCTACTCGGTTCTGTCTTAGACTTAAACCCTGCGCTCTTAATCCTCTATCTCTCTGCGCTGTCAGCGACGCGAAGCAATTTCGTGTCTTGTCATAGAAATTCACCTTTATTCCAGTTAATAAACGCCTAACATACGCTTGAATCATGGAGAAGGGGAGAATTTACAATCGTGAATTACTTTAGTCCATTAGCCAGATTGCTTGCGCCGCAGCGGAGTGATGCGAATCGGAGTGAATAGAGAAGAAAACGAAGGCAGTAGAGGTAAAGAATGTGAGCGAAGTAACAGACTAGTATTTTGACTGGTATAATTTCTGGTGTTTAGTCATAAAGCTTCCTTACCTGATGTTGAAGAAACCAACCCAAGAAGACACAGACTCTGAATGAGGAAGACGACGAGCGCCATTCTCGACAATTCAGTTGTATGCTTTCGATGATTTCACCGAAGAACAGATAACATTGTTGTGTGTCATAAATTTATATTCTCCGAAGACATAAATAAATGTTTGCTGTTTCGAGCCGAGCGGAGAGATTTGGATCAAAAACGATTTAACTTCGCATATTATCTTGGCTGTAGCAGATAACCTTTTGCGAAACGATTAGTTTGAAATTCGTCTTCGAAAGATCAGTTATTAGTCTGGAAAGAGCTGCTATGTAGAGGTAGCAATACAGGTAACAACACAAGCAAGGCCGTGTTGTCTCCGTGGCTCTGATAACGATCAAAAGAAATGTCTTGTTAGTTTCCATATCAGTACTGTCCAGACTCGAAGGCCCCGTGCAGTGTACTGCATCATTGCTGAACAATTGTGATAACTAAATATATTTTTTAATTCAGTATTTTTAGTCGGATTGATATTTGGATCACAGTTCATTGCGGTTAAACTTAAATATTTTCATGCGCTTATTTGCCTATGAAATTATAGGTAATGGTCGATTCACTTTTGACACTAAGTTTTCTAACGGCAATTGTAGTTAAGGTACTTATTGTCGTAAAATAGGCCTATCGCCTAATAGTGTTGGCTAGTCAGTATGTGATTGTGTTGGTTCCCAGACAACAGGTTAGAGAAGTGGTGTTTCCAAAAGTAACTTATGCTAAGAATATGCATAGCATATTTGCTAATCTTCCTTTTTATCTTCTTTAATATAAATGTAATCGTTCTTGTGAATCTAAAAATTTATGCCTTCTGCAAAACAACTCATTTCACATTTATATCATTCTCAGAAATAGACGATCAAGTTTCATAGCAACACGAGTGCAGCTAGCTTTTGCACTCGTGCCACCCACCTTGATTAATGTAACTAGATTCTGTTTGGTATTATACAAGTAATTTGTCAAAGAGTTCAGAACTCATTGGCTAATGCAATTGGAATACTTCTAAAAAGGATCATGTTGTCCCAGTATTTAAATCAATGCAATGGATCCTGTGCTGCAGAGAATTTTGTTTTAAAATATTGGTGATATTTCCCACGAAACATTGCATTCAGGATAATCGCAGGACATTCAACATAACTTGGGCGTAGGCTATACTCATCAGACCTAGCCACAAAAGCCAACCATGGCGAACAACTGCGTTGAATAATTACCGTAATGTAGAGTATGGCAAAGTAACACTGTCAATCTCGTGTATGTGCAAAAAATAGTTCTACTCGTATGTAAAAGAATTGCCATTTGGAAAGATTATGCGCAGAAGATAAGACTTCGCCTGACGCTGTACGTTAGATGCTGAAGAGATTATCGTGAATCGCGTTTGAGTATAATCCTTCATCATCGGTTCGTTGGACATGTCTTCAGTTCAAGGGAATAATTCCGTTCACTGGCATGGTCCTGGTCTTGATGCATGGCTGATGCTGCAACTGCCTGCTTAGTCATGGAGCTGTATTTGTAAATCTGTTCTGGAAATTTTTATTTGCAAATTTGGACTCCGTGTTATTAAAGAATTGAGCCATTATCCCGTTGTCATTGTTGTATTTAGTTCATTTCTTTTACATTGGAATGAATGCATAATTGGTTACGGCGGTGTCTACCAATGGGGGTGGGGCTGGGGAAACGATCTCCCACAGTTGCCAGAAGTGGGGTTTAACGTTACTGCCAGAATACGGTTATAATCAACATTAACTTCTTATTTCAGTTTTTAGTTTGGAAGGGCGTATGAGGAATGTCAGAGATAAGCCAGATCAGTGCTAAATGCATCTGAACCATGAGGTCTTTGACGATTTGAAACTGTTACAAGTAAGTTTGATATTGAAATGCTTGCTGTACTGAACACTAATATGAACATTAGGCTACCTTAAAAACTGAATAAACCGACCTTTCTTCCTTAACGAGCTGTGCGTGGCATTACTGGCGTTGATAGACTGTTTATTTCCTACTGCGCTGTTCCAAACTAGGCTGGTTTTTTAAAGTTAAGATATTTATCAGTAACAATTGGCTAATTTCTCAATGTTAAACCACTACGGCAGCTTCCTGGTTTTTATGCCTATCTACCTCTACACGTGTTTGAAACTCGTAAGAAAATTATGTATTTTTTGTTGCTTAACCAATTCACCTTTTGTTTCATTTGGCTGTACAGAGACCGAAACTTTGGAGCTCATTACTCGCACATATATAGTGTAATTCAAAACCCTCTATGAACTTCGTAGCGTTCTTTCGTTATTAATTCGTTTTCTTCATACGATATCAAGTGACTAATTTGTAAATGGATGGATCTGCACGACGATCTAAGATTTGGAACTGCTAGTCCCTATTTGTTAGTTAGTATATATTAGTAATTGTTAGTATCAGCCAACAATTATAATAATTTTTGAGTGATTGTCCAGCAGTTGTCTTGTTTCTGATAAACCGTTGTGCATGTATTAGTTGATTTCTCTATTGAGACATTATAAAAGTCAAATGAATGTTGATGTTGCCGAAGATTGCAGACACGATTTTGTTAACCAAGCGGGACCTGGAACAAGAACGAAAAGCATGGATAGAACAGAAGGCACAACTCATCAACAAATGCAAGAACAACGCCTATTGTTCAGTCTACGGACGTTAATGCCTGTAAAATAATGAGACAATAGCTCGTTTCAAACTGCCCGTTACACTGTAAATATCCAATAGTTGCATTTACACAAATTTCTCATGAATACGAAATGTTACAATATTAATTAATGCAGTATGCTTTGAAACACGAATATACAAAAAGAAACTTTGCTTGATTTCAACAAAGCTCGCTTGTTGATTTTTCAAAATTGTGTTTTTTTCACAATAAATTATGTAGGCCTATCTATTCTTTGGGTCAATTGATAGAATTGGTTTGTTCACCTGCTTGTGCTTCGTATTCAATTTTAACATTTAAAAGCTAAATGAATGTTGCTGCTGTTGCCGATTGCGAAGTGAAGATGTAGATTCTCAAACAGGAACTCGAACAAGAAAGAACAGAACGAATGAAAGTGGAGCAACTCATATTCTTCAAAACAAGTGAAACATCAACGCGATTGTTTGGTAGACCTCAAAGTCGGTTACCCGGTATTTTCGGAAAGTTTCACTTTCAAAAGTCACACTTATACAAAGTGATACAAGTTTGTCATGTTATGATTTGATTATGAGAAACCTTTTAAACAGGATACGTAATCGTTTCTTGTGTGTAGAAAGGTCAAAGTGGTGATGATTTCAGCTGTATTTACCAGAATTGAACGCCAATCTTTAGATCAAGTTTGAAAACAAAATGCATTGATGATAAATCTTCAATAACTAACATTTATTACAGTTTAATCCAATTGAAAAGGCTGATTCATTCAGATGTTACTACATTAAACCGGAAAACAAAAGAATTTTGTCTGTGTAGCCCTGAAGTCTTCGGTGAAGGCGTAGATGGACTCGCTATGCTACACCCCTTGCACGATTAACTTGATTCGCGTACAGACCGGGCAGTTGTTTGTGGGGTTTTTTCAGGAAAATAATTCTTTTCGCTTGACTTTTAGTAGAATCTCAGTTAGAGGTTGACTCTGGTGAACGTACTGAATCTTCCAGTCCATCGTCCTATCAACAATTCTTATCAAAGGCTTTGTTGACTAAAACAATCACATTCTTCAGTCATCGATCAAACGTTAATCAACCACGAGCTAGCAACAGATAATCTCTGAGTTTATTATTGTCACTGTACAAAGCCACAGTCTTATTTTGCAACTATCGCTTCAACCTCTCACTTGCTTCGACAGGTCTTAGATCTTATCGTACGCCCATACGATCCAACTGCATGTGCAACCTTCTGCCTTCTCTGACCAATTGGAATTCAACACGATTTCTCCAGTTAATTTCGATTTTTTTCACGATTTCACGTGAACCGACCATCGATTGATGGATGCATTGCGCAGTATGACAACAGCGCTCTAGCAAGGGCCTAACTCTGTCCCACGGAGCCGTGGTGACCAATCCCCTCTGGCGTCAACTAGGATGGATGACATCACAAATTTATGCAACACAAAACAATAAATTAGTTAGTTAGCGTGAATGCGTCTATCGTTAGTTATATGTTCCAAGGAAACGGCTATACCCTTCTCGTCTTATCACCCGTTAGAAATACCATAAAAATATGACAGATGCTGAATCGCAGAGCCCGATTGTGAAAGTGCTGGAGTATATTAAAAGAGCTGAACACCAAGAAAGCATATGATAACGATCCTCCGAAATGCAAGCAATCGTATGCAATCACTTTGAAATCATCAACAGTAATGATATAATAATAATAATAATAATAATAATAATAATAATAATAATAATAATAATAATAATAATAATAATAATAATAATAATAATAATAATAATAATAATAATAATAATAATAATAATAATAATAATAATAATAATAATAATAATAATCTTTTTCTTTATTAATTCAAACCGACAAACGCAGTAAGATTACATTGAGACATGGCATACAATCATCAATATCTTAACTAAACACACGTTATGGCAGCCATGCAAGGCGCCTGCCTGAGGGAGGTTGCGGGAATCGAACCGCGTACTGCAGCTCTCCTACTCCTCTCCTGGCCAAGAGTGTTACAATTACTCTATCCCCCTCCCAAGAAACTGTTTTAGACCTGTAAATGTAGGGTGCTCAGTAGTGTAGTGGTTAGCGCGCTGGTCTATCAATCCAGAGGTCGGGGTTCAAATTCCCACCAGGGCAGAAATTTGGTTCGAGATTTCTGTTCCACCTGCACCCTTAGCCAACTCAGCTATGATGAGTATACTGACCGTGAACTGTCGGTGGGCAGACGAGACGGCGAGAGAGAGTGGACTGGCTACCCGCCCTCATATGCCGAGGCTTAGAAAATGAAGTCGCTTACACTTCATACCCATGGCTGCCTCAGGGTTAGCCTAAAGGGTTGCTCTTCTTCTATTGACCTGTAAATATAACTCGTAGCAATGGCAAACACCATCTTCCTGAAGCACACTCATTGCAGATAGTCGCTCATCTAAAACACAAAGCTAATATCTTTGCACACAGCTACTTTGTCATTGAGTGCACAGCTGATAATTTTTTGTCCTGACTGAACTCTATAACCCCATCCCGAGTCAGCTTACGCACATTGATTTTACATCTGCAAAGGAAGCGCATTGAAGAACACTCAACCCTTTTTTACACCGCGATTTTCTGGCTGGAATCAACTAATTGTAATTGTAATTACGACAATTTCTGTAGCATCTTCAGTGGAAAGTTACTTCTAGGATGGTTTACACTGTTAACTGTTGGCCCCAATGCTGAAAGTTGCATAGTAATTGATTTTACTTAGGCCTAATACGCACATGATTTTACATCTGCATGTTCAGGAAGCAAAAGGCCTTTATGCTTTTAAAAACAATTATAAATAATTTACTATGCAATTTGCGCTGGAAGTTCTAGCTCAATCCAAAACAGACATGGTCGAAAGGGCAAGCATCACTAAAACACGTGTGAATTCCTGACATGTAGATTAGGGTGGAGTGAAAGTTATAGGAAAAATATTTTTTGAGGAATCTGCAATTGGCAGGGGGTGCAAAAATTGTGTATTGATGCTAGTTTTGCTAGCGTAAAATATCTTGCCTCTAGGATTATGTTTTGAGGTGCCCCAACTCTGAAAACCTATCCCATTATAACCGAGAAATTGAGATCTTCTATAAAAGACTAGGCTTGGAACTTTAAAATGCCCTTGTTAGAAGAAAATCATGTAACAATTTGCTGAGAGGTGTTTCTAAACTAATTTGACCCTGCCGAAAACAAAAATTATGGTTAGCAAGCTGGATTTTCAACGGTTGCATGGAAAAACAAGATGGCGACCAAAATGGAGGCCAATATCTTCAAATGGCAATAAGTAATGTCATATTTGCGATGGAAACATGATTTTTCAGTTTAAATTAAAATTTTCGGGATCAAGGAATGCGATGGAGCTAAAGACACTTATGTAGCACTACCAGAAAACAAAATGGCGGACAAAAGGGAGGCCAATATCTTTGAAACGGCTATAAGTAAAGTCGTATGTATGATGGAAACGTGATTTTAGAATCTAAATTGACATTTTTGGAGTCAAGGAATGCGAAGCAACTAAAATACATGTGTAGCACTGCCAGAAAAGAAAATGGCGGAGAAGATGGCGGCCAGTCTGGAGTAGTGTTTTCTTGGTTAAAGAATTTTAACGAAATAAAATTCTATATGTAGCATCGACGTTATTGCAGTTTAACTGTCATTATATACATGAAATTTTTAATAGCCTGTGTTTGACCATTTTATACATTACGTATGCAATATTCGTGTTTCATGAATTGACTTATGTAGACTAGAGCTATTTCAAGCAGGATTTTGTTAGCAGTTGTAAGCCATCTTGAATGAACTCCTGAAGCGGGTTTTCGATTAGCAACTTCATCAGGACATTTCCTAGCAGATATGGCTTTACATATAGGACCATTGTACAAATACTTCTGATCGATGTATTTGTACAAAATTGTTGGCATTATCAACACGTAGAACATTGTCATGAGCAACTGCTGTACAGGGAACTACTGGTATGTTTCCACATGCTTGATCAGACAACGTTCTAGGACAATGTGTTACACTATCGAGTTTCTGTAGGAGGTTTATCAAAGACAATAAGTTTGCATGCAACAAACTAGCCACTGCAGCGGTCTTTCTATCTCCATTTCGAGCAAGGGAATAGCACCTCATGAGTTAGCAGTATTCACATTTGTGCCATTCTATTGCACCCAACAACAAGCAATCTGTTCGTTTTAATTCCTTTTCAGCGGAGTAGATCTGATATTCCTCTTGCTATACTTTATGGGTTTCCAGCTGATGAAATGACATGCATATTTCGAATTGGGTTCGGACACAACAGTAATATGCTCCTCGGTTATCATTTTCGGATAATACCATCTTCATTTTTTCACTTGCAGTCTAGTTTTGTCTTTTCTTCTATCAAAATATAACCCTGTTAAGGATTCTCGTTCACTGGCTTGTAAATCTTTTCTGACTCTCGTTCTCTCCGAATTTTACTCCTGAAGTTATCCTGCGATCTGCCATCGCAATAGTTTAGCAGCTCTTCGATCAGAGGCATCGTGTCTGCTACATTTCCTTGCCACAGCAATCAGAGTTGTTTGCATCTGCCGGACCAAATACTGTTTCATATCGCCTCATGCCATCAGGAACTATTAGGTAGAACTCCATCATGTCAGTACATGTCGAAAGCACTGTTTGAGACAATTTTGAACAAATGCCAAATACTGGAGAGCTACTAGTTTGTATTGTTTTTTGGCTGTTTGGCTGACATTCTTGCAGGCTACCTTTCAGTCTTCAACATATTTACAAAAGGCATCACCAAAATAAAATCACAATAGTGAGAAACAGCACACTGCAAGTATAAAAAAATTCATGCCTTTAATGCAAAATTTCGGCAAATTGTATTTTTTGGGTGGCCTTGGGGCCCCTCAAGAATTTAACCAAATCCAGTATTATTTTACGTGCAGGCTACTGGGCACAGTAGACAACTTTTGCACACCCTGCCGATTCTGAAATGTAAATTTCATTTTTTCACTCCACCCTAATGTAGATCAGTCTACTGAACCATGTGGGAAGTATGCAATTGCAAGGATTCGAGGTGGAGTCTCTATTAAACGCTCGGTTGCCCTTCTAGCTGTTGTCGCCTCCAACCAAGAGGGTGGCAATATTACCGCAGGCGTTTGCATTCTATGTGATAAAAGTAGCCCCACTGAATTTGGGCAACTTTACTTTCTGAGTTGGCAATTGTTCTGCAGAGTGCAGACCTCCAACCTGCTAATCTCGTTGGTTCTCCAAACCTGACAACAATAATCTCATATCAAGTCCACTTCAAGGATACTAGGCCCTATCAGATTTTTGTGTGTGAAAAAAGACCCAGTACCTCCTTGAACTTATCAACCACCCCGAGTCTTAATCTCGATATTAATTTGAGAAATGACGAGGTTTATCAACATCTTGTTACGTGGCGCTTGCCAACAAGAGGTTAAAATTATATTTTTGGTGTCAGCGAAGTTACGCTTACCAAAAAGTTAGGGTGCCCGAGGTCAACAACCATCGGATACACTCTGAGAAGAGTGACAGCTGAGTTTGCCAACAGACGTGCGGTTTGTATGCTGTCTTCATATTTGTTCTACTGCAGTTTGGTATAGCTATTCCAGCTGGATGTATTGCAGCGGTCAATCCATATATTGTTTGTAAAATAGATTTATCCATCGCAATTTAAAGCCTGCGCAGATTTGCAATGCTTAAGTCTTCTCAGATCGAGATACATGATATATATCTGAATTTACTTTTTTCATCAATCTAACTTTTCATCTTTCGTGTTGAAATTAGGTCTTTTCTCATCATCTCGCAAATGAATCCGCAGCAGGAATACCCTCTTGGCCGCTTAAGTTTTGTCTCCAACCTGTGTCTCATCCCTGAAAAGTGACCTTCCATTGGTTATCTGAATGGCGTTTCATTGGATATCAGACCCGACACCGTACGGATATGGTGGATGCTGCTATATTAGATTCTTAAATTTCTTTGTCTTAAATCTCAATTATAGGCATAAATGCGATTCTTTCATAGACTTAAAGTCTTCACAGTCCTTCACAGACTTGCTCTCAAACCCTTTTTCAGAATTAACTCGCACATTTGGGAGTTGCACTTTAAAGGTTTTGCACTAGATGGCATACTGCAAGCGCACTGTGAAACACTTTAGAGTGCCATTGATCATCTATGCACGATGCCTAGCACAGACATCCTTACCCGTTTAAGGTCCTCCTTCGGTGTCAATAAGCTTGGCTATGTTCTCATGCTGTGCCTCCTGTCTGTGCAACTATCATTCGATGTTGACACTGTTGGCCCACATAATGAGGGACGAGCTTGAACGCATCATTAACATAATCTGAACAATCACCGTTGGATGCAGGCTTCAATCCCTATTCGAGATGGCGGACTGGAGTGAGTCGAGTGCAATAGCTTTCTTCCGCAGGTTATTTGGCATTGACATGGAACTTTAAACTTGCCTTGAGGAGGCCACGCCTAGCAATCAATCAATCAATCAATCAATCAATCAATCATGGAATTTATATAGCGCCTCTTCAAGGGCTATACTCAGAGGCACTCCTAATCCAGGCCTGATCAAACAGAAAAGTCTTCAATAGAGTGTACAAAGAAGACGGGTGAGTACGAGGAGATAGGCGAAGGAAAGATGGTAAGTCATTCCACGCAGTTGGACCAGCGACAGAGAATGCTCGGCGCTGCATAGTAGCAGTGCGGGCATATGGGACTATAAAGTCACCCCTAGAAGAGGAACGCAGGGCTGAGCGACCCGTAAGAGAAGAAGAGAGAGAGAGTAAAAACAGAGCAATGTCGTTTGTAATCATTTCTAAATGATAATGTTTAGTAAACGCTATATTAAGCGGTACTCCAGTGCACTACAATTATGAAGTTCAGGGCTCATAGTCCGCTGCTGATATGGAAACCAACAGAAGCTCCTTTAAATTTTAATGAAACCACAGAAATATTAGTGTCTTGTTTTTAGTTTATCTATCTTGATAGAATACCTATTTTCAAACTATGAAGTAATCTTTCCGTAACGAATTTCAGACTACTCGTTTCCCAAAGGTTATCTGCTACAGCCAAGATAAGACGCGAAGTTAAATCGTTTTTGATGTGAATCTGTTCGAGCGGCTGGGAACAACACATATTTATTAATGTCTTTTCAGAATAAGGCTTACAAATGTCAGCTGCACTCAGGTCTAAGCAGCTGATCTATACTTGCACAATTAAAGACAATTTTTTTTAAATTTTTCTGATGTTAGCTAGGTGAAACGATCATTTATGTACCGGTAATGGAAGACTTCAATGAAGTAGATACATCTGTAAATCTACACAAGCAAAAGAGTGCTACTATCCACTATTCCCAGGGCTCTCTGATATATGCCGGAACGTTGCCGACGAATTAAATTCGTAACATGAGCAGAATTGAGTAGGCCTAGACAGTGTAGTGTTACTCGCATGCATCTCAGTTTATGTGCGCATAATTATAGGAATTTTGTCCAATAGTTGGTCTGTACAGCAAACACGGGCTGGAGCTCGTGCAAATGGAATGGTGAAGCCTGCAGTTATGGTATTGCAGTAAATAACAGAGAATCAAGATGAACGAATAGACTAAGGTCACTGCGGCACTGTGACTTAATACATCAGAGGCAGATGCAGGTCAGGGTACGCAGAAGGAGTTCAGCTATAAGTAGGGTCGTTGATTTCAGCAACAGTGTTGCCACTTTCGTAAAACATAATCAACAGTTGATTGTGATTCGTATTAAATGGTCTCGAACTACTATGATTCTAATGAAGCTGAAGCTTCAGGGCCTTCGGCCCCAGCCTTCAGAGGCAACTCCGACTGTAGATTGTAGCGCACAGTGCACATGACATAGCCTAGCTTAAAAAGTTTAACAGTTCAAGCTTCAGGACCCAAAAAATGTCGGTCTTGAACGGCTCTGACGAGTTTCGGTTTGAAGTGGAGCTAAAAAAAAGTTATTTTGCCTTTGCAAATAGAGGTTGTTAGAATTAGGTTGTGTCGTTATTAATTATATATTAATTATCAACTTCTATGAAGCCTATGCCTAATGCTCGTTGGCGTACCAACATCAAGTTTTAATCAGATCAGCATCTGGAAAATGTGTGAGTACTTTCATCAGTGCTGGATCCAGAGTAGAGCATAGCTGTCGGATCCTTCTAAGGCAAAACAAACACGTTCGATAAGTTTTAGGTCATTTTGCCTTTTAGAGGTAGTGTAGGCCTACTGTTGAGCAAAACTCCGACAAGACGACAAACAGGTACATTAGACTGGTCCAAAAAAGTAAAATTTAGAAAATTAATTTGGGGCACATTTGTTCTTGTTCTATTCAGTTTAAGGAATATTTGGACCAATTTTTGTGTATCTAAAAGAATATTTAGGGGTGGCTCAATTTTGAACGATAAATGTTGTTACTAAGAAATTTCCTCAGATTTTGTATATTCACATTTTTGAACAAAAAACTTTCAAAATAAAATAAAAACAAAAATAAAGTCACTGTTTAGTGTTTACTGTTTTGTAAGTTTATAGTTAAATAGTAGTAAGTTTATAGTTAATAAGAACAACATTAAAAATAAGTATTTTTGAGATATTCTTCAAGAGAGACTTTGATGGCTCTGGAATGGAATTCCGATGAGCGCTGACAACTTGAAGAAGGTATTGTTTTTTATTCTCGTCTTTTGTTATAGAAAAGTTGAACATCTAGATCAAAGAAATACCTCTCTATGTACAGTCATTTACTGCTTTCATCTGCCTGGCTTTTCTGTCAATTGGAGATAAATTGGACCCAACTGTCAAAAGTCTGGCAGTGTCGAGAGGAAAGTCTGGGCCTTTTCTGCCCAACTGTCAATGAGTAGGTCGAAGAGCCAAGATGTTCGGCTTGTTATATATGATTCTAGTGGATTTCCCAAGTTGAATGCTTTACTGTCAATCCTCTTTGATGGTATCTGCTTTTCAGCACGTTTGAGATTCTTGACCATGGTGGTCCTTGTATTGACATTAACGCGGTGGTCAAAAAAGGCCAGGCCAATTAAATGCTTGGTAAAGACGTCCAACAAGTTCAACAGTTTCAAGTCATTGTATGGAGCTATCTCTGCCAGGAAAACTGCATGCCAAAATCTTCCTTAGACAAGGGAGACAAAAAAGCTGACATCTGTTAAAGCTTCTCTCCCCCTTGTGTCGAGAGTCATTTGATTCTTGAAAACAAGGATTTTGAGAGAATAGATGCCTTTGGCCATCCACCTTACATGGTGCATTGCCCCAGGAGCTCGAAATCACACTTCTTCTCTCGAACACCTACCAAGGAAGATGATTCACAATGGCAGAAGCTCGCCATGATCTTCAAGTTGGTGCTGGTTTTCACAGCAGCTTGGTACCTTGTAACCACCTCATTATGGAGACGCATCATGGACCAACTGAAGAGTGTTTCGTCAGCAGTGTAATCATTGGTTTTGTTAAACTTTGGTCATTCTTTTTGAAATCGTTTGAATAAGCCTACATCTGGTCCACTGGTAGTTCCGAAGGCTATGGAAGCTAAAACGCTGGATAGCATAACTAATTAATATTATTAAAAATTATTTCAATTTATAAAATTAATTTGTAATTTTTCACATATCAAACACATAAAAGGAAGTGAAAACATAACAGAAGTGAAAATAACTAAAAACCAACCTAAATGAAATGTTAAAATTAAAAAAGTAAGCAAATAATAAATTTTTTCGAAACTAGTTATTTTCATAATGTCAGTAAAAATGTTCAGTTTTGAGCCACCTCTTAATATTATTGAATCCGTTTCAATTTTGGCCTGTAGGCCCCTCTGGTATATAGAAACAAGGGCAACTACGACCCAAGTTGATATTAGAAATTTAGTTTTTTTACATGGTAGGTTGGACCACCCTAAGGTACATTCGTTTGACGGATAGCAACTGAAGTACGACTTTACGTCCTAGGTAGACCTGGGAGTCGACCCCAATAAGTCGACTTCGGTCAACTTGGCCATCTCAAGTTGAGTCGAGTCGTTTCTGCTCAGCGCAACTGACCCCAAATCGAATTTTTACCAGAAAAGTGACCTGAAGTTGTTTTTTTCCACAAGTCGACTTAAACTGATTTGAGACACACAAAAATCTAAAATGTTATCACGTCACACTAATGATTGTGAGGCCAGGGCAGCATTTATGCAGTTTTGTAGTGTTTTGGCAAAAATGAATGAAGTATAGGCCTACCAGTTCTAACTTCTACCGCGTACTTAAGCTGCGTTATTATTATATATACAATATGATTGCCCGTCACATATGATGGGGAGAGAGAGGGGGAGAGGTAGGCGGGAGGGAGGGAGGCAGAGACAGACTCACTAACCGCTGTTTGTCTATGTGTCAAACCGTCTGTATGTATATCTTACCGTCCGTCCTGGTGTGCGCCCGCACGTCCATCTGCCCAGCGTCGAGTGTTGGCGGGCCTGGCCAATTTCGCTCGCCTGCGTGATATACCGACCATACGGAGGTCGTCGAACGCAGTGAGAGAGGGAGAGGGAGGGAAAGAGTGAGAGGGAGGGAGATATAGGGCGGGAGGGTGAGTGGCAGAGACAGACTTAGTAGCCGCTGTTTGTATATGTGTCAATCTGTCCGTCCGACCGTCCGTGCTGATGTCCACCCGCCCAGCGCCGAGTCGGATCAACTTCACTTGCCAGCGTGCTATGCCGGCCTTAGGGAGGTCGTTGCAGTCACATTCCAGACATTCCAGAGCGTTTCTCGTAGAACACACGGATGTGGAAAAATATTATAGATATTATCGACGCCGGCTGGGCTACACAGTTGCTTACTTTTTTATTGGTGTCGTGCCGATTTATTTATATAATTTGTTATTCTATGTTAAGACGTCACACATACATTTCATAACAAAATGGCGAATCGAAATGTTCAAAGTTTTATTCATCAGGTGTTGAGGTCTCATTACTAATTAGTATATGAAAGTAATGCTTGCCAGACAAAATTGGCTTGACGTGTTGTATTATTAGCCGTAGGTAATCGTTATTGCCATGTTAGAAGTCGACTTTAAGTCGAAAGTTGGTTGCATTTCTGCCAAGTGGGATCAAGTTGTTTTGGCTCCAAGTCGTCGACTTCAAGTTGGTCCTTTTAGGGCTTCCTATTGATCACTCACAGCATGACATAGCCTTCTAAACCCATGAATATCTTAATGTTTCAAACCTTTTCAGCATCAAAGTGGCTATTTAAATTATATTTTCTTGTATATTGTCACGTTTGCTTTGTGGATCAATAAATTGATTGATTGATTGATTGATTGACTTGAAGTCATTTTAGGGTCAAGTGGGGTCAGATTGACTGACCAAAGTCATTCCCAGGTCTAGTCCTAGGCAATTAGTAAATTCGTAACGTAAGTAAATAAGTTTGATCCCGTTTGAAGCCACGCGGCCTAAGTAACTTGGGCCGTTTGAACCCCTTAAGCTATTTAATTTCAGCGTTTAATCGATCTAAATAAATTAGCTTAATCCCGTTTATATATAAACACTATATCAAAAATGAAGTCGTGAAAACGTTTTGGGTCGGTTTTCAGTTCTTTCGATTCAGCGTTTTAGCGATATAAGTAAATTATTTTAATCGCGTTTTAAGCCGTTAGTTTAAAAGAACAGCCGTTTACGGTATATTATATATTGACATTTACTTTGAACGAAGTGATCGTCCCGTTAGTGACGTCATTGGTCAATGTGACGTCATTGGTCAATGTGACGTCATGAATAATTATTAGTTGTAAGCAGCCGATGAGAGGAGTGTTACATTACACACACAAATTTGATGACATTTCTCTTCGTTTATATTATTAATTTTATTTTGTAGTGGTAGTAGTAGCAGAAGTAATAGTGGTAGTAGTAGTAGTAGCATAAGTAGCAGTAGTGGTAGAAGTAGCAGTAGTGGCAGGATGATGGATTGGTTGTAGTAGTAGTTATTAGTACTAGTGGTAGAAATAGTTAGCAGTAGTCGTAGTTAGCACTAGTAGTATAAATACTACGCATTAATTAAGCGCTACTATCTGAAGACCATCCATCGATGGCGCTGAACAATTGCGAGTGAAGGGCTTGTTCAAGGTCCGGGAAAGTCGAACCCGTACTCTTCCTCTTACCAAACGACTACCGTTTCTGTAAATGCCACGTGGACTATTCCTGCGACCATGACTACATGGAGCCCTTGTAAGACGCACATTCCCACATAGAGCAACTATCGGTTTCATCTAAGAAGAAGAAGAGAGTCAGCCATGGTGTGAAATGTTAGCGACTTCATTTTCTAAGCCTAGGCATCAGATGGCAGGTGGTCAGTCCTTTTCCTCGCCGTCTCATCTTCTTACCGACAGTGTACGATCAACGCTGCTGAGTTGACTAGGAGGCACAGGTGGAGCAGTAATCTCGAACCAAATCTCTGCCATAGATGGGATTTGAACCCCGACCTCTCGTTTGACAGACCAGCACGCTAACCATTACACTAATGCGCATTCCACAAAGCTTATGGAGCCAGAGCACAAAAACATCTTTGTAAACGCCACGTGGACATCCCTTCCAGCATGACGACGTGGAGCCCACGCAGGACTCTAATGCCGACAAGAATCTGACTTCATTGAACGTGTGCTCAAAGCACGTTATCAGTTCGTCCATACGCCCGTGTGTAACATGAATTACGCACCGTGTCATTTTGGACAAATTTATTTATATATTGTACCAAAACATCATTATACCTTCAGGCAGAGATATTACGTTATCAGTTCGTCCATACGCTCATGTGTCCCGGGAATTAACTATTGTGTCATTTTGGACAAAATTTATTTATATTTTGGACCAAAACACCATGATACCCTTAGCCAGAGATTTTACATTATATTCTTGCACGCATGAATTGTGTATTGCGTCCAAAACAATTTGCTTTCAAATCGAAAACTATCAATTGATGAACTTATCTGCGATATCCTCAGGTACAGTCTAGATCATGTGTTAGAAATTTTTATTTTAACTCGAATTTTATCAAAACAAATTTCCTTTACGTTCAGATTCGCGTCTTTTTGACGGAACGGTTCAAAAATCAGCAGGTGTTTGTGGAATTTCTGCATGTGACGCAAGTACACGCTTCTACGTATTTAAGTAAGAAGCTAAGGTAGCGTTGCCGTATTGCCTGAGAGAAGACAGACGTTGCGTGACTGTACGAGGTGCAAGACTAGAACTACAATGGCTCGTCATCTATTCGCATCTGTTGCGAGCTGTCTGCTGCTTGCCGTGGTCGCGGAAGGTTAGCAATTGGTTTAGAATATTAGTGGCAATGTTCACGAAAAATACAATGAGGCATATGTTCTATGTGTGTATATGCCATGCATATTTGCAATTTATATATGTATTTATCTATGTATGTATATATGTAAGTAGGCCTATATATGTATGTATCAGGGCACTTATTATAGCACTTGGTGAACGGAAGCCAATATAGATTTGTTTTACTAGACCTCGGTATAGTTTATAAAGTGGAATTTGAACCTTTTAGGCTAAGCTTCTTCAATGGAATGGTCCACCTATGGAGCCGGTTTTAAGGTTTGTAACTGGGCAGTCAGCTTCATTCCACAGACTTACGTTCTCCGTCTACCCTGAAAATCTTAGATTTGCAGTAAAAGGGTGAAAAAATCTTTGGAGCGACACCATCGGTCAACAACGAACTGGGTCTGGTTGAACTGTATACTGGTAGACGGGTCGGCCAAAGCTTGTCCTGTGCAATGCGCATGTCCGTAGGTTGGATGTCATGTCGCCTTCTATTAATGAGCAACTGGTGGACGGTGAGACAATCGTTTTCCGTCGGCGGTGTTTGCCAGCGTTTATCGTAATTTTCAGTGTCGTGATTGAGGATTTCTGAACATGCTATCAACTCAAGTTGAGAATCCGTTTGTTATCTGTAGAATGTTTTATAACTAATAAAATATTACCTATCGCCACCAAATGGCTGGCGTCAGGAACTGGACGTAATGATGATGATGATGATGATGATGATGATGATGATGATGATGATGATGATGATGATAATGATGGTGATGACGATGATGACGATGATGAGATGATGGTGATGGTAGTGGTGATGATGATTATAAGTAGGCCTAGGTTACACAACGAAAGCATTAAAACACAGACCTATGCGGGCGAGTATTCTCCTATAGACATAACCCTGTCGATCCAGCTGTAGCTGCTTGTTTGATAATCATCTCAATTGCTAATGGCCTACTGCGGCCAGCTGATGGTTAGCCTTGCGTAACCTCTGGTCTTAATTTCATTTATATCGTTCACATGCAGACTAGCGCAAAGCGCCTCAGATTATTTTATCTGGAAGCGGCGCTATACGAATTCAGATAACATTACAATTTTTATTTAAAATATTTTTAAGCTGCAATTTTTACCAGTTGCAATTAAAGTCAAAGCACTATCTTTTAAATTCGTAACTGGTCATATGATTGTAACTTTTTTGTAAAGCCTTTCCATGCTACAAATGTGATTCCAAGACAAGTGATAGTAAAAAATGCTATGATGATGATGATGATGATGATGATGATGATGATGATGATGATGATGATGATGATGATGATGATGATGATGATGATGATGATGATGATGACGGTGGTGAGATAATGGTGATGTTGGTGGTGGTGATGACCATGACGATGATGATGATGATGAGTAGGAGAAACGTAGTCCCTTCTTCGTCGAGGTTACACAATGAAAGCATGAAAACATAGTCCTATGTGGGAGAGTAGGCTCCTATACATGCATTTTATTTCAAGATAGATAAAATATTACTGTTATTTGACAACATATTTGATACAAGAACAGTTAGCCAGATGGAACTGTAAAATTTCAGTAGGTTTAATAAATTGGAAATGTCAAAAAATGTCAAAAAACATCGTCCAATCCATGAATATCGAATGGCGATTGTTCTTGTATAATTTCAACACCTGCTACCATCTTTGACTCTAGAAACTGCAAGGCTTTGCAAGCACTGTATCAACAGCAGACTTCTTTGTTGTGTGAGTGAGAACAGCTTTCCTATTTGCCTCGACCACTTGGTGAAGAAACTGCTTTTCTTCTTCATTATTGGTGGTGAATCGGTAGAATTCCTAGAACAACTTCACAGCCTCTCAGCCGCGTCATTTACCACTCTCAGCTGCTGAATTATCTCTCTACCTTGCTTGTAATATTCATCCTGGATCCATTTCTCTAGTGGAAGTGTAACAAAGGAATCACTCATCTTCAGGTATGACAGTAGTGTCAATGCTCACTGGTTTGTAAAATCACCCAAAATCCTTTCCTTCAGTACCGTAGCATCAGCTCTCTCCTCCTTTCATCAGGCTTAGCAGTCATTCTGTCAACAATCTTCATTTTATCTGTTATAGGAAGTTGGTCTGAGAACAGTCCCAGACATACAGCCTCTTCTGAAAGGTACCACAAGTGGTTTTCTAGGACCTTCCTGGCAGCAATGCTGATCTCACAGTCAATAGACTCATATTGTCCTAGACCAATCCAAAGTGACAGATCTTGTTCTGGAGCTTCAGCCGCAAGGGCCTTTGTCCATGCCTTTGCGTAAACAGGACACCAAAGTTCAAAAATCAATTAATCTGAGTTTCTTTTGAATACATCAGGTTGATCGCGAAAAAGGAAGATTTTGATTTCATACAGTAACTTGGCCATCCAATGTCTATGGTCAATTGACCCAGGGGCTCTCCAGTGAATTACTGAAGGCTGACTTCCAAGGACAACCACTGTCAGCTGAATGAGTTCTTGGTAGTTGTCTCTGATCTCTGAATCGGACTTTCTTTCAGCAAACTCCTTGAGAAAACTGATGCTGCTTCATGGGGGCTTCAGTGCCGGATATGACTTCCAGTCCTCGGAAGTTGACACGTGTCACACCTTCCCAGCAGGTTTAAATCTCTTGAAGATTGGGATTTATGGTGAACAGATGGACTGCAGCACAAGGTGAATACTTTGGCTAAAATCAATTCCTTTTCATGATGACGGCAGGCCAACCACAGGAGCTCTCAGAATATTTGTCTTCCAGCAGAACACACACTCCGTTGAAATGCCCAGTGTTGACAGACACTCAAAAGCTCAAGGTTTGAACTTTGTCAACTGTGAGTTTTCACAACTTCAGAAGAACATGAACGACAATGAATTCATTGTATCCTGTCCCAAAGGCTAATTTGGGCACACAGAGGAGCTTATCAACACCACCACCTGAAAGCAGCACTGGCAGGCGGTCGACATTTCCTGCTCCAAAGATCTTAGGCAGGGTTTTCACAACCCAGTGTAGTTCCAGTGGCTAATCTGGTACAAATTCAGATCTTACAGTTTCAGCATGCTGTGTCCTGGCTTTCTTACGCACTTTGTGGATGGTTCAAAGTGGCAGGGCAGAAGGATCACAGCCAAGCGCTACAGCAATTGTAATGTAAAAATTCACTTCTGGAAACATGTCCGCCAAAAACACAGGAAGTGGGCACCATGACCTTCAACAAGAACTGTACACTTTTTTATTCCAAGGACCAGTAAGTAAGTAAGTAAGTAAGTATGACAACACAACAGAAACTATTTCAAGCTCATCTCCATGACAAATGTTGACCACGTTATACGACATCAAGACTTACAGCAAATACTACTATATGGTAATATTTATATGTCATTGAGCACCGTCTTCTAGTTGGAATAGGATTCTGAAATTTTGGCTCAATAATACTACTGACAGGTCTAAAAAACTTAGAGGGTGTCCTGGCTTCTAGCTTGAACTTTATTTTTGTGGACCACCCTACTCCTATAGACCTACATGTAACCCAATAGATCCAGCCGTAGCTGCTGGTTCGATAATCATCTCAATTGCTAATGGCCTTGCGCAACCTCTTTTCTTAATTTCACTTATATCGTTTACATGTAGAATAGCGCAGAGCGCCTCCGAATATTTAAAAACTGATCACAATGATGATATGATTATAACTTTTTTTAAAGCCTCGTTTTGGTGCTTCATATGTGATTCAAGGACCAGTGATAGTAAAACATGCTATGCAGGAGGATATTATGCGAATCTTCCTGGAGAACATTGTCCTATAGCCTGCGCCACGGACATTGACTATGCCCAAACACCATGTAAGATGCCGTGAATTCTTATGCTTATTTAATATTCACAAGTTTATGATACTCTAATACTCTATAATACACTATTAAAAGCGTGGTTGAAAGTCGATTGCGTCTTGGTGTAGTGTTGTCGAAGAAGAAATGTCAACATTTGATTTTGGGATTGGCAACACTTCACATTCATTCTATATTACTTCGTGGGGTGAGAATCATAAGGTCGTATCGTAAGAGAAGTCATTCTTGGCAAAACAGATTTTTATATTGCAACGCATATATCAATTCACACAGTCACTCTGAATGCACTTGTTTTATACATCTAACATCAAACTAATGTACTTAATTATGTAATATGTATGATCTGATCATATTGTATAAAATGGCCCTATAAAAGCCCAAAAGACTTTGTGATCCTCACTCAAACTGAAAAGGTCATTAGTATGCGAGGATCAGATGGGCGTATCATTTGTACTTTACCACAGTAAACAAACAATATTCATGTTGTATGTCTGCAATATATCTCTCTCTCTCTCTGATCGTGCAACAAACAATTATATTGACTGCATGAGTACCTTATTCTGTCCTATCTAGTTTACATTTCATTTACTTCATTCAGTCTCACTGTCTTCGTTAGCATCTGGCTCAGTCAGCGCATCTCTCATGGCACCACTGTGTGGAAGATTGTGGTAGAAGGCATGATAGTCTCTTGGTATTGCTAGAGAATCGCATAAACTGACTAAGTCCAGGAACTTGGCCAGAGTTATGGCGGGTGGATTGTCAAATATCGGAGTAGCCTCAGGAAACAACACTGGGCGTCTCCCACGCGCTCCGGTGTTAACCACCATCTTACGGAACTCTCCGTCATATCCATCGCGAAACTGAATCATGTTAGGTTGCAACTTGTCATATCTGAGCCACTTAATGTGCATCCAGTTGACCTTTGCACCGTTCAGGTCTTTGGAACGATTTCTGACATAGGCAGTAGCCATACTTCTGTAGTTAATAACATCAGCAGTTTCCAGCTGTACTACTGAGTAAGGATTATGACGACGTGCCAAAGTGACAATTCCGTAGTAGTCGGTGGGACTATAAATGTCGACATTTTTGTAAGCAGACTCAATGGCGCTATGCACAGAGTCACACTCCATCTGAGAGTGACCAGATTCCATGAATATATGTTCAATGGTAACTATAGGCAACTCACGTATGGCACGAAGACACATGGTTGCAAAGTTAATGTTACGGTTTTGTCCACCACATGTGTCAGAGTACATGACAACCTTAGTGATTTGTGGAGAAAGACTACCCAAGTATTTGAAAATACATGTTGCTATCTCACAGCTACCCCTCCCAGCCTTTGCTTCGTGCCACATATAATTTACGCACTTCTTATCGCTCAAGCTGTAGACAGTCAGATTGTAAGTCGACAGCTTCCGCTTATAGAACAGTGAGTTGACATTTAATTTAGGCGATTGGAGAACTTGCTGAAGATCAAAAGTTACAGCATGCACTGTGTCACTTGTCTTTGCCTCATTTTTGTGTGCTTCCTTCTGTTCCCTGACTCTCTCTTTCCTTGCATGATGAGCAAGGTGTTCCACTTCTTTGTCTGCTCTCTCGCTTTCTGTCATATTTTGAAAGGCAGAACAAAAGTTACAGGCATCCTTTTTTGGTTTGTGAAAAGATATATTGAAATCTGTATTAAAAGTATCTCGATAAAATTTAAGATTTTCTGGTTTGATGTTTTCCAACGAACATTTCTCAGTGTACAGCTCGTGCATTTTCTTTACAGAAAGATCTGAATCGAGATATTTTTTATTTGAGCTAGCACGAGCATAGTGTGATTCCAAAGCAGGGAAGCTACGAATATGTTCCCGAATCTTCTCTCTGACATCTTCCGTCTTTTTTGATCCAGGTGGATGTCTTCCTCTCTGATCACTAGCAGCAAAACCAGTTTCTTTTTCTTTTGCCTTGGCTATTTTAACAGTTTTCTCACCGATATCCAGTGTCTTGAGAAACATTTTCTTACACACCTGTATCCGCTGATCACCATTCGTGAAGTAATACAGAAATGTGTTCTTGCGACGGCTCAGTGTACGTTTGTGTGTTTTTTTTTGGTATAACCACAACGTGAAATCGAATAAAGTCCATCTGCCTGGTTTTATCAGCAAGTTGCCAATAGTTCTCAAATATTGTTTTTCGTACAGATAAAGCCATTTTGCCTGAACACATGTGTTTGCATTTCGCACAATCAACGTCTTTCATAGCCCTACCTGGCACAGACTCGCCACGTGCACTGATGTATGCTTTCCCAGACTGACAGGACTCTTTTCTTACATTTCTCTTCCAACCGGATGGATCTCGCTTTCTTTTCCTTGACAGAGATACGGCATTTTCCTCTGAAGGAACAGGCATTATCTCGATGTCTGCCTGAGTACTACACGCGGGCTCTGAAGGGGTCGTGACATTAGCCGAAGTACCAGTGGAGGGCTCTGAAGGTGTGAGAGTTGTAGTGACATTAGCCCAAGTACCAGTCGAGGGCTCTGAAGAGGTTGTCACATTAGCCGAAGTACCAGTCGAGGGCTCTGAAGAGGTTGTCACATTAGCCGAAGTACCAGTCGAGGGCTCTGAAGAGGTTGTCACATTAGCCGAAGTACCAGTCGAGGGCTCTGAAGGTGTGAGAGTTGTAGTGACATTAGCCGAAGTACCAGTGGAGGGCTCTGAAGGTGTGAGAGTTGTAGTGACATTAGCTGAAGTACCAGTCGAGGGCTCTGAAGGTGTGAGAGTTGTAGTGACATTAGCTGAAGTACCAGTGGAGGGCTCTGAAGGTGTGAGAGTTGTAGTGACATTAGCCCAAGTACCAGTCGAGGGCTCTGAAGAGGTTGTCACATTAGCTGAAGTACCAGTGGAGGGCTCTGAAGGTGTGAGAGTTGTAGTGACATTAGCCCAAGTACCAGTCGAGGGCTCTTTAACTGAAAACATGACAATATACAAGAATAATTTATTTTACATAACAGTCATTTTTGTATTGTTGAATACTCAGTATTAGTAATGTTGATCGAAGTATCCTGTACCGGTTTAAAAAAAGAAAAATTCTCATGAATTTTATTCAATAGAGTTCGAAAAATGATATACCATGCTGTCATGCCGGAAATATAAGATTGCAATTTAATTAATTATTATCATTAAATTAAATTAATAATAACTAATTAATTGCAATCCACTCATAAAATAACATAACAGGAAATTACAGCCTTGTCTTCTGTCAACCACAATGAAGGTATTTTTGGCGTCCCTCGGACGCATCGTTAATTTATTTTGGCGTCCATTCACAACTTGGGTGCGTCCATGGACGCAGCACCTTTATTTTTCAGCGTCCACCTCCAAAATTTCGGTGTCTCGGACGCCAGGACGTACACTAACCGAATCACTAATTATGAAATATAATACATACGTAAGATCTGATCCATATCATCGGATTCTTCCGATGACAGTGCACTCGATGGACAATAATCTTCATCCCTAGAATCATCCAATTCATCAGAATCGGAATTTAAACACTGTTCTATAGCTTGTTGCAGAGAAAATAACTTGCGCAACGATCTGTCCGCCATTTTCTTTGTTTACCATTATTATGAAAAGTGATAGCTTAAAGTTAGTTACGACCTTGTGATCCGCAGCTTCTCACATACGACCTTATGATTCTTACCCAAACAATATAAACTTCAATACGACCATGTTGCTCAAGATGTATCTCGATCATTACTGCATATACATACGTCTTTGTTGCACTAGATTGTGGCCCTTTCATTGCTTAATCAATAGAAACTAACAAAAGCATTTTTTCAAAATCTACACGATACGACCTTATGATTCTCACCCCACGACTTATTCTAACAGTTTTGTAGTAAATTGATTATCGTCAGGATGTTTCTATCGCGAAAGTACATGAGGTTTCTGAAAAATTCAAAATGGTGTAAAATAGCGTTGCATCGTGTTCTAATGATGCTCAAACTTTTGTACATGGTCCATCAACTGATCAACTTTCCGTTGTTCGCTCCATTGACAATCTTGTCTCTAACCTAAACTACTCGATGTCGACGTACCGTCTCTACCTCAAAACTGCTAAGACAAAATTGATCTGGTTTAGCCTAAGCAGCAGCCTGCTAAACTCGACTTTTCTATTGCTGATTGAGAATTCCCTGCATACACCTACTCTTTCACCGTCCACACTTGACTCCTCCCTCACGTTCACAGAGGATATATCAAACCTGACTTGCTTCTGCTTCTTTCAACTGAGACGTCTCAGGGCCATCAGACGTTCAGTCTCGCCTTCTGTATTTACCACAATTGTCCACGCATTTGTCTGCTCACGCTTGGACTACTGCAACTCGCTTCTAGCTGGTCTCTCTAAGCTGTGTCCCCTTCAATCCGTTCTAATTCTTTTCTCGACTTCTCCGCTTTGCTCATATCTCTACTGCAGGCCTGATGCCCTGCGCTGGTTCCCTATTGAAGCGCGTATCCGTTATCAGAGATACTCCTCCTTGACTCCAAATCCCAGAAGGGCGCTTCACCGAAATATCTAATCAACTATATCTGCGAAAGCCGCTATCTGCATCCTCTTTTCGCTCGTTCCGTTCTGCGAATCTGCTTGATTTCTTAATTCCTATGACTTGAACTGCCTTGGCTCGGCACCTGGCGTTTGCTCTAGTGGGTTCCCTCGACCTGTACCTCCCCGCTCAGAGCCAAACTAATGACTGGCTTTTCCTCATCGGTCTCTCGTTCCCAAACATGCATTTCTGTTTCTACGGGTCTTCTGTGTTGAGATCGCCTCATATCCGCGAGATGCGCTTAATAAATGTCTAGAAACCATACAGTACATTTGAGCATATTCATAGCCCTCTGATATTACTCACCTCCAATTAAATCTCCACAGAATGTTAGTTAAGGTGTTTTGCATAATAATCGATGCGCAGGATTTTAAAGTAGGACACCAAAAGACAAGAAAAGTCCTCAGAGGTGGTTCAGACCTGATAAGATAAGATGACGACTGAATAGTTTAACTTTCACCCGCTAGTGAAGAAGCAACAGCGAAAGGACCGGAAGGAGCATACTATCTCCTCTCTTATATCTACTGTGCTATCGACAGATCAGAGGTCACCCTCTTGGCCATCTATGACGCGTGAGCTGACTTCAATTCTGTCGACCATGATATTCTTCTGCGCCTTACCTCTAGCCTGGCTTGCATCCTACCTGTCTGACCGCTCCTCTTCTACTATCTTTTGCTCTACTCGTTCCTTTTGGCTTCCTGCCCCTTTTGGCCTCCCCAAAGTTCTGCCCTTGGTCCTTTACTATAAATCTTTTTTACTGCTGATCTAGGTTCTTTTCTTGCATCTTGCTCGCTGCTGAATCACAGCTACGTGGATGACATCCAATCCGACACCTACTGCTCCGCAGTTGAGGCTACCGCTGCTGCTCGGCTTATGTTAAGTGCTACTAGCACCCTTAATGCTTGGATGTCATCAAATCGGTTGCGTCTTAACCCCTCGAAGACGCAATATATATAGTTTGGCCACTGGCGTAAACTTGTCCAAAATATTGGGGGGCATGGGGTCTGGACCAGAGTGCAAAAAGCAAGTTTTTCCAGATGAAAAGTTGTTTTGTTGTTGTTGTCGTTTTTTGTTGTTGTTTTTGTTGTTTTTTGCTTTGATTGGTTTTGTTGTTTTGGTTGTTTCTACGATTTTCGGATTTCGGATCATAAAAATCATGAAAAATGGCATGGACAAGAGCTCCAACTCAGTTTAATTCAGTTGCGATTTTCGGAAATTAAAAATTATTAAATCAATGTTATTAAAATAACTTCTACAAAAATAAGAAATTTATTTAAGAAAAACAACAACAAACAACAAATTTTGTGGTTTTCTTTTGCTTTTGTTTTAAACCAAAAATCGAAAAAACTGTTTCACCTCTGGTCTGGACAGACAGCACAGTCTTCCGGTGTTACGTTAATTCGTATCAATGGGGACGTTTTGTTTACATGTAAATTTGTTTCATAGTGAAGATAAAAATAAATCTTTGTTTTCAATATGAATTTCTGATAGTATTTAGTTCTGTCTCTGTTTTTCTGTTTCTGAAGAAATTTGTCTATATTGAAACATAATATTTTAATATTTGAAAAAATTTTCCTCTCGATTTTTTGGGGGCATTGCCCCGGCTCCTCAATTATTGGGGGGCACGTGCCCCGGCTGATCCCCCGGAGTCTACGCCTATGGGTTTGGCACACGCCAACAGTTGCTCAAGATTGACCTGGTCTTTCTTACCATTGAATTCCCGTCCTTCCCATTTTCCACATAATGTTCGTGACCTTTGTGTTATTTTGGACCAGGAACTTAATTTTACTATGCATATCCACGATCTACCAACTGCGTGAGCTCCGAGTCGTTCCCCGCTCTCTTTCTTTTCTGCATCTTTCACCTTGGTGCACGCATTTAGGCCCTATTGTAAATCACTAGGATTACTTTTCTCTCTTTATTGGACTTCCTTAGGTCCGTGTTTGTTGTCTGGAGAGGGTTTTGCAGACGACTTCACTTTTGGTTGGGAGTATCTCCAGATGTGATCATGTTTCTGAGTTAATGAGAGATGTCCATCATTGGCTTGTCGTCCAGCAGCGTGTATCCTTTAAGAGTCTCCTCAGTGGCCTGGCTTGTCTTAGGCCGGGCACCGGTTTACCTTCGTGAGTTCTTTAACCTGCGCAGATCCCAGCGCTCATCCTCCTTGGGAGACTTTGTTGTTACTTACGCTCATACTGCCATAGCACAGCGCAGGGCATTCTCGGTGGTTGGTCGTGCTGTTTAGAACGATCTCCTCATAGTTCGAGAATTCGTGACTTTCGGTTTTAAAATTCGTAAAAATTCGCGAATTTTTGGTCTATTTTAAAATTCGTAAAAATTCGTAAAAATTCGTTGGGCCATTGTTGGACCTTTTTTACATTGACAGTGGATTTAGCAAAAACAGAGTAAGCAACAACAACAAATGTGATGACGTCATGATTTATTGTGTTAAGCTTCTGCTTAGAATTTAATGTAAAATTCAATCTAAAAGTTTATTAGGCAACGAGTTAATTTAGTTAAAATCTAATTTTTTAAAGATGAAAGAACATGGACCGGAGTGGAAGTATGTAGCAATTTTGGAGGAGAAGGAAAGGGTAATCCAAAAATACAGTGTTGTTTTTGTGACAAGGAATTTGTTGGTTGTTCTGCCGGAATTCGGGAGCATTTGCATGGCGAAAATACAGAAACCAGAGTCGAGTGGGAGCAGTGGGCTGTTCCTGACTCAGGATCAGAGGACGATGAAGTAGAAGACACAGCTCGGTGAACGTTGCCAACCCTTTTTAACCATGTTTGGTTGCAAGCTGTGTTAGAGGCTGACTGGTGACACTGGATCTGCATGGGACACTGGTGATTTTTCGTTCTGCTGACTGACACTCACAGTCACACACCCCAACTATGATAGAAATCGAAGTTCAAGACTCCAAGTAGAACAGTAGCTGAATATCAGAACTAATGTGTTGCTAGCAAGCTATCTTTTAGGCCTACGGCTGATTGATTGCCTATGACATTGACATTTACTATTTTACTTGATTAAAAAGTTCAAAAGTAAACAAATAATAAAATTCGTTGCCATGGCAAAGAATTCTATTATTTTATTATTTTACGAATTTTTACGAATTTTAAAACTGCAGTTTTAAAATTCGTTAAAATTCGTGAATTTGTAAAATTCGTAAAATTCGTAAAATGCGAATTCTCGAACTATGATCTCCCTCTTGAGATTCGTTCCCTTCCTAGGGATCTCTCTGGTTCTTTTTATGGTCTTCTTAAAACATTTGTCTTTGATCGGGCCTGGATCGGGAGCGCCTCTGAGTAGATTCCTCGAAGGGGTGCTATATAAATCTGATGGATGGATGGATGGACGGACGGACGGACGGACGGACGGACGGACGGACGGACGGACGGACGGACGGACGGACGGACGGACGGACGGACGGACGGACGGACGGACAGACAGACAGATAGAACAGCCTGCTCAAAACGAAGAGTTGAACACGACGAAACTGCCACGTTACACTGCGGAGTTCATGATGGGGAACAGCCAGATAATTTCCGCATATTGATATCGATAGACTGGAGTAAGATCGTCTGAGAATAGAAATTTATTATTCAGAATCACAACCAAGTTAAGTACAGAAGTAAAGAAGGGGTCTTTGGAAAGGTGCAAGCTGTATAAGTCCTTTTGGGCTTCCGGTGGTTACCAAGTCAAATCAATAGAGTCGTTTGGGGGTATCGAAAAATATCGAAACAGTCATGATCATGGTTCTATTTAGTTATTTCGTTATATGAGCATTTCTGGCCACTCACATGCGGCGTATCATTTGGATGCATGCGTATTGTTACGTTTAAAGACGTCTGCACAAGACCTTACAAAATTGTAGTGATAATTCATGATTTCGTGTTTATAGATGGTCCTCAGTATAAAGTCAGAATTCAGAGATATTGCCACAACTCAACCACGAAGCCAGATAGAAAACAATGCATACCTGATTACGACGAGAACAGCAAAGCCACGCTAAAGAAGTGCCTTATTTGGTGTGCAGAGGAAAAGTGCAACAGCAATGATCTGAGTGATGATTACGTGTACTAAAAACGGGACAAATCGGTCTTCTTCGTCTAAATTTAAGAAAGCGTAAACCTTTAAGAAAATATGCGTCGTTCGTGTGCGACAAATGCAATGATAAAATACAATATTGGACGTTTCGAATATTATTGCACACACTGCACATGTTTACGACAGAACCCTTGGTTTATTCGTTCCACAACAGGAAGCCAGTACAATTTTCACCGCATATATTCTTATATATTAGAGCATTCTGGAAGTTTGGTCGCAATTCACGCAGCACGGTCACATAGCCTAGGCCAACAATACAAAAATTACAAGATTAAATACCATTAAAAGACTCTCAAGAGGTTTCATTGGTAGGCTACTGGTAGGTTTTTGTAGGCTACTGTCACGAATTGGTTTATAATAATTATTTACAACAACCAGTTTCTATTTTCAATTGGTCCGTGCACAATGTTTATTTAGCGCCTCTTGACAAAGACATTAAAAAAGGCTCTCCTGCAGTCTCAAAATCATCACCAAAAGAAATCTTACAGACATTGAGTACAGTCACACGAATGTAATAGAATACTTTGACATTGATCATGTCAGCACTTCTTGTGATTCTCCATCCACTGAATAAACCACTCCAACGAGATTTGACCGGGTTCTGATTCACTGAAAGACAAAACGAGGGAAAGATACCTAGTCATCTAGCACCACTTCCACCTGTTCGAAATCTAAGTCTCTACATCAGTACGCAACCACATGTTCATCTCACAACGACCGGGTTAAATTTACAAGCAAATAAACCCCTAACAACCACGAGGGCAATAAATTGGAGAAATGCTTGACGCTTTAACGTATATGTAAACATAACCAACAGCATCCTACGCTTAAAAAGCCATCCAAAGAAGCTCTATTTTCCGCAAGTATGCATTGGCCAACATATTTACCAGTACTAGTTGCTATACTTTATTAGAGGTATACGTTCAATCTAGTCTTTGGCCACTCGCTCACTCAGGTGCTCACTTATTAACTCACTCGCCAATCACTCACATACTCACAAACTCACTTATCCACCCACCCACTTACTAACTAACTCACTCACTTACTTACTGACTTACTGACTAACTCACTCACTTACTTACTCACTTACGCACTTGACCACTACCTGCCTCACTCGCCTACTTGGGTTACTTACTAACCACTCACATACTCACAAACTCAGTTATTCACTCACCTACTAACTCGCTCACTCGCTCACTCACTTACTCACTCACTTGCTCACTCAGACAGTTTTTAATTAGTAAAAATTTGGGTGCTTGATAGTATTGTGGTTAGCGTTCTGGCCTGTCAAGTGATAGGGCGGCGGTTCCCAATTTGTCAAAGATTTCTGCACGCTGGCACCCTACCCAACTCAGCTACGATAAGTACACTGACCGTACACTGTCGGTGGAAAGATGAGGCGGTGATATGAAGGACTGGCCACCCACATCTTGTGCCGAGGCTGAGAAAGTGAAGTCGCTAGCACAATACCCATGGTTGCCTCTAAGGCTAGCTCAAGAGACTGCTCCTTTTCTTGTTCTTGTTCTTGCTGTTTTTGTTTTTGTTCTACCGCTTGTTCTTCATCATCGTAATCATCAACATCATCATCATCATCATCATCATCATCATCATCATCATCATCATCATCTTCTTCTTCTTCTTCTTCCAGATATATTGTCAATTTTGTGATGCACAATTCAGCTGTACAATAGTAAATGCAATTTTATTTTTCAACTTTCAATTGTTGGTGCATGTAGGGTTATTGACTTTAATAGAAAGTATTGCGACCTACAGCAATTATCTTTTAATTTCTAATAAGGTTTTCATGCATGTAAGTTTGTCTAGCCTAAAGAAATTGTAACGAAGCGGCTAACTCTCCTTACAAACTTTTGAGCTTCTGGTTTGGGCACAATGTTGTTGGTCGACCATGTGCCTTTATTGAAGCGACATCTAGTGGTCGCGCGAGGTATTTATGTTGTTCAACCTAGTTTCTGTCGACAAAGAGGGAAGGTGGTCACCGATAGTCGCCTTGTCGGCTCCGCTTGGCCACGATGACCGTGGTTTCTCATAAATTATACAGTTAGCTATGTTTCAGTTCTAATCTAGTAAACGGAAGATGCCTGAATCCTCTGTTTCTAAACCTAGAAATCTTCTAGATCTCCATGCGCTGATAGATCAACGAGGGAAACTCATATGTCTCGTCAATCTAGACCGTCCTCTGCAATCGGAATACCCGTACAGGAAATGAAAGCGGCTGGGTACACTTGTGGAGCGTCAAGGGCCGAGCAAAGATTATTTATGGAACGCCAAGGTGCAACCTTGAAAACATTTATGGAGCGTCACGATTAAACCCTAGAGAGGCTTCAGGGCGATTAAGCATGGGCAGAGGTCGCCCCAAGTGAAAGTTCAGAGGGAAGAAAGGTTGATGCGCGATCAAACTCGAACCTATTTGTATGGTAAGTACGGTTACAACATGTCCGGTTTCGTGGACATACACTCGACCATAGGTGAAGGTCTGAAGGATTACTTCCGGGAGCCGTAGGTAAAAATTCGGAAGTCCTAATCCATCCTTGTACTTTGCAAAGACGTGAGCACCTTATTCATAAACTTAGGCCTTGCTACAGGGAAATATGAACAAGGATTCGGTCGCCGTTAGATTTAAATCCTTGACCTTATACAATCAACTGTAATTGGATAATGCGCTCCCTACAAAGTTCAGCAGTGCACATTGAAGCCAGGCAACCATTAAGAGCCATATAAGTAGACCGAAAAATGTGAGTTTTCAGTCTAGAGCGAAAGGCAGTCTCGAAAAGAGAGTTGCGAACTTGAGGAAGTAGAGAGGATCTAATTCTCTATAAAAATGCATTAAATCCAAGGCAGACTTGAGGCAAATATCTTTAGTGTAGATTTGGATGTCACTAGCTGCTGTCGTGTAAATTTTGCACATGCCAAATCAATTTATTACAAAACGAGCATTTGCACCGCTGTCTTAACGATCAGGCGTGATTCGGGAATCCTTGGATGATGGCTAAAATGACTGCTAAATAACTGAAGTATGATTTGAAGGTGCGATAGGTGCCTACTTTCTTTCGCAATCGCTGGATCAAAGGTACAGAAATGAGAATCGGAAGTGCGGTCCAAGGGGTCATTAGATGAAGAACAGTTTGACAACAGGATGTTTAAAAGCCATTTGAAAATAGTGAGTTTTGAGACGTTTGTGGAAGGAAGTAAACGAATCTGATCATCGGAGAAACACTGGTAGTCGGTTCCATTCATTTGAAGCAGCAATGCGGAATGTACGAGAGACCACGACGGTTCTGCATCATGGCTCAGCCATAAAACCCATAATCCGAAGATCACAGGCTGCGGAGAGAGGAGTAAAGAAAGACTATAGTGGTTAAGGTTAAAGTTGTAGTCGATGTAACAGAGTCTATTTCCCACACACTACAATCTTATATATTGAATTATATAAACATGTTATAATTATTAATGGTCTAATTTAGTGATTGGTTAATGGTTGTGTATTATTAAATGTTAGATATCATAGAAAAGTTTATTCTGTTGAATGTAATTAAGTTACCAGCATCCATCAGAAAATATTGCAATTGGTTCGGTGATGAATCAGTAATTCGAGACTATGGGATGTTTGAGATGTCGTCTGCGGAGTCTGTGCAGAATGAATGTAGAAAGATATCAGCAGTTGAACGTCAAACGTTGAACGCAATGGAGTTCTTTCGTGGATGATTCGTACATTATTCCGGATCTTTTCGATAGTAGCTTCGATTAGACGATCAGGGTTAAGATGTTTGTAAGGGGTGAGTAGTCAAACTGATCCACCCAATAAAGCATTAATAGAGACTCTAACTTCGAACTTACACACCGAACGAGAACGACTGCGGTGTTGCTGGGATTAACTGTAGTGCAGTAATAGTTTCGAACGTTAGGCTCTAACTTTGCGGAGTTCGTTATGAGTTTTTGACATTTGATTGAACTATGTTATCATATTAAATTACATATATATTACAAAAGAATTGGTGTGAACTATATGAGATAATGAAATTGTATACACAACAACTAACCACAGGGTTGGATTGATTTACAAGTAATGCGGTGTATAATCAACACTAAGACCCTAAGTTTCAGAAGGTGTGAAATCTAAGGGTAGTGTTACCGTCGGTTGGTATTATAATGCATAATACTGGGTTATTGTCGGTGGGAGTGCACGTTGTAAGGATTTTATTAGTGAGACAGGCCAGTTAAAACCGCATTCCTAATTCTACAGAATGCCAGTGCAGCTGACCGAGAGGCTTAAGGTGTTTTTACTATATATACTATTTATAGTATATATAGTAAAAGGTTCCGCAAAGGTTCACCAGTCACTCTGGTACAGAGTAAAGCAGGGAGGCGACCTGACCGACGACTCGGATGAGCGTAGACTCGGATCCGACCTGGGCTGGTGAACCAAAGTCCTCCGTGCCCACCTTCTCGTGGTGCGGACCGTTAGTACCCTTCCTAGGAAGTACTCTTCCTAGGAGGGGGAACGAACGGGCACGGCAGGCAAAACCAGGGGAAGGCAATGGCAAACCACCCCTGTTAATCATGCCAAGAAAATCGTCATGCCACACACCAAACCACGCCGATGGTCGCGGATGGAGGGACTCCCAGGCCGGAGCGCTGAGGTGGGACTCCCAGGCCAAAGCGCGACTCAAGGGCTACTGGGAGAAGTAGCAAGACGGCAACGGAGACTGTGTGGCATGACGATCGCTAGGGCTCCTAGAGCCGACGGCACAAAGAGAGAGAGAGACTATATATACAAGCAGCACCACATGATCCAGAGAATTTTGGATGCATTGAAACGACGTCGTGTTGGCTTCAAAATTTGAGATTCCGAGTTGGTATAATCGAGGCGAGAGTAGACAAGGGAGACTTTGACAAAAGGAGCAAAGAGGACGATCAAACCCAGGAGTTGGCTACCATTTAATGCTACTAAAACTTTAACACAGTCATCTTTAGTAGGCCCGGGTACATTTTCCAGAACCACACAGCAAGTTTAGCATCTGCTACATCTTGCGCTAAATGAATAATAACCTGTTAATGTTAATAGATCAAGGTACAAGATATAAGAAGCCCACTAGTTTTAGACATATTTAGTGGCGCAGAGTTTCGCTGCAGGTAAAATTGCAATCAGTCAGTCAACATAAATAGGCCTAAATTCTACAGTAAATATTCGCACTTTATTTGTATGACTTAGACTGTTCACAGTGTTCAGTTCGGTCGACTTTAGAGCTGCGTTCAGGTAGAATATATAGGTATGTGTGAGATCGAAGTTTCTTTTCGCAAGTATAGGTATAGCCTAGCCAACGACCCATTAGGTCTATACCAATAGTGAAATCGAAAGTGCTTTCGATTTTAGGATCTATCAAGATTAGAAAATGGCTGCGAAAGATTTAGACAGTGGTGCTATTAAAATGCAAGAGCTCGACGATATGACTACATGTTGTATATGCACCGAAGTCTACACCGATCCAAAAGCCTTGCCATGCATTCATACATTTTGCATGAAATGTATCGAAGAGACTGGGCTTAAAACCAACAAAGGACCTGGAGATGAGATGTCTTGCCCAATCTGTAGACGACAGTTCAAAATACCTCCAGAAGGATTTCGTGAACTTCCTAAAAATTTCTTCATTGAGAAGTTGATACAGGCGTCAAATATTTCAGGTCAGTCAGTATCTTCAAGAGCTCTATGCGATGCATGTCTAGAAGATAACAAGGAAGAAACAGGTAAAGAAATTCCAGCAGCTGATGCCTACTGTGTTGAATGCAAGCACAAGTTGTGCGAAGAATGCTGCAATGATCATAGAAAATTTAAATTGACAAAGAATCATAAATTGATATCAATGTCTGCACACGAAAGTGGCCAAAATGTGGTGACTAATCTAGCACCAAGTGCGTGTGAAGTGCATGAACAAAATGTGCTAAATGTATATTGTGCTGATTGCAAAACAGTTGTATGCGCCATGTGCTTCATTGACGAACATAAAAATCACGAAGGTTCCGATGTTAAGAAATTCGTGGACAGCTTTCGAAGGCAGATCGAAAGCAGCGCCAAAGCAATAAATGAGTGCAGATCTCAAGGTGAGACGAAAAAGGCAAAGCTCCTGAAGGTGAAGGAAGATATGCAGAAAAAGGTGGACAACTTAGAACGTGATGTAGAGAAGAGAAAAGATGAACTGAAGCAGTTTACAGATAAACATGCAAATACTCTTTTGCAAGGCCTGTGTTTGAAAAGGCAAAGTAAACTGAAAGAAATTCAAATGGCAACAGGTGATATTGATACATATCTATCGAGTTTAGAAACTTACAATTCTTACTGTCAGAATATAATGGCTAAAGGATCAGCTACCGACATCTGTCGCGCATTTGCTGACTTATCTGTTAGAGCAATGGAGTTGCAACAACAATGTGAACATACAATTCAAGGAGAAATTCAGTCCTTCAATTTCCACTTCAGAAAATCAGAACTTGAAGAGCTTCTAAAGGAAATTTGTGACAATTTGATTGGTGAAATTGAAGGTAAGCGGTTTCATTTGTAATCACTGTAACAATTGCTCTTCTTTCGTGGCAATTTAACTGTAAATAAGGCAGAACTAGATTCTAACTTCTCGTGAAGAAATGCAACTAAGGTATATTAAGCTATAACAGGAGTTAATTGTAGAGCAGGATAATAAGACCACTTTAATTTGTTAACTTATGCAGTTTAGCTCGATCGATCTTAGAGCTGCGTTCAGGTAGACTATATTTGCGAGAGTTCGGTATGTAAATCGGATCAAAATATCTTTTCGCACGTAGGCCTATGTACTTTTGATAGCAAACGACCCATTAGGTCCATAGCAATAGTGAAAGCGAAAGTGCTTTCGATTTTAGCATCTGTCTATATTAGAAAATGGCTGCAAAAGATTTAGCAAGCGCTGACATTAAAAAGCAAGAGCTCGACGATATAACTACATGTTGTATATGCACCGAAGTCTACACCGATCCGAAAGCCTTGCCATGCATTCATACATTCTGCTTGAGATGCCTCCAAGAGAATGGTCTTAAAAACAACAAAGAACCTGGAGATGAGATGCCTTGCCCAATCTGTAGACGACAGTTCAAGATTCCACCAGAAGGGTTTCAGGGACTACCTAAAAATTTCTTCATTGAGAGGTTGATACAGGCGTCAAATATTTCAGGTAAGTCAGCTTCTTCAAGAGCTGTTTGCGATGCATGTCTAGAAGATAATATGGAAGAAGCAGGTAGGGCCTATGACTGAACATGATGGTGGCCAATATGTGATGACCGATCTAGCACAAAGCGTTTGTGAATTGCAGGAAGAAAAGGTTTTGGATGTGTATTGTGTTGATTGCAAAAGAGTTATATGCGCCATGTGCTTCATTGACAAACATAAAAATCACGAACGTAACGATGTTAAGAAATTCGTGGATGGCTTTCTGAAACAGATCGAAAACAATGCTGAAGAAATAAATAAGTACAGAACTCAAGCTGAGATGAAAAGGGCAAAGCTCCTGAAAGTGAAGGAAGATATGCAGGAAAGGGTGGATAACTTAGAATGTGATGTAAAAAAGAGAAAAGATGAATTGAAACAGTTTGCAGATAAACATGCAACTTCTCTTCTACAAGGTCTGTGTTTGATAAGGCAAAGTAAACTGAAAGAAGTCGAAACGGAAACAGGTGATATTGATACATATCTATCTAGTTTAGAAACGTACACTTCTTACTCTCAGAAGATAATAGCCAGAGGATCAGCTACCGACATCTGTCGCGCATTTGCTGACTTATCTGCTAGAGCGAAGGAGTTGCAAGAACAATGCCAACCTACGATTGAAGGAGAAATTCAGACTTTCAATTTCCACTTCAAAAAAGCAGAACTTGAGGAGTCTCTAAAGGAAATTTGTGACAATTTGATTGGTGAAATTGAAGGTAAGCGGTTTCATTTGTAATCACTGTAACAAATGCTCTTTCGTTTAAATTTAACTGTTCATAAGGCACAACTAGATATTAACTTTTCATGAAGAAATGCAGCTAAGGTATATTAAGCCATGACAGAAGTCAATTGGAGAGCAGGATACTAAGACCAGTGTATAGTCTAAGTATGAGTGGAAGAACTGTGAATGACCGTAATGGAATGCAATACCTGGTGTGCAAATAGGCCAACTACATAGGTTCTACGCCTTAGTACTATTACCTATTGAGGTTATCCGAAAAGCAATATTTAGAGTGATACAAATTGCCGTTCTGACTTTCAGAAGAAGGTGACTCGAAGCCAAAGAAAGCAAGTAAAGAAAGTCTATTAGCAGAACGAAGTAACGAAATTGATCTCCTGAGAAAAGAAATCGAAATCGAAAGGACAGAGAAAGAGAGTTTACGCTTAGCAAACGAACAGCTCAGAATTAGTATACATAAAGGAATACAGGCTAAGAGGGCTTTGAAAGAAGAACTGGATAAGGAGAAAGTTAATTATGATTCACGCACAGAGAAACTGAAACAAGAGCTGGACAAAAATAAAACATCAAGTAGTACACTTCAAGCGAACAATGACAAACTGAAGCAGGAACTAGATGCAAGGAATATGACCATCAATTCACTTAAAAGCAGCATTGGTCAACTTAAACAGGAACTAGACAAAGAGAAAATTGCCAACAACTCAGTTCAAATCGAAAAAGATAAACTGAAGCAGGATTTGGATACAATTAATGTAGCCAATAATTCACTTCGAACGAACAATGATAAGCTTAGGCAGGACCTGGATAAAGACAGATTGACCAACATTTCGCTTCAAACCAGCAACAACAAACTCACGCAAGAAGTGAAAACGTATAAAACGACAATCAAGACATTGGAAGACAACGCTGAGAAACTCAAGCGAGAACTGGAGACGACAATAACAGGTAAACAAAGATCAAACGATCTGTTTTTGATCTAATCCAATCACTTTATGGCGCCGTTATCATTTTAGACATAAGTCGTTCGTCAATTGAAACCGAACTGAAAATTGTAGTCTATTGTAGAAGTCCATTGTGAATGGAAAGACTAAGGGAAACCAGGCTATGTATGCAAGTTGGTCTAAAATGACTAATAGAACGCAAGATCCGAGCGGTGTTACTTCCGTAGCTTCATAGCAATCAAAGTGAACGTCCTAAAGACCAACGATGTTTATGTGCGAGGCGCAGCAGAAGTTAAAGTATCCAATGGTTAATTGCTCTCGAAATATGTTGGAATGTGTGGGAATTCAGTTATACTGGTAAGATCAACAGTTGACAATGCTTTTAACGTGAGACAATAAAATTAGGCCCTGTATAGTATGCTTCAATGACGTTGAAATCGAGATCAAAGAAAGGTTGTCAATTGGCGGAGAGTAGGCTTAAACCAAGTCTTTTAAATGGAGATATTAAATCAAGTAGACCAGGGACTTTAAACGAAAGGCATGACACGTTATTTCAATAAATTACGGTAGCCTACCATTCTATCAAAACAAAGTGAAATGACGTCTTCTTTTGTGACGGTTAAATTCCATCGCGTGCGGGATAAGGTATAAGCTTAAAGACGAGTAATAAATGGGGCCTAAACTTCTATATTAATTATTACTATTCACATTTTTACTATTCTGAATTAATTACTATTTTATCGAAAATTTAGATTTTCACTTAACTATTAAGAACTTTTAAATTTCAAAGCAAACTAACCGTATAGTTACACGTGTTCTTGCTTAATATGCAAGGTGGAAACGCATTATTTAATACAACGGCTTTCCATACTCATTTAGTGAATTGCTTTGACAAAACACCTGATGTACTCTGAGTCTTTTCCTGTTTGTCTCTTCCTCTGTCTATTTGTATCTGTCGGTGAATTTCGAAGTGTCTCCTTTTTATTTCGTCTATGACATATAGGCTATATGCGTTTATCTGTGTTTGTTTCGTTAATATCATCATCACCATCGCGATCGCTTGCTTCGCAGGTTGCTTGACTCCTATTTGAGCGATTGTAACATGTGACAATACTGTAGGCTTCTCTCAGTTTAAAGAAAATTTCCTTAAATTACATTTTAAAATAATTTACACTTTTTCGTTTTTATTTTCAGATAAACTTCGATACAAATCGGATGCAGTCTTGGTTCATACGATCAGAACAAAAGCCGCAGAAGAAGGAGACAAACCGATCAAAGGATTAACGATTTTAGACAAAGAATTGTTTGTTTTGAGTTACGAGAGTTCAGAAGTTGAAGTTTACGATTCGATTAAATTCAGTTTCAATCGTCGATGGAAATTGAAGGAATTAATCGATCCAAGGGACATAGCATCCTGCGACAGAAAGAAATGTCTCTACATCGTCGATAACAAAAGGATCGGTCAGACGACAGAAATCATGAGAGTTGATCCAAATGGAAAAATAATAAAGAATTGGTCAACAGGAGACGATGGGGGACTCGGCCTGTCTGTTACGGGAGAATCGAATATCATTTTCACTGTTAGTGATGCAAATAAATTAAATGAATATTCGCCAGATGGACAATTGGTCCGAGAAATAAATCTGTCATCAGACGCAGGTATTCGTTATCCAAGGCATGCCATAAAACTGTCCAATGGTCATTTCGTGGTCAGTCATGGCTTGGATGATGACGATCTGCATAGAGTGTGTGTGGTGGATGCGGACGGAAAGCTTATGAAGTCATTCGGTGGAAAGTGTGGATCTAACGTTGGACAAATGAATTTTCCAATCCATTTGTCCGTCGATGGAAATGGATTCGTGATGGTCGCCGATTTAATAAACAGTCGAGTTCTGTTATTGGATCCAGATTTAGAATTTAAGAGAGAAATTCTTTCCAAAGAAGAAAAACATGGATTACGATATCCATGTAAGATTCTTCTGGATGAGTCGAATAATCGAGTGTTTGTTGCTGACAAAGGATTGCACTCTGAGAAGAAGATATTCACAGACGGGCGAATTTTAATTTTTGATTTTAAATGATTAATTAAGTACCGGTATTGGAATATTTCCTGAAAAAGGATAGGTAACTTGTTTATAAATTTTTCTTCATTAAGTATTTATTTTTAACATATAGTAAATCATTCAACTTGTTGTGTTTAGTTTGTGCTCATTTTTTTCTGAGAACCTAAACCATTCAGATTCGATGATGTAGGCCTATCGCATGACTTTTGTTATTTTAAATATTAGATAAATTATTTAGTTGATTTGAAGTTTCTTAGTTTCGGGTTTGTTGTGATAGGTGTTGAGTGTAATAGTTTGCAGCTTATGATCTTCGCCATTGTACTGAATATCAAACCTAACGGTCATTCGAACAGAATTTTGGATCACAGAATTCATGTTATAAAGATCGAATGAAAAGTTTGTGCAATTTTTTCTCGCAATGTGAAGGTGTGTTAAGCCGTGAAAGCGGCCATGTGTGTATTCCTGTAATAATAGATTTAGTTTGTGCTCATTTCCTTTTCTGTGGATCCGAGAACCTAAACCATTCAGATTCGATGATGACTCGCATGACTTTTGTTAATTATAGGCCTATAATTTAAAAGTTATTTAGTCGATTTGAATTTTCCTAGTTTCCAATTTTGTATTGATGAGAAACTGAATTAATCCACTCAACTGTGTTGTGGAAATTCATAGGCCTACTATAGTAAAGAATATTTTTCAAACGCTGTTTTAGTATTTTGTTACGCCTGACCTCATCTCAAACGACGTCGCTTGTGTCGTATCGTCGATAGAGGGGGTTACGTGTGATCGTGAACACTGCAAGGAGAATTGGGTAGTTTCATATCTGGATGTGGGATCCAACCTTCGACGACAGGTATTCTTGTCCGGCGAGAACAATTTTTCAGCCTCCGCAGGCCAGCTGTTGAAAAAGTCGCTAACGCTTTTCTTGATGGAGGCAGACAGATTGTGACGAAGGCTGCCCCAGGACAGTGGCTCCGAAACTGAGCAGGCACTTCCAATTCTCCAGTCTCTCGGGTGTCCGTATGGGTTTACATTATTAACCGCGATCACAAAACCGCGATCGTCAAAATAGCGATCACAAAATAGCGACGTCCAAAACAGCGAGTGCACAAAATAGCGACAACCAATACAGCGATTTCATCGATTCATTTCCAATGTCTACAATATCTAACGAAGTATTATAACAAATGTGGCAATCCTGCAGTTTAGGTACCAGTACTTTAATTATTTTTCATTTGAATCATTATTTTGCATTATTCCTTGCTCCGTAGTTTGGCTTTAAGTTTGTGCTTTATTTTTTTATCGCTCATCCAATTTCTAGTTTTATTTATATTTTCATCAATCTTCCAACTTCTAGTTTCAGGCTTACTATGAAACGTTTAGTCGCTTATGCACTGTAAATAATTTCAGACGCCAAAAGTCAAGATAGATTGCCATATTTCATCGCTCATCCAACTTCTAGTTTAAGTTTTAATATGTGATATTTTCAGCGATCATCCAGCTTCTAGCTTCAGTTATATTTTCATCAAATCATCACAATTGCTGATGACTATTGACTATCCACTATAAAAGTGCACATTTAATTAAAGTACCTAAACTGCATTATTACCCATACGTGTCATAGTAAACTTGGACACTCAAATCAGAGATCATGATCCTTATACTGATTTCTACAGTAACTGTCTTATATGGCAGGCCTAATTGCTGTTTTGAGGCTCGCGATTTTGTGCGTCGGTATTTTGTGATCGCTATTTTGACGATCGCGGTTTTCTGGTCGCGATTATTAACGTAGACCTCCGTATGATGTGGCTCAGGATGTTGTTAAGTAAGACGCATGTGGTTGGCCTGGCCCCTTTAGGAATATGTCTCATGAGGCCAGATATCATCTGTCCCGACGGAGGCATCGTCAGGAACCACCCGTGAGGAACTATGCGCCGTCCGATGCCGGCGCGTGGTCTGTGTTAGGGGCCGCTCCACCACCCCCTCCACATGCGGCCTCCATGCGAATTCTGTTGGATCCTGATGACGGGTCAGCTCTGAGACCGTGTCGATGTATTCTGCCAACTTTGTTGTTGAGCAGCCTAGATGTAAAGCAGATACTGCATGCGCCCCTTGCCTTCTGCGACGTCCGGTAGTCGGGGCGGACTAGGCGACGTTAACGAGGTCGAAGATGTCAAGAGAAACAGAAGCAAGATTTGTCATTGTTAAAATTTGATATATGTAAATAATAGGAAAGTAGATAGAATCAGACAAAGAAACTCCGCCCAGTTGAACGAGAGAATAGTAATTCCAAGAGTTCAACGACAACTTACTGCTGTCCGATTCAGCACTGGTCTTGTCCGACCAGAATCGGGATACGAACACATTCTTCAAACTGTAGCATATACACCTCTCAGTTATCTTTATGTGTTGCGATCAATATCTCTGAGGATTCGGAACTGGTTACCAAAGGATCAATTCCAGCACAGATTAACTGGTGTCATCAAGAGATTTCTATCACCTATGTTAGTAATTGATGGGAAAGAGTTCTCAATTTTAACACTTTGATATCTATACTTAATTTTTTTAGTTCGTAGGCCTATAAGCTGTGAGCCTTGAATACCAGTTTGTATAGACAATAGGTCTACGTTGATGTAAAGGGAAAGCTGTTGTTTGATAGCCATGTATGGCATAGAACTGAGTATTGATCACAGGTTGTTTGTACGCCTACATTAGACTAAAGGAAAGTAGTTTAATTTCACATGCGGACAACACTGGGACCTATAATTCTAAAAGAAGCAAATTGAATCCGGATTGACAATCGGTCTCATAGTTGCTGAAAGACAATGAGAACAGATGAAGAGCGATAGATTAAGATAAACATGTTAAGATCAAGAAATGAAGATGAGAATATGATGATCTGCTAGGAAGAGGACGAATGGCTGTGGCTCTCAGTCAGTGCAGGATACACGTGCTTCATCAAGAACATGGACGCTGCGCTGTCTGTATCCTGATTCCTGCGATGTCCTTCAGTGACCAAGGTTTGCCTGGACTTCATCAAGAAACGAATGTCACCATCAAATGTCATCTCGTACGAGACGATGACTCGGGACCTTCTGAGACGACGCAGTTCAGAGAGTCTGCAGCAATTGAATCAGATGGCAAAGCAAGTGGTTTGTGCCAACATCGAGAAGGTTCTGACCTCTGCGGCGTTTGCCCTCCATCTGACCGAGGACGATATACTTGGGTACATGGCCCACAGTGACATCACGAAGCTCACCCTGGAAGTCGTCATGTCTTTTCAAAATCCCAACGTCAGAGGCGTAAGACCTGAAAATATCATCAGTCCTCACCTCTGATGATAAATCAATTCTTTTGCATATAAGCTACTTCAGCCATCGCTCTGGTACTTAATTTGCATAAATTATCGTGCATTATAATTATGATCCAAGTAGATCGTCCGCTTCTTTGATCGTTTTCGTAAATACCGTGGATTCGCTCCTTACTCACTCTAGCCACGTTAAAAGACAGAGCGAAGGTCCAATCAGTAAACACTTATAATACAATACAATACAATACAATACAATACAATACAATATGATATTCGTTTATTGAGGTAAACAAGCTGACATGATGCCGCAACGTGGTAAAATTACCACATGTATTAAGCCTAGTAAGAGTTCTTATAGAGAATACGGAGGAGGGATATAGTTGTTGTCTTTTTTTGTAAAGTCAATTTATGCATCCTATTACGAAGATAGTGTTGATGATAACGAAGAGGAGGAATAAGTGCCGGAGTGCATAATTCTCGTTCTCTGCTATATATAGGCCTACTGCCTGAAAGAGGCACACATCGGCAGATTCGGCCAAATGGTTGGCAGTAAGATCGGGTACTAATATAAATCCTCCTCGCTTCATTCGATTTATCAAGCACTCAATTTTGACTTTGTTCTTCGAGTTAGCAATACCCGCCACGCATATGAGGCATACATTAGTTGTGCAATCGCCGTTGCCATTGCATTGCTATGAAGGGTAAACGCCTCGTTGAAAATACGCTGGTTTCAACGACGTAAGCCAGCGGTATAACTGCAGATGAAATCAGGAAAATTGATAATTATTAATTATGTTTGTAAAACTGACAAAAATAGGCGGCCATTTGCGATCGCGAGAGAAATCCGGGGTTTGGGTCCATTTTGGCGAACTATGCTTCAGTAGGTGAGGCATGCAATAGGCCTACTAGTGTAGGCACATCCTTTAATATTGCGTTGCGTTAGTTTCTTATCACATTAAGTGTCATCTGTAACTGCTTCAATTAAAATCGATTCTTATCTTCGTATTATAACGACAGAACCCGTGACATTCAAGTAAATTACTGTTTGGTAATCTCTTGTGCCTCTTCAACATAACAACTGTTTTAGATTTAAGCTGAGCAAGCGCTGCAAAACAATCTTGGACCTAGTGGTATACTTTATTTTTTTATAAGTACTCAAATGCGTCACAAATTCACATTAACATTAATTTTCACATTCGTCGTCTGTCCCCTGTCAGCATGCCTACGTGGAGCTATATTCACATATTGGACCCGTATAATAGAGCCTATATGGGTCCATCAAGTGCTCACGAAAATGATGGTACGGTCAGTACATTATGCGGTAAAGTGCATTATATTGTTAGGTAATCAGGTATGTCCAGTAGACCTACTTGATTACCTGAGTGTCGATAACAAGTCGCTAAGTCAGTCGATAATTTTTATCGACTTACTCAGTCGATAAGCATACGAATTAGTCGACTGAGTCGCTAAGTCAGTCGCAAACTCATCAGCGAATGACTCCCGGTTCTACTCTTTTTCCCCAAATCAGTGCCGGTGTCCCGAGATATTCTATCCCCCCTAAAGCGTATCCCCCCGGATGGAATAAACCGGTTTAGAGTATCCGGTGGGATGAACCATTCTATCCCCCCTCGTCATACGCATCACGATAGCCTCGACGAAATTCCAGTCAAAATCACCAAAAACAAAGTAAATTGATTTCAGGTCGACGTACAAACTAAAGATACGCAATTCAAAAATTTTATGTGTGCAATAAATCCAAACAGTACGACTGAATACACTTAGAAACCGCCAAAAAAGCAAAACTAAACCGAATACTCCATTTCGCTAAGGGGGATACGCATGTATGGGGGATACTCTATTTCGTGACACCGGCCTTTGGGGCGTGCGAACCGTGCGGTCGCACGGGGCCCGCAACTTAGGGGGACCCGAAAATATCACAGAACATTCACACGAACAAGACACCCTAATAATAATATTATGGTTTCGATTAAATCTTCTCATTTGTCAATAAAATAAAAGCCAACTTCGTCTGTATTCTAGAATTCTCGTGTATAGTTAAATTTTACTTTTTAGTACTTGTTGGCAATCTATTAAAATAAAATGATTAGCAATCAAAAATAATTTGAATTGTGTCATGTGGACCCGTACTGTCCCAGTAGGCCTATATATATACTCTGCACGGTGCCAGAAATATCCTAAGGCCGGCAATGCCCAAATATATTCCACTCCATAGATCATTTTCTGCATGCTGTTACCCAAATCTCCTCCTGGATGACATCAAATCCTCTGCGCTTGAATCCATCTAAACTGAATTCATTCTTATAGGTCTACGTGACCAGCTCAAGAAAATTCCAGATCCTCTATTTATCTTAACTTTGACTCTGCACCCGCCCACACATTCACTGCCAATTCTCCATTCCCCAATCTAGGCGTGATCTCTGACCAAAATCTTAGCTCACTCATCTTTCCCGCTCTTGCTTCATGCATATCCGTGACATTAGCAGAATCAGCTCGATGATCGACTTTAAAACTGCATGTACAATCGCAACCTCTATAGCTCACGTTAAATTATACTACTGAAACTCGCTCTTTCTGAGCATAAACATATCCCAAATAAATCGCCTCCAAGCTGCTCAGATTGCTCTCACCCGTGCTCTGACTAAAATCCCCAAACACCACCACATCACTCATATCCGCAAATCACTACACTGGCTCAAAATAACCAAACGAATAGAAGTCATATCACTCACCTACAATACATTCAATGCCCGATAGCGCATTGAATAACATCTGGCGTAGAGTGCGAGAGGTACAGAGATCGAGTCCCATAGGCGGACATTCTTTGTAGGCTGCAATTTGCGCCGTGTATTGCAGGCTGTCTGTTCTGTTAGTAGTTAAGGTTTATCGCATAACATGTACATGTACAGCGCAGTGCGTTTGCAAGCGCTTAATTAACGAATAAATATTATTAGTATTATTATTATTCAATCTTCCCAGCCCTCCTGTATCCGTCAGCTTTTCACGGTTCAACGGATTCGCTCAACCTGCTCCTCTTCCACCCTGACAATTCACCGCCCTTGCGTCATCTCAACACTAAAATTTGCAAATCGCTCCACATCCATTGCTGTTCCACCTTTCTGGAGCAAACTCCCCCGGTATTACAACAAATTTCCGACCCATCCTACGAACCTGCCAAACCTCACCACTTGCCATCTCTCCACAGGTCTTTCACTTTAAACCGAAAACACTGCTCTTTCAGAAATCTTATCCCGATTTTTCTTTCCCTTACCTCTCTCGCCTTTTCAACTCTAAACACCATCCACCTTAGCCGTCTATTTGTCTGCCTGCCTGACCCTTTTCGATCTTGACCTGGAACCGATTTCACCCCTCCCCTCCGCCTATTGATTATGATTTGTCGAAGCGCCTGTGCATAACCTGGTCCCCTTTTTGGGTGCCGCAGGAATTGCGAGATTACGATTTACGATTTAGATTTACATGAGAGGCTAGAATTCCGAAAAAAGGGCTCACTATAAAATTTTATTGATTGTTTATTTTATCTAAATGTCTCTATAGCGCTCTACAGGTATATCTCGAAGGTATTCCAGTCTTATTCATCCATCGTTACTTTCAATAGGACAAACAGTTCATCCCCAAGCCATGATTAATTCGTTCTCATAAATTATGAGTCCCAAAGAAAACCCATATGGGCTCCATCTAATGCCGACGGAAATGCTGAAGGCGGCTGGACGGTTTCCGATGGAGAAGACCTCTCTTAGTGCACAGTACTTGCCACTCCTAAACTATGACTTACTGTTGCCTCACAGAGTCTCTGATATTTTCGATGCGTGCGGTAATACATTCGAATGAGGCTTGACATCGTCTTACAGTTAACAGTGAACTCGTTTATCAAACCATCCATAATGATGTTCTGGTTTCAACGACACTAGTTTAAAAAAACAAGGCGTTCGTGGGTTCTCAGTGACTGCGAACACCTGCCAAAGCAGCTTTGCTCTGCGGGGGGGGGGCAGCTCGACTACGGTTTGATATTTCTTGTAGCATTAACTTTAAAACTCATCGGTTTCAGTTTGCTTACCCTCCGCAGCTTGACTTCTGGTTTCTCTGAATTATCAGATTAGATCTATCTTCGATCTCTAATGGATTATGACTCTGACTAGGATTTCATTTGAAGCGACCATTCGCTTCATGCATTATGATAGTGAAGCTATAGAAGTCAGAAGAGTGGATTGTTTTAAGCTATAAATGGACCGGAGACGTATGAGACGTCACAGTTGCATTGACCTAAATATATCCATTGCCATTGGCTGTCTTTCTGCATTAGCGTATTGATGTCATGGATATTGAAATGATTGCGTCTTGGGTTTGCTGCACCAACGGTGGATGCTCTGTGTATGATACACCTGTGTGATAGAAGTTATTCGCTACAATTACAATTAAATTCCATTCTCCTTTCTGTTGCGCTGCCATCGACTTAAACAACGACGCCAATCCCAACAACATTAAACATCGGTCAACTCTTGTCATTTATCTGCTCGAACGACTTTAATTACATTTTAAGTAATTAATTGATTTATTGACTGACTGATTATTTAATTCTTTAAGTTCACTCTTTCATCCATTCATTCTTTCGTTCGTTCGTTCATTCATTTATTCATTTATTGGTAGTCATATGCTGTAAGCTAACACGGTCAGACAAACATATGCCTAGCTATCTTTCTCTTAATTTTATATAAAATGCAACCAACGACTGGAAGATAAAAAGATGTCCTGCTAAGATATGACTTGACTCATGCGACATCACCGAAGAGTCGCATATCTTCTATACTGGAAGTTAAATTTGCCCTATCGGACTTTCTTGCTTAAAACAAATAATAAATGAATACCGCACCTGGATTTTGGCCAGTTGCAAGTACGCTTAAAAAATTATTGGCTTCAATCCTGATCCTTATAAATAATCTGGATTCGTCTGGGTCATATAGCCGTTAAGTGATTATCATGAACACAATTATAACCAACATAGACGTATGCCGATAGCTATGAATATAAACGTACACTCCACTTTTTGAACTACGGAGACCGTAACATCCACTTTTCATACCCAGAATAAACATTGTCCATTACAATTCAATCTGCTATGGCTACCTCCAATTGTGCTTCAAGTATTGCTGTTTCTGTCTGTCTTTGTGTATGCAGGTAGGGAGGTAGGTATAAAGGTAAACTGAACACTTAAAGACAAAATATTATAATTATTACTATATTTAGTAGTAGTAGTAGTAGTAGTAGTAGTAGTAGTAGTAGTAGTAGTAGTAGTAGTAGTAGTAGTAGTAGTAGTAGTGGTTGTAGTAGTAGTAGTAGTAGTAGTAGTAGTAGTAGTAGTAGTAGTAGTAGTAGTAGTAGTAGTAGTAGTAGTAGTAGTAGTAGTAGTAGTAGTAGTAGTAGTAGTAGTAGTAGTAGTAGTAGTAGTAGTAGTAGTAGTAGTAGTAGTAGTAGTAGTTTTTATTCCGGATATTTCTATAGCGCCTCTCGAAGTCAACTACTACTCAGAGGCGCTCCCGACTACAGCATTTGATACTGTGCCGGAATTTTCACGCCGAAGCGCCACGAGCAATCGCGAGTGAAGGACTTGCCCAAGGTCCGTACGCAGCGGCTAGAGTGGGATTCGAACCTGCAACCCTCCGGTCACAAGGCACCGAACTTACCACTGAGCCACCACGCCCCACAAGTAGTAGTAGTAGTAGTAGTAGTAGTAGTAGTAGTAGTAGTAGTAGTAGTAGTAGTAGTAGTAGTAGTAGTAGTAGTAGTAGTAGTAGTAATATTGCGCATTCATTAAGCGCTACTATCTAAAGACCGAGCATCAATCGATAACGCTCAGCAATTGCGAGTGAAGGGCTTGTTCAAGGTCCCTACACAATAGGCCTAGCCATCACGGGGAAGGCTCGAACCCGTATTCTCCGCTCTTACTAATCGTCTACCGTTTCCCACTACAATTCCTAACTGACTTAACACTGCAATGGTAAAAGGTACGAAACAAGAATTCCAATTAGAATGTCAAGTGTTTATATAGCGCCTGCAGTAAAGCTCTTGTGTGAAGGGATAGAATGATGGCATGAAACAGTAACTGGATTCCATAATACCATACTTATTGCTTGTGTGTACGCGATAGCTTCTGTTACCATTGTATATTGTAAGGTTAACTAGAGATCCTCTCTCTCTAAGTGCCACGTGGGCAACCCTTCCAGCATGATGACGTAAAGCCCACTTAAGACGCTTATTCCCATATAGGACCATATAGAGCCAATATGAGTTTCACCTGATGCCGACGTGGATCTGCCTTCAATACACGTGTGCTTAAAGTACGTTATCAGTTCGTCCATATGCTCGCGTGTCCCATGAACTACGCACCGTGTCATTTTCGACAAAATTTATTTCTAGATTGCACCGAAACGTCATTATAGGCCTACCTAAGCCAGAAATATTACATTGTATCCTGGCAAATATGAATTGTGTATTGTGTCCTATTATAGCATCTGTTACCCAACCGAAAACCATCAATTGATGAACTTATCTTCCATGTTTTCAGGTGCAGCATAGACCATTCGTTGGAAATTTGATTTTAATTCGAATTTTATCTAAACAAAATTCCTTTACGTTCAGACTTTACGTTCAGATTCACGTCTTTCTTGATGGAACGGTTTTAAAATATCAGCAGGTGTTTGCGGAATTTCTGAATCTGACGCAAGTACACGCTTCTATTTAAGTAGCAAGCTAAGTGTCACGTTGCCGTATTACCAGAGAGAAGACAGGCGTTGTGTGACTGTTCGAGCTGCAAAATTAGAACAAGAATGGCTCGTCACCTATTCGCATCTGTTGCGAGCTTTCTGCTGCTTGCCGTGGTTGCGGAAGGTTAGCAAAATTGTTAGAATGTAGTGGCAATGATCGCGAAAATTACAATGACGCAGGTGTTGTATGTGTGCAACTGTGCATATGTTATGCACGTTTGCAATTTATGTATGCATTTATGTACGTATGCATGTATGGATGTAGGCCTATATATGTATGTATCTGGGCACTTACTTTAGCACTTGGTGTACATAAGCCAATATAGATTTGTTTTAGTAGACCTCAAGTAGGCCTATACCTTATAAAGTGGCATTTGTGAGCCTTATTGGCAACTTAGTTAAGTGTGACCTTTTGTGAATGGAGTGGTCCACCTATAGAGCCGGTTTCAAGATTTCTAATTGGGTAGTCAGCTTCATTCCACAGACTTACGTTCTGCGTCTACGTTGAAAATCTTAGATTTCCAGCAGAAGGGTGAAGAAGATCTTTGGAGCGGCCCCATCGGTCAACAACGAAATGGATGAACTGCCTACTGACACACGGGGGCGACTAAAGCCTGTCTTGTGCAATATGTATATCCGTAGTCGAAGCAATTTTGAGCATTATAGGCCAAATGGAGTAAATTTTCGGTGACTGTTTACCTCAAAATTTTCAACGATGATTTAGAAATAAAACTACAATCTGTGACTCCTTTGTAATGAATATGTTTATGCGTGTAAGTAAATTCGTAACGTAAGTAATTAAGTTTAATCCAGTTTGATCAGTGATCAGTGGCTTGGCCTTCATGGTCCATCAGAGGGCTTGTAGGAACATCAGTTGAACACTAACCCATTGCCCAGTTTATTCTACGACAACCCGACGTCACCGGGGATCTGGATTCGGATCCTCAGTCACCGCTGCTGTGCACCGCGGGCTCGTCCCTCCATGCGTATGGCGCGTTCGTTCTCCGCAACCCAGCTACGGCAGGAGAAATCAACGAGACTATCGATCTTATAGCAATGTGAAAAATCTCAAATGCCTGAAATTTGCACGGATGTTTATAAATTTCATGCATTTTAATTCATTTATTTGAAAACCTGAAATAGCGCATTTTAGGTACCTCCAAGATGTGCTTCATGCGCTATCATACATAATGGCACTGGGAATATGATTAACCTGTAAAACAATTGGTTGGCATGGGTTTAGTCTACGTAGGGCCATATTACATCGGTTTAGCAAATAAGATGTCATGGTTACCAGAGACCAATATAAATGTAAAGCTCCGAATTATATATTTGAAGTTCGTACATTGAAAGTTTTCAAGCTGTTTAGAACCAGCCACTGCGTTTCTCAAACTCTCAATCCCAAGCTTGGATAAAGAAGGAGGGCGACAGTAGAGGCCCTGTCGTTAATTGTCGTTAAACGCTGGAAACAGCGTGTGCCTTTGTAATCCATGAAAAATATCGTATGCAGTAAACTGGATCAATGCCTCATTTATATCACTTTCAGAGTCCACTGGAAAGCGATATTTACTGGACCAGACGCTGTCCACTGGTCAAGCGAAAACTTATGACCATGACCACGAATTTAGAAAACAGAATTCAATATTGTATAGATGAACTAAAGAATTTTTCTCCTCAATTTCTAGATCATTTCAATCTCCAGTTGATCCGCAATCAGCTCAGTGGCTGAGGAAAATTTCCTATAAGCATACCTATAATTCAGGTCAAACGCCCCTTTTCTAGTGTCGACACAATACACAGAGGATTGGAGTTTAGGCCTACCCAGGTTTGCTAATGCGCATAACATAATTATGCTTACTAGTAGACGTATTGGCCCGTGCGTACTGTAGGCCTACTGAGGTTATTCAGGACACCAACGCACGCGTGTCGGTTGCAGTTGGTATATAAGGATTAGACTCATCAGAACCTGCGAGGTCTATAATTGAGTGGCAGATTATTTTCCGTCTCGTCGCAGCTGAAGTAGTTCAGAATGGAGATGAATTTCTGTTATAGCAAGCGATAGGTCACACTGTCGATGTGTGTGTGTGTGTGTTGTTTTCAGTTGCTCTGGGTAACACGGTTCCAGATTCTTCGGTGGAGAGTGTCAATCCGTCATTCGAGAAGCCAGTCGACAGCAGTGAAGGTGTCGAATTAACATCTGCAACATGCTCAGGACCTATGAGCGGAGGTAAGTAATCATCGGAATAAATAAGCATTCCCCTCTCTGGAATTTCTATCTTAATTATTTATTGTAATTAGTAACTTCCATGACCCTGGTCTCTAAAGCAGAAGACATCAGTCGATGGTGCACCGAAATGAAGCCGTAATCAGGTCATTATCCAGAAGATCAGTCCGCTAAAACAGAGGGGCAGCCTATGGGCTATGGTGGATAAGCAATTAAAAATAAGTCTTAGGTCAAAAAATTCTATAAGCGACTGAGCGGCAAGGACACCTACATAGAGACAGACAGACAAAGACACAGAGACACAGAAGCACAGCCAGAAAGAGACATACAGAGAAAGACAGAGACAGAGAGACAGAGACAGACAGATACAGATAGTGACAGACGTAGATTGAGAGAGACGGAGACAGACAGAGACAGAGAGAGAAACAGAGAGACATATAGAGACAGAGAGACATATAGAGACAGAGAGACGGACACAGAGAGACAGACACAGGGAGACAGACACAGAGACATCGACACAGAGAGACAGGCACAAAGAGACAGAGACAGAGAGACATAAACAGAGAGACAGACCCAGAGAGACAGACCCAGAGATACAGACCCAGAGAGACACAAAGAGACAGACACAGGGAAACAGAGACAGAGAGACAGAGACAGAGAAAGAGAAACAGAGACAGAGAAACAGAGACCAAGAGAGGAGAGTAGAGGACAGAGGAGAGAGAAGACAGGAGAAAAGAAAGACAAACAGAGACAGACAGACAGAAAGAGACAGACAGACAGAAACAGATAGACAGAAACATACTGACAGAGACAGACAGACCAACAGCGATAAACAGACACAGACAGACTGATACTGACAGACAGAGAAGGCAGACAGAAATAGACAGAGACAGACAGACAGAGACAGACAAACAGAGACAGACAGACATGCAGACAGACAGAAACAGAGACAGTCAAGCAGAGACAGACAGACAAAGACAGACAGAGACAGACAGACAGACAGAGACAGACAGAGGAAAACAGACGCACAAACAGACCGAGACAGAGAGACAATCGCTACCGTAACATCTCACAAATCTGAAGAGAATTCGTGGTTTGTTTAACAGTTCCTTGCATAGTATCCGTCGCGGCATACGGCTACGACGATTCAAATAAATGTGGCTACGTTAAAACAAATGGAGGAAGTGCGGAGGATGTATATTATCCGAGTGATATCACAAGATATCGCGGAATCGTACTCTTTGAACTGGACCCCACAACGTGCTCCACGAGAAACAGACAACGATTCGATACTTGGGGATCCGATGATGATAGGGTGCAGTTGGTGGAGACCCTGGAATCGGCTTCGTCGTGTACAATCATCGTCGGAGTTTCCGCAGATTCGGCAGAAACCAGCAACTTTGACTTCCGGAATTCGGCTAATGAGTTTTTCACCAAGTATGACATGAATCTTGGTACAAAGGTGGGTCTGGAGTACAGGGATAAGTTTGTTTTCATCATGCAGAAAGGATATCCGAAGAAGACATTATACCGGAGAAAACCTCGATTTGGAGATTGTCTCAAAGTGTCTATTAAGCTTGGTGGTAAGTTGTGAAATCACAATCTTAATTAACAGCATATTTGCGCGCCTCTTAATTAAGCTGCTCAGAGATGCTCTTGATCTCCAACACACGGGGAATAGACTTCGGCTTTCAGGTATTATCAATGGCTTGTGTGATGCTTTAGGCTAGAATTACTTTCCGTATTCAGTTCGTTCTGTCAATTCTTTACGACATTCAGATCTGAGCTTAAGATTCATCTCTTTCAACTTGCAAATAGAATCGTTTGTAGCCTGGCTTGTGGTTTCTCTGATCTGACGGATTTCAGCCTGATTTCTCCATTGGATTTTGAGTTTTGACTTCCCTGTGACCGACCATCGACTGTTGTTTTGGATGTCATGATAACGGCGTCAGAGATTCAGAGGCGCGTTTACAGAAAACGGGGCCCTAGGCGCAAAAGTTTTGGGGGCCCTTCTGAACTGATAGACTGAGAGTCTGAGACTCTAAGGCCTATAATGTGCTTTTTCTGCTTTTCTCTTTCTCGTCTAGCGTTCGCAATCTAGGAGTGACTCTTGACAATTCTCTCACCTTTACTGAACACATTTCCAAACTCACTCGCATTCCTATTTTCACCTAAGGCGCCTTAGAGCTATCCGTCGCTCTGTCTCATCTCCAATTTTCATTTCAATTGTCCATGCATTTGTCTGCTCTAGACTTGATTACTGTAATTCCCTCCTCATTGTTCTTTTCAAGGTCCGTCTCGCTCCTCTTCAGTCCGTTCTCAGCGCTGCTGCTAGACTAATTGACCGTCTTCCTCGATTCTCTCATATCACCACCTTTATGGCAGAAGAACTCCACTGGCTCCCGCTTTCTGCCCGCATCCAATTCACGGTCCTCATTCTTGTCTCTGAGGCTAAACTTGGTTTTGCTCCGAAATATTTATGTGATTTAATTCATCGCCCTCACTCTGCTGCTTCTCTCCGTCCTCTTCGTTCCTCTAACCGTTTGGACCTCCTCGTTTCCCCGTGTCAGGACTTCACTGGTTCAATCTAGATCTTTTGCTTCCATTGGCCCTGCTCTTTGAAATGACCTTTCTCCGTCCGTTCGTTCTTCTATTCTCTCAGGTAACGTCTCTTTCTCTTACCTTTCTTAAACCTTGCTTTTTATCTCGGGGTTTCTCGCAGTGGAAGCTCTTCTGAATGGCCCTCCCGCTCGAAGCGCTTTATAAATGTCCGAATAAAATGTGCTGCTGTGCAAAAAGTAAAACCCGCAAAGTTGAACTTGAAGCCGTTTTGTGACTGTTATTGACACTGTGCACTGTAATAATGATTAGTTATAGAAGTTATTTTTAAGGAATGTGAAGTTATTTGATTTAATGATTTTAGTAATTACAATAATATATTATTATGTGAATGCTTCAATGCTAAACTGTAAAAACAAAATTGGTTATATTTAGAATAATTCAAAATTCACAAATGTTATTTTTTATAATTTAAAAAAATATTTTCCTTCGTTTGGGGGCCCTCTGGGATTTGGGGGCCCTAGGCGCGCGCCTAGTGCGCCTACAGGTAAACGCGCCTCTGCATAGATTAGATCAGAACAAGTTATCAAAATTTCCACCTATGTTCAGATTCTTCTATTTAAACTTGATATAATAACAGCGCGTTATCTGCTGTATGATGTTCTTTGACGCTGCATCCGAACCCAGTTGGAAACATCTGACCTCCGTTCTGAACTTCTATGTCTCTTGAATACACGCTCAGACTGTGTGTATAATTATGTATGTATCTGAGTTTTTATATAGCGTCTTAGTTGTCCTCATACAGGCTCTATGAAAAGACTATCGTACAGATCTAAGAGATGCCGCTTCAATCATTGTTTACATCACTTTCAAGACCCTGCCAGCATTCCTACATGAAGCCTAGATTGGACCAATAGTTTTGACATATTGGTCCCGAATAGAACCCATTATGGGTTCCATCTGATTAGTTCCCTTGGAAATGCTGATAGAGGACACTGTGCTAAATAAAGTGATGTTGATGTCAACGGCAGCGTTAAGATGTTACTGTTTCAGCCATCGCTCTGCTGTTGCTCTACTCGGTTGGTACCGGTCCCAAGCCTGGAAAAAGGAGGAGGGTGACACTCATCTTTGTTATAATACAGCGTTGTTAAACAGAAACTACCTCACGCGTTAGAATTATTTCTGGCAGTTTCGGTTGCGTAGGCCAAAATTTTGTAATTTAAATATTAAGAATTTTATTAAGTGCTATAGTTATTTTCGCAGGTAATACTGCTGCCGAAGTGAGCTTCAAAGAAGAGTAAGATGCCAACAACGCCTGTCTTAGTTCAGAGATACATCCACGTTCTTCTTAAAGCGAAACGTCACAATGTCAAGGGATGTGCAATTCATGCAATTGAAAAACGCTTTTGTAGTTTAGACGACTTTACTAGGTTTTAAATAATAGCTTTAGTGTTTAAAATAGTTTTTGAATAAATGCCTCAGTGCTTCGATGCTGGCATAAGATATGAAATTTTTGAATTCAGTGGTGGATTTATTTTAAGGATAAACGAGGTCATGGTCTGTGACGATCCAGTCCAGAGGGCGGAAAAAAATAATAATAGAATAAAGAAAATTTTAAAATTGATTGCTAAATATCTTATGTAAAATTACGACGATAATAAATAAAATCTAATTAGATTGATATGAATTTAATGACAATATATAATGTTTAAACATCCAAAACATCCTAACTTGTGTTGTTTTCATTGACTTCACCTAAAACGTCTGCCAGAACAGCTCAGCGGCCCTGGAAATTATAAAATCTCGCTGAGCACACTATAAACAAGTATTATTATTATTTTTTATGCCCCGAGGTATACAGGATCCCTCAGGGACTTCAATATTAATTAATGTAACATATAAAAAGTCCGGAATGGCCCTATACTATTATTATTATTATTATTATTATTATTATTATTATTATTATTATTATTATTATTATTATTATTATTATTATTATTATTATTATTATCCACCCATTCTTTCGTTCCTCCATTCCTCCATTCCTCGATTCATCCATTCATCTATCCACCCATTAATCGATCGATTCATCCATCCATCGATCCATCCATTCATCCATCCATTCATTCATCCATCCACCCATTAAACCATCCATCCCTCCATCCATCCAAATATCTGTCCATCTATCCATCAGCCCATTAATTCATCCATCCACCCATCTAGTGATCCATCCATTCATCCATCCACCCACCCATTAATGATTCAACTTAAAATCGAGGAATCTAGAAGAAAAATAACAACAACTGCAAGAGTGAAAATTCATTAGGGATACAGAATTACAACTTCTGAATTAAAAATACAGTGCACTTTTTGACTCAACAAAGTAGCAATAACAAAAACTTAACGAGATAGCTACTCCACTGCGTTGAACATCACGACCTATTGCCGGGATAGCACCGAACGAGAATTGTGCGCCACTTTGAAGTCTACTCAACAAGCTAAAAGACTTCACGATGAAAATTGATAAGGGACAACTTTCTGCACTTTCTTCTCCTGCAAAATTTCTGCCATCCGTCTCTCTCTCTTCAATCACTCCTTCCAAAACCACTATCGAATCACCAGTAGATACTCCCTCCTCTACTCATGACTCCCCACCTTCCCCAACTCAATCATCATTTCTGCCTTCCAAACAACATCAGAGACTGGAGTATTCCATATATTACAATCTTTTCTAAACGAGCAGTGTGAACTCGATCCTATATCTACCTCCTTCCTGAAAGATTGTGCATCTATCCTTGTTCCCTTTTATTACCAAACTTACCAACCTCTCTTTATCTATTGGCAATTCTCCCTTCTTTTCAGACGCTCTTTAGTGACTCCACTCCACAAGAAATATCACTGATAAAGAAATCCTTTCTAACTACCCACGTGTCTCTAAACTGTAGTTCACCTCTAAATTAATTGAACGTATGGTCCTGTCTCGGATCTATGTACTATTCTTCCACCTCAGTCCTCAACCCATACCACTCTGGTTTCACCAAGCAGCACTCAACTGAAACTCCATTCACTTCCCTTTAATAAACTTGTTTATGCCATCTCTCATCAACAAGTCTCTTGTCTTTGCCTCCTTGATATTTCTGAATTTAACCTTGCCGACACCCGTGTTATAACTTGCAAAACAGCTGTGATATTATGGCCGGAAAATTATAGTGTGTGACTTTGAAATGTAATAGAAGCGATAAGCATGATTTAGCTCTTCTGCGAAATAATATCCATGACGCAGGGAATTAATTTAAGATTCTATCAGCAACTGCATTTCATTGAAGTTGTGTTAGCGTCCTGCAGAGCTGTGCGCGTTATAACAAGTCAGTGTGTGTCTACGAGAATAATAATTACTATGAGAAAAAAACTTGTTTTTGTGTTCTGTATTGAACGCATAGTTTCAAGCGTATATTATCTCCGATAAACACGTCTCATTAGTCAAACCGTGGTCATCGCAATCGGGTCCATCTGACTCTGAGAGCAGCTATTGGTGTAGCTGGATGGAGGAGAGAATTCAGGATATTTCAGGTGTTTTTGCTTCCTTGTGTACCGCCAAGTCGTCTACATATGAACTTGTGTGGAACGAGGAATTAATCGTTCACGCGGGATCTCGCCAACACGAATATCCTGTGCCTTAGAAAGCACTAAGGAGTTGCTTAGCGTTGGTGGGAGACGCGTAACAAAATTACTGTAGCAAAGACAACGAAATTTGTCCGAGTGAGCATCCATATGCATGTATGTATGTATGTATGTATGTATGTATGTATGTATGTATGTATGTATGTATGTATGTATGTATGTATGTATGTATGTATGTATGTATGTATGTATGTATGTATGTATGTATGTATGTATGTATGTATGTATGTATGTATGTATGTATGTATGTATGTATGTATGTATGTATGTATGTATGTATGTATGTATGTAGCCTATGTATGTACGTACGTATGTATGTATGTATGTATGCATGTACGATTGTACGTACGTATGTATGCATGTGTGTAAAATGTATGTCAGCCTACCTAAACCATTAGGAGTTGACGGTTGACGTCATGTTCAGAATTCCCGGTCACAATGTTGCATTGAGGATGGTGAATAATGATGGATAAAAAGAAATTGCTGCACACTATTTCACTCATAAGAACTAACACTTCCTTAAAGATGGTAGCTAGCCGAATGGTCATAGAAACACTGGGTGATTGATTCTTGATGCATTTAAAAGTCCAATACATACAGGTTGAAGATGGAATATCTAAGTGCGAAACTCAACAGCATAAAAAGACCAAATTCTCTCTAACATAACTAAATATATCAAGGGTTTTATGTGGTTCCGAAGACGTGTATTCTGTGTTAGAACCACTGAAAATTAAGCTGGAACGCTTAATACCTCAATTTTCCGAGCTAAAAATGCATTAAATCTAGAGCAAATTTAAGGAAAATATCCTTAAAGCAGATTTGGACGTGACTAGCTGTCGAGTAAATTTTGCACATGACAAATGAATTTGTTCAAAAATGAGCATCAGTACCGTTGGCTCAGCGGTCAGGCGTGAGTCGGGCATCAATGGATAACAGCCAAAATGACGGCTATATAATAGAAATATGCTTTGTATGGGCTATACTTTCTCTCGAAATTGCTGGATCAAAGGTACAAAAAAATAATGAGAATCCGAGGTGCGGTCCCAGGGTCACCAGATGAAGAACAGTTTGACAACAAGGTGTTTAAAAGCCAGTGAAAATAGCGAATTTTTAGACGTTTCTGGAAGGAAGTAAACAATTCATCGGAGAAACACTGGTAGTCGGTTCCATTCCTTTGGAGCAGCAATGAGAAATGCACGAGAGATCGCGACGGTTTTACATCGTGGCTCAGCCATAAGAGCTATATCCGAAGATCGCAGGATGCAGGGAGGCAAGTACAGAGATAGAGTATAGTGGTTAAGGCTAAATTAGTAGTCGGTGTAACTGAGTCCATTTGCCACACACTACAATCTTATATACCGGGTGGCCCATTAAAAACGTTCCCAAACTTTGTTAACCTGGCAATTAAACAATTTTAAAGTAAATTGAATCATAGTACATCAAACTAATCATAATTCATATTTGTACAACACAGCCAAAATTTAGCTAAAAATACTCAACAGTTTGAGAGAAATTGTTGTTAGAACTGTATGACCCATGGTCACAATTTTGCACAGTTGTTTTATGATGACGTTTTACGAGAACAAATGTTTAATTGATCCTCCGCCTTCTCTTGTAACGACCCTTAAACGCCGTTTACACTGTCCTATTGACTTCTGTATTTGTGTGTCGTCTAAGAGAGACCATTTTGCTTCAATGACCTGCTTAAGTTCGTCAGTATTTAGAAACGGTTTTCTGCGACCAGCATACACAAGCTCCTTTAGGGCGTTCCATATACATAGTAGTCCAGAGGATTTAGATCGGGAGAGTTTGGTGGCCAGGCATCACTGTGGATAAAATCAGGAATGTTTGCTTGAAGAAATTGCTGAGCCGATCTGCAACGATGTGAAGAAGCACTGTCTTGTTGAAAGATGTAATTGTCGTCAGGATAGATTCTACGACATTGGGGAATGAGCTTATCGCGTAACAAGCCGACGTAATACTCTCCATTGACTTTGGTTTTCTGAGGATCATTTTGCGTTGAGATTGATGTGTGCCAGGTGCATTTTCCTGCGATTGACACAACTGCTCTACACTCTCAGCATTTTCAACAGTCGTTGCAGTTGTTGGACGACCACTTCCAGGCTTGCGAGCAAAGCTACCAGTTTCAATAAGCTTATTAATGACTCGGTTTATGCTTTGTCTTGACCAGTTTTTACGCGGATATTCCTGAACGATTCGCTTGCCTGGCCAACCCTTCTCCTCAAATGATATCTTAATAACAGCGAGATCATCATTTGAAACACCATGTTTTAATGTTTACTACTTCGAGGACTAGTTTAATCAAGATACTCTCGTTACTTCGCGGCGAAATAGATGACGTAGTTTTGTGCAAAATTTGTAAACAGGTATGACGTCATAACCTTGCCGCAGGGTGTGACATAATAAACGTACTCTCTTGAAATGTGACATTTGTGCACAGAAATAATTGCTTAACATTTTGGTATAAATTAAAATTTGATATCTCTGAAATTAGATCTTTGCCAGGTTAACAAAGTCTGGGAACGTTTTTAATGGGCCACCCGGTATATTGAATTATATAAACAAGTTATATTATGTAATGGTCTTATTTAATGATTGGTTATGTATTATTAAATGTTAGATATCATAGAAGAGTTTAATCTGTTGAATGTAATTAAGTTATCAGCATCCATCAGAGGTATTATTGGAATACGTTCGGTGATGAATCAGTTATTCGAGACTATGGAAACTGAGGTGGACAGCTGCGATTGGTTGAACCAAACCTCAACGGGTTGCTTGCATGTCGTCTGCGGAGTCTGCGCAGTGATGCCGAATGAACGTAGAAAGATATCAGCAGTTGAACGTCGAACGTTGAACTAAATGGAGTTCTTTCGTGGATGAATCGTGCGTTACTCTGGGGATCTATTCTATAATAGGTTCGATTAGACGATCAGAGATTCGAGTAAGGGATCAGTAGTCAAACTGGCCCATCGAATAAAGAATTAATAGAGACGCTAACTTCGAACTCACACATCGAACGAAAAAGGTTTCTGTGTTGTTGGGTTTACCCGAAGTGCAGTAATAGTGTCGAACGTTAGGCTCTAACTTTGCGGAGATCGTTTTGAGTTATAACAATTATGTTTCCATAGTCGGACTTAGTAAGATTTATAAGGAGGATATTAAGTCACTCCCACTTGCGCACACTATAATAATTCATATGCTTTTAGCTTGGGCAGTCCAATATAATATGATCATGTGTTAATTTATGGCCTATAGCATAAAGAATTAATAGAGACGCTAACTTCGAACTCACACATCGAACGAAAAAGGTTTCTGTGTTGTTGGGTTTACCCGAAGTGCAGTAATAGTGTCGAACGTTAGGCTCTAACTTTGCGGAGATCGTTTTGAGTTATAACAATTATGTTTCCATAGTCGGACTTAGTAAGATTTATAAGGAGGATATTAAGTCACTCCCACTTGCGCACACTATAATAATTCATATGCTTTTAGCTTGGGCAGTCCAATATAATATGATCATGTGTTAATTTATGGCCTATAGCATAGTTTGAGGTAGTCAATGACGTAATCGATTAAGGGTTGCCTCTCCATTGGCTAATTCTAAGAGCTTTCGAGTATTCGAGTATTTTTATAGCACCTCTTTAAGGGGGGAGACTACTCAAAGCTGACAGATGACTGTCACTGTTCCATCCAAATGGGAGCTGCCACGGAGAAGCGTTACGTGGTAAGGCAGGTTTTTAATACAGTCCGCAAGGAAGAATAAGCATTCAGAGAGTTTAGGAAGAATTCCGATGAAACCTCTGGATCACGCCGTGACTGGTGAAGTTAAGAGTTTCATTTTATTTCCTACTTAAATTTCCTGAAATTTGCAGGGTCTTGTTGATCATACATCGCATTCCTTGTAAATCACTCCAACCCTATGGTTAGTTGTTGTGTAGGCAATTTCACTATCTAACAGAGTTCACAACAGTTCTTTTGTAATATATAATTATGTAATTTAATATGATAATATAGTTCAATCAAATGTCAGATTGAGTATTCAATTTCAATCGTATATAGACATTAACTCCTATGAGACATGATACAAAGAATAACTCCTGTAAAACGTATTTTATTCAATCGAACTTATAACAGCATAAATTATGTGAATTTATACTATAGCCTTTTATATGCATAATGCAATCGCATAATACAATCGCAGTAGTTCAATGAAATGAGGAATTGTCGCATGCACTTTGTTGCATTGATTCACCACGGAATGATGATGACCTCCATTTAGTTCTCCAAGGAAGTAATTCGTAACTCACGTCTTCTTCAGTTCTTGGAAGTTTAACCTTTAATCGATTCAACAATCGAAAGTTCTTCCACGCTGAGCTGTTTGGTGGATCTATGGTAAGGTTATTTTAGCCTTATCAAGAAAAGTCCAAACTGAGGAGAAGGAAACTTGCTCACTTGTGAAGGAAATAGATGAAGTGAACATGACGACTGAATTTAAAATATAAACTGATTTAATACATGAAAACTATAACAACGAATTTATCTTAATTCCATGACACAAAACTGAAATGATGAACCCATTAATAAAAGGGTAGTGTTGCCGTCAGTTGGTATTATAATGCATACTACTGGTTATGGTCGGTGGGGTGCACGTTATAAGGATTCTATTATTTAGACATGTCAGCTCAAATTATATTCGTAATTCTACAGAATGCCAATGAAGCTGAACGATAGGGTTAAGGTGTTTGTTCTATATATACAAGCAGCAAAACACGAGCCAGAGAATTTGAAACGACGTCGTGTTAACTTCAAAATTTGGGATAACTCGTACGAAATCCGAGTAGGAATAATCAAGGCGAGAGCAGACTATGGATTGTTGCAAGAGAAGCAGAGAGGAGGATCAGACCGAGGAATAGGCAACCATTAGGCCTAGTGCTGCTTAAACCTTAAAACAGTAATCCTTAGTAGGCCCTAGTACATTTTCTAGAACCACATAGCAAGTTGAGCATCTGCTACATCTTGCGCTAAATTAATAATAACCTGTTAAGAACCCAATAAATAGGTTGAGCTATATTTAGTGGCGGAGAGCTTCGCTGCAGTCAAAATTCAGTCAGCCTATCAATAAATACTACGTAAATATTCACACTTTAGTTTTATAACTTATACTGTTCGGTTCGATCGATTTTAAAGCTGCGTTCAAGTAGACTATATTTATGAGATTTCGGTATTTCATCCGATAAAATTTCTTTTGGTATTTGTACACGGCATGTACTTTTGATAGCCAACGAAACATTGGGTCTATACCAACCGTGAAATCGAAAGTGCTTTCGATTTTAGGAGCTATTACAGATTAGAAAATGGCTACGAAAGAATCCGACAGTGGTGCTATTAAAAAGCAAGAGTTCGACGATATGACAACATGTTGTATATGCACCGAAGTCTTCACCGATCCGAAAGCGTTGCCATGCATTCATACATTCTGCGTGAAATGTCTGCAAGAGAATGGTCTTCAAACCAATAAAGGACCTGGAGATGAGATGCCTTGCCCAATCTGTAGAAGACTATTCAAAATTCCAATAGAAGGGTTTCAAGGACTACCTAAAAATTTCTTCATTGAGAGGTTGATACAAGCGTCAAATATTTCAGGTCAGTCAGCGTCTTCAAGATCTGTATGCGATGCATGTCTAGAGGATAACAAGGAAGAAACAGGTAAAGAAATTCCAGCAGCTGATGCCTACTGTGTTGAATGCAAGCACAAGTTGTGTGAAGAATGCTGCAATGAACATAGAAAATTTAAATTGACCAAGAATCATAAATTGGTACCAATGAATGAACATGAAAGTGATGAAAATGTGATGACCGCTCTATCTACAAGTGTTTGTGAACTGCATGAGAAAAAGGTGTTGGATGTATATTGTGCAGATTGCAAGACAGTTGTTTGCGCCATCTGCTTCATCGATGACCATAAGAATCACGAAGGTTCACATGTTAAGAAATTTGTGGATGGCTTTCGGAAACAGATCGAAAACAATGCCAAATCAATAAATGAGTGCAGATCTCAAGGTGAGACGAAAAAGGCAGAACTCCTGAAGATACAGCAAGATATACAGAAAGGGGTTGAAAACTTAGAATGTGATATAGAGAACAGAAAAGATGAACTGAAACAGTTCATAGATAAACATGCAACTTCTCTTCTACAAGGTCTGTGTTCGATAAGGCAAAGTAAACTGAAAGAAATACAATTGGCAACAGATGATATTGATACATATCTATCGTGTTTAGAATCCTACAATTCCTACTGTCAGAAGATAATGGATAAAGGATCAGCTAGCGACATCTGTCGCGCATTTACTGACTTATCTGCTAGAGCAGTGGAGTTGCAAGAACAACGCAAAGCTATGATCGAAAGAGAAATTCAGTCTTTCAATTTCCACTTCAGAAAATCAGAAATTGAAAACTTTCTAAAGGAAATTTGTGACAATTTGATTGGTGAAATTGAAGGTAAGCGGTTTCATTTGTAATCACTGTAACAATTTGTCAACCCTATCCTTCCGTTGACAATCCTTCTGATTAAATCCTTGTTCTCTTCGTACTTAACGCCTATTTAATGTTCACCTTTTGAACTTAATTCTACGTATAAGTAGCTTTATTTTCTAACTGTGTAGCCTAACCTGAATTAATCACCAACACAGTTTAATATCTTTTAGTTTAATAAGAAACAAACAGACAGAACTCAATTCGATTACAACTCAACTAGTCAGCAACACTACTACAGCGAACACACACGAATTCAAACTTTTTTAGTCAGCATAATTCTTCGCGCCTCTTGACACACCTGTCTTCTGTGCGCCTAAGCGAAATCTAATTATATACATATAGCGCGCCGCTGCCGAGATCGGCCGGCCGCGCGTGTCACTAAGACAGTACAATTAAACGTTATGCATTTATCATATATACATATACACGTGAAACTAAAGTAAGCGCACTAAATATATACGCTAATATCTCGCACTGCAAGACTGTACACAAAACTCAGTTCACACAATTACTCTTCTTTCGTGTTAATTTAACTGTTAATAAGGCAGAACTAGATTCTAACTTCTCGTGAAGAAATGCAGTGTTGGGTAAACTCAGACAAGAAATGAATAAAATCAAAACTCAACTCATGCACCGCAAAATGAATTAAAACTCAAATTCAGCTCACCCTACGTGAAATGAGTTAACTCAAACTCAGTTGTTAAAATTAGTTAAATCATCAACTCCCACGTCTCATACTAGCACGTTCTAATCGAACGTTGTACAAATACACAGTTACCAGGAAATTAATGCAATTATTGCATTTAGCAACAATTTTTCCATCACGCCTACTTGTAACAGAAAAATATTTTCCATCAAGAATACACGGTACTTCAGCCATGTTGTTCTTAACTGTTCACAATATACAAAATATGCAGTGCTGTCCGCCCGCCGCTGCTGGCCGTGTTTACGACCCTCCCTGCCGTCACCACTCGCCAGTGTGGAAAGCCGACGATATAAAAAAAACGGCTTGTTTCAACATAATATGTGCCGAGTGCCGAATAGTGAGTTGATTTTAAAATTATTGATAGTTACAACTCAAACTCACAGAAGCTATGAATCAAATCAAACTCATAACTCACACTCTTTAAGGTGAGTTAACTCAAACTCATAAATCACAGCAAGTGAGTTATTTCGTGAGTTTCAACTCATCTGAGTTAACTCATACCCAACACTGAAGAAATGCAACTAAGGTATATTATGCCATGACAGAAGTCAATTTGAGAGCAGGATAATAAAACCAGTGTATGGTCTAAGTGTGAGTGGAAGACCTGTGAATTGCCATAATGGAATGCAATACCTGGAGTGCAAATAGGCCAACTATGTAAGTTGTTTTAAGCCTTGATACTATTACCCATTGAGGTAATCTGAAAAGCAATATTTAGAATGATACAAATTGCCGTTCTGACTTTCAGAAAAAGGTGACTCGAAGCCAAAGAAAAGAAGTAAGGAAACCCTATTAGCAGAACAAACTGATGAAATTGATCTCCTAAGAAAAGAAATCCAAATTGAAAGGACAGAGAAAGAGAGCTTGCGCAAATCAAACGAGCAGCTCAACATTAGTATAAATAAGGAAATACAGGCTTTGAAAGAAGAACTGGATAAGGAGAAAGTTATTTATGATTCACTCACAAAGAAATTGAAACAAGAGCTGGACAAAAATAAAACAACCAGCAGTACACTTCAAGTGAACAATGACAAACTAAAGCAGGAACTGGATGCAAGGAATTTGACCAACAATTCACTTCAAACCAACATTGAACAACTTAAACAGAAACTTGACAAAGAGAAAATTGCCAACAACTTAGTTCAAATCGAAAGAGATAAACTGAAGCAGAATTTGGATACAATTAATTTAGCCAATAATTCATTTCAAACAAATAATGAGAAGCTTAGGCAGGACCTGGATAAAGAAAAATCGACCAACAATTCACTTCAAACCAACAACAATACACTCAAGCAAGAAGTGAACACGTATAAAACGACAATCAAGACATTGAAAGACAACGTCGAGAAACTCAAGCAAGAACTGGAGACGACGAAAACAGGTAGCAAAATATCAAACGATCTGTTTTAAATCTAATCCGTTATCATTACCTTGGTCGCTTGAAACCGGACTAAAAATTGTAGTCTATTGCAGAAGTCCGTTGTGAATTGAAAGAGTAAGGGAATCAAGGTAGGCCTGTGTATGCAAGTTGGTCTAAAATGACTAACAGAACTGAAGATGTGAGCTGTTACTTCCGTAACTTCATAGCAACCAAAGTAAACGGCCTAAAGGCCGACGATGTTTATGTGCGAGGCGCAAGGGAAGTCAAAGTATTCAATGGTCTAGGGCAATATTTGTTGATAATGATGATTGAACAAGGACTTGAAATTTCGACAGATTTAAAAGTAAAATTTTACGATCTATGAAACAGAGAATTTTTGGATTCGTAGATTCGTAATTCGAGAGTAGCCTAATATGTAGGAATGTGTTGGAATTCAGTGATACTGGTAAGATCAACAGCTGACAATGCCATAAACGTAAGACAATAAAATTTTACGAGTCGTTACTGTAAATCAGCTAATATTGCGTATAACGGGAACAAGATCGTAATCGTAGTCTCCAAACTTCTAAAGCGCCACTCGAAGGCTAAGACCAGGGCACCATCCGATTCACGAGCGCTACGTCAGATCAGAGGGGGTTCCAGAGAGTAGTCCAAAAGAGGTCCGAGTCCGGTTTCCAGGGGACCAGGTCAAGAGAGGCCAAGCAGCGGTCAAGGCTGGTGTCGTTTATGGCGAGAATAATTTGAGGACGGAGGATCAGATGAGTCAAGGTAGGAGTATTTGAGACTTTAGTTTTGAGTGGAAAGCCTGGGGGATGATAGATGGAAGAACATGAGGAGGAGGATGAAGGATGGCTTCCGATGATGATGAAGGCACTGAGAAACTGCGAAATTCATGGGGGAGATCGTTGCAGAGGCGTGGTGCTGTGTTGGATATGGCTCGGTTGGAGAACTTGAGGAGTAGTGACTGGGGTCGAGAAAGACTGAGATAGGAGGATGCTTCAATGACGTTGAAGAACTGCCATAGAAATCGAGATCAAAGAAAGGTGGTCAATAGTCGGAGAGTTGGCCTAAACCAAGTCTTTGAAATGGAAAAATTAAATCAAGGTAACCACGGACTTTTAAACGAAAGGCGTGCCGCGTTATTTCAATAAATTACGGTGCCAAGTCATTATTTCTATCAAAACAAAACGACGTCTTCTTTTGTGACGGTTTAATTCTATCGCGTGCGGGAAAAGGTATAAAAATCGAGTAATAAATGGGACCTAAACTTCCATAATTATTAATTATTACTATTCACATTATTACTATTCTAAAATTAATTATTATTTTATCGAAAATTTAGATGTTCACTAAACTATTAAAAACTTTAACATTTTTAAGTAAACTAACCATCATAGTTCTGCGCGTTCATGCTTAATATTGTAGGGTGGATACGCATTATTTAATGCAACGGCTTTCCATACTCCTTTAGTCAATTGCTTTGATAATTACATCTGACGCACTCTGAGTCTTTTCCTGTCTGTGTCTTTCTCTGTAAGGCTTTGTTTGTATCTGTCGGTGAATTTCGAATTGTCTTCTTTATTTCGTCTATATGCGCTCATCTGTGTTTGTTACGTTACTATAATCATCACCACCGCGATAGCCTGCTTCAAGTTCTTGACTCCAATTCGAGCGATTTGTAGCATGTGACAGTTGAAAGAAAAGTCCTTTAAATAAAAATTTTAAGTAAATAGCAATTTTTTCGTTTTTATTTTCAGACAAACTTCGATACAAATCGGATGCAGTCTTGGTTCATACGATCAGAACAAAAACTGCAGAAGAAGGAAACAAACCGATCAAAGGATTGGCGATCTTAGACAAAGAATTGTTTGTTTTGAGTGAAGGTTGTTCAGATGTTGAGGTTTACGATTCGATGATATTCAGTTTCAGTCGTCGATGGAATCTGAAGGGATTAGGCCTACTTGATCCAAGGGACATAGCATCCTGCAACATAAATAAATGTCTCTACATCACCAATTACAAAAGAATCGGTCAGTCGACAGAAATTGTGAGAGTTGATCCAAATGGAAAAATAATAAAGAATTGGTCAACAGGAGACGATAAGGGACCCCGCCTGTCTGTTACGGGAGAATCGAATATCATTTTAACTGTTTATGATCACAATAAATTAAAGGAATATTCGCCAGATGGGCAATTGGTCAGAGAAATAAATCTATTATCAGACGCAGGTTTTCGTCATCTAAGGCATGCCATAAAACTGTCCAATGGTCATTTCGTGGTCAGTCACGGCTTTGATGGTAAAGATGATCTGCATAGAGTGTGTATGGTTGATGCGGACGGAAAGCTTATGAAGTCATTCGGTGGAAAGTGTGGATCTAACGTCGGACAAATGAATTGTCCATTCTCTTTGGCCGTCGATGGAACTGGATTCGTGATGGTAGTTGATCACCTGAACAGTCGAGTTTTGCTATTGGATCAAGATTTGGAATTTAAGAGAGAAATTCTCTCAAAAGAAGAAAAACACGGATTACGGTATCCAAATAGGATTCTTCTGGATGAGTCGAATGGTCGACTGTTTGTGGCTGACAACGGATGGGATTTCGATAAGAAGACATACGTAGACGGACGATGTTTAATTTTTGATTTTAAATGATTTGTTAAGCATTCGAATATTTTCCTGAAAAAGGAAAGGTAATTTGTCTTGAAATAATTTTTCTTCTTTAAGTATTTCTTTTTAATCTGTAGTAAATCATTCAACTTCTTGTGTTTAGTTTGTGCTCATTTTCTTCTGAAGACCTAAACCATTCAGATTCGATGATACGTCACATGACTTTTGTAGATTAGATTAGTTATTTAGTTGATTTGAATTTTCTTAGTTTCCAGTTTGTAAAGACGAGAAACTGAATTACACTCAACTGTTTTGTGGAAATATCACACTATAGTAAAGAATATTTTCTTCAAAAGCTGCTTTAGTATTTTACTTAAAATATTTTTGACATGGTCTATTGAGTACGGGTTTAAAAAGACTTATCCGTTCACTCATTTCACTCATAAAATCTGGCACTTTCAAAAAGGCGGTAGTTAGCTAATTGGTGATATAACTTGTCGGTGATTGATGTTTGATGCATTTAAACGACTTCGCATTACGGAATCCAAGATATACGGGTTGAAGAGATTTGCAATCAACGGTGGGCAATTGAAACATACATATAGGGCCTAATGATGCAAGAATATTGGGCCTATATAACTATTCTTGCATCATTAGGCCCTATACGTATTCGTAATCGTAAACTTGACATTTATGAAGCGCTACTCAAAAGCTAAGTGCGGGCCACCTTCTTATAAGCAATCTCTGTGTCGTGTCAGAAGGGTTTCAAAAGGTACCAAGTACCAACAGTAACTGGAGATTTGTGTCCTATTGACAGATCATAGAGAAAATGAGGCGCGTTTATTTTGGAAGGCGGAAGAATGGATGGCTCAGAGGAGGATATCTGAAAGAGGTTGACTTGGCTTGGAGATGAAAATCAGAAGGGAGAAGGATTGAGCAGGATGAGGAGAATGATGGTGCACGGGTGACCGACGATATTAGTGTACGATCTGGAGTATTTTAGAAATTCCGGACCGAGGTCACTCCAAAGTCGAGGTGCAGTGTGGTAGATGGAAGTTACTAATTGTAGTAGTTTCCAGTGTTTAGCGACATCTGCATGTTGAGCCCGGCTATCGGTTAGTACTTGGATTGGTGGAATTCTATGCCAAAGGATGCTTACTAAGCCTTTCTCCATTCTTTCGTTTTATGCTAGAAGTCGGGTCTGCGTTTTAGGTGAAGACGCTTTAACCACGAGATTTTTCTAATGGTGAAGACTTGTTATCAGGCGTAGAACCATCATTGTTTCACCTTCATTGCTCTTCAGTAATATAGCTCACTTTCGCAGTAAAATCAATTTCAGCTCATGAAACATATCCACAGTGATCCAAAGTCACTGCTAAATCGATCTTTCTTAGCAGGTGTTATTTTATGCTATTTCAATATTTGATAGCCCGCTGTCTTGTATAGGAAAAAATGAGTCACATGTCGTTCATGCACGCCATGCGTGTAACTGTTTGTTTGTTTCAGAACGTTCGCTGTTTCTATTCCTCTGTCCGTGTTTATTTCAGTTCGGCACGTCTGGTTGCCGATGCACAATCGCATTGAGTATAAAGTTTGAATGCTTATGTGTAACTGCCTTGCGGACTGTGCTCTGTCTTATCTTAGGGAGTTGCTTCTCTTGTTGTCATCCATTCCTGGCCGTAGATTTGTTCGCTTTACTGCAGAGAAGAGTGACTGGTTGTTCCCCATCCACAGTGCAGCAGACAAGCTTCGCTGTGGTAGGCCCTACTTTCTGGAATCGGTGACTTAGCATCTTACGCCACGAGCTTCTCGGTCTCTGTTGACCTTCATTCTTTGAGCGCTTGAAAACTACTTTGTTCGATCCTGGGTTTACGTTGTTAGTTCGATAGCGCCTTATTAAACAGGATGTTCGTGAGCCCGAACCAGGAAGTTGGTAGACACGAGAGCACTTATTTTCAATAGTCCAGGCGCGTCAAAAAAGAGTTGAAAAGAATTCCAGCGGCGTCAAAGAAACATTTCGATGTATGACTCTGACCTGACGGAACTTGGAAAAGCAGGATCTGCAGAGGGAACCAACGTGCTCCTTCTTAGAGAGTCCCCATCTTGAAGCACGCCAAGGTTTCAGACACCCTGCTGTAAGTTCCAATTTGAAAATCGCCTTCTTGTCAATCCTTGAGTACGCATGTCTTGTACCCAGTTCTGCTGCTTCGGGCTGAGCCTCAGTCGATTTGAAGAAATTCCGGCCTGCATTTGAGTCACCATTGTTTGCAGTTTAGAAACACAAGCTAGCGTGTCAGACGGATGGCAAATCAAGTACAACTGGACGAAAGCTGGTATATAGTTTTAAGCATTGGTATTGAGACCACACCTTTGAACACGAGCACATATAACTGCCCTCTTTTGAGAGTTAGGAAGTTTACCAGAAGAGAAAGAGAGACAGACAGACAGACAGACAGACAGAGAGACAGACAGAGACAGAGAGACACAGAGACACAGAGACACAGAGACAGACAGAGAGACAGACAGAGACAGACAGAGACAGAGACAGACAGATACAGGGACAGAGACAGACAGAGACAGACAGACAGCGAGAGAGAAAAATTATCACATTCGCCTTCTGCATTTGTCATCTTAACTTTATGACATGTATAATATTCTGTTTTCGATGTGTAATGTTTTGTTTTGATTTTCTGTTTCAGATCTTCAGAATGGCCTATGCATGCTTGAAGCCAAAGAACACGCCACAACCACAGTCGATCGGATCCTATTTAGCATTTACAGCTTCTTCACATGCCTACATGCATACGTAATACAAACAGATCCATTGGTAAAAATAATATTATGTCCACTCTCTCAATTTTCATGCGACCCAACCTGATCTAAAAATCTGGTCGGATTGGAACTTGATAGTGCACTCTGCCAGTTTTTGCCACCACCTCAATTGGACAGACGACCGGGTAAATTTTCTACAGTTTGCACGATGCAGTCTCATCAGAACGGATCCGTATGGATCAGTTCGGTAACGATGCCAAATCCAGAGTTGTAGTCTGCCCTTTCCTGTCGTCTTTCTGTTCGTCCATCCATCCATCTGTTAATCCAATTCATCTATCTAACCATCTATCCATCTGACCCCACCCATGCAGCCATCTATCAATTCATCCATCCTGAATGGATCTATCCATACATCCATTGGTCCTTGGTAATTATATGAATATACGAATACATTGTCCATGCATATACAAAATGATATTGTCTATTAGATGCAAATGTCCATAGAACAGTAGATGACACCCAGCTGTGGTAATTTTTCCATGAATTATGCGATATTGTACCTTGCATGAAGGGATAAATTATTAAGTGCATTCTCCGCTTTGTGCTACAATAATTTCTAGGTTGCATATTAATCTGCTACGACTACACAATTCATATGACATATTTTAATAATAATTATGAATTACTGTTGCAAATAGTCATTTTTCCGTAGATCTATACACAAACCCTTCAAGAGTTTTTCTCCACCATTATATATGTCCACTTCTATGTATGTATGTACGTAAGCATATATGTTAATATGCATGCTTGCAAAATACAGCGAAGGATCCAGAAGGTTTATGGTCAGATTGACCCCCTTGGATCCGCCTCTGTGCAAATATGTATGTATGTACGCATGTCTGTGCATATGCATGCATGTATGCATGTATGCTATAGCTTGTTTACTTTGATAATTTTTGCAGGTGTTATTTTATCGAATTCATCAAAACTCCTGAACATCTTGTTGTGACATGGCTGGCATTCCCAATAAGTCGTCGACTGTAGAGAATTCTGATAATCACGCCTTGCTTACCTAGGCCCACACTTTTGACAACTTTCAAATTAGTCATCAAAAATAGTAAATTTGTTAGTTGACTCAGGAAAGCATAATCTGGATGCAAACAAAGAAAAACAACACTTTATCACCGGCTGCTTTTATCAACCCATAGAAATGACTAAGTTTTTGTTTGTGTTGTTGGCAATATAAAAATCGCATTTGCGCCACGTCTGTTAAACTAAAGAAGTTCGACTGCGGACAAGATGGCACGACGATTTCTCATGCTGGCGCTGATGGTCTTCATGTTTAATGGAAGCTGTTCAGGTATGAATTAAAGCGATGTATTTTTAATGCATTTAATTTAACTTAAAGCTTTATATATTGTTCCATAATGTGGATTGGAATTGATATGAGGTTGTAAACAGGTGGCGAGAGTAGTTGGGAATTACTTATTTAGGCTACTGTTTCATGCCACCCCCCAGTGCATTTAGTCCTACAAGCATGTTCTGGAGCTAACAATACAAAACACTGGGAGATACATATTGGAAATTAAAAAACCACGCGAAGACAAATATCCATAAAATGTCTTCGGATGACAGAGTTGGAGAAAATGTTCATGAGGAAATATAATAGGTTTATGAAAATAGGTAATTAAAAACAAGAAAACGTAACCGCCTGTATTATACCCCGTGATCGATCGAGTCGAACTGCTACGATCGATTTGGCGCGGCCGACGATCGACTCGATCGACTTTGTCGACTAGTCTACCTCTCGTCGACTCGATCGACTTGGCAAAGTAAACGATCGACTCGGTCGACTTGGTCGACTTGGACTGCATCTCTTGGCCAGGGACCCGAGAGCCATGGCGCCAAATGTGCCGATGCTCGCACAAGTTTTGGTTCTGTGACGCCGAGGCAGAAGGATACTCACACATGATGCTTTTGAAGTAGTTATTGACTTATTGTTCTATAGACGCTTTTCATTTCATAAATATGTAGTATAATCAACTTCTCCACTGATTGTAAAAATGACAAAATATTCTTATTGGTTATATCGGTTATAAGTATAGTTCTATCCATCTTAGGTCTGTACTTGGCTGAGGTTAGCTCACTATCTTACTGACCGGACGCACAGGGTGATCATGAGTGCCTCAAGAACGCCCTAGGTTGGGATTAACTTTGGTGTCCCCCAGGGTTCTCTTTTTGGTCCTAACCTTTACATTCTGGGGTCACCTTAGACAGTTAACTAACCTTTGCTTTTCACCTCTCGTTACTTACTCGCACTTGCTACTACCACTTGAGGAAACTGCGAGCTATCCGTCGATCCGTCTCTCCTGCAGTTTTCGCTACCATTATCCAATGTATCCATGCATTCATCTGTTGCCGCATTGATTATTGCAATTCTTTACTGGTAGGCCTTCCGAAAGTCCGTATCTCTGCTCTTCAATCAGTACTTAACGCGGCTGCCCGCCTCATTGCTTATCGTTCTCGATTCTCGTCCATCTCTACCTATATGACTGATGTCTTGCATTGGCTTCCTCTGGTATCCACTTGTCTCTAAGGCGCAACAGGACTTAGCTGCAGCCTACCTTTGTGACCTGATGCGCATACCTCTCTCTCTGCTTCTTCTCATCGACCCCTACGTTCTTTGAATCGGCTTGATCTGTTTGTTCCCCGGGTGAGGTCTACCAAAATGTTGCCACACATCAGAATGAGAAGTCGAAGCATTCAGTCCCGTCCTAACATACAGACATTCGAACGTTTTGAGATCGTCGTTACTGACTACAGAGATGAAATTTCCTGAAACTAGCGCATTTTTAACGCATCTTAATCTTTCCGTTTCCACCGTAAAACTGTGAAAAAAGTATCTGCAGCTTCTACTACGAAATCACCAAAAGGCTCATAATTTGCACTGAACTTCAAATCAGGTTAATACGGTAGTTGTGCGTTTACAAAGAATTACGTCATCACATCATGTGGGTCATTGCCAATATCTAATGTCAGTTTTATTTCTAAACTAATTGAGAAACTTGTAGCTTCTCAGTTATTGAGCTACCTAGACTCTAATAACCTTCTACCCTGCCGTCAGTCGGGATTCCGTAAGGGACACTCTACTGAGACCCTTCTACTTAGTCTTCTTAATGATGTTTACAGTGCCATTGATCGCTCTCAACTTACTCTTCTTGCACTTTACGATGTAAGTGCAGCCTTCGACACGGTAGATCATGATCTTCTACTGCGTCGCCTTTCTACCTCCTTTGGTATCTCCAACTTACCTCTACAGTGGCTTTCCTCGTACCTATCTGACCGCTCTTCGTCTACTGTCTTCCACTCCTCGCGTTCCCCTTGGATTCCTGTACCTGTTGGCCTCCCCCAGGGTTCCGTGCTTGGCCCTCTTCTTTATATCCTCTTTACTGCTGACCTTGAATCTGTTCTTGCTGCTATTGCTCTGTCTAGCCACTCTTACGCTGATGATCTCCAATCTTACTTGCATTGCTCTGCAAGGGATGCTCTGAGTGCTGTTCGCGCGATGTCTTGCGCAACTGACACTCTGTCTGCCTGGCTTTCTTCCAATCGCCTGAGACTTAATCCTCTTAAGACCCAGTTCATATGGCTGGGTACCCGCCAGCAGCTGGCAAAACTTGATCTGAACTCTTTCGCAGCTGAATTCCCTCTAATCTTCTTCTTTTCCTTCAGGCTCGAATTAATCCCTCTTTGGAGAGGGGTCAGCCACTCGGATCCTTCTCTTCCACTTGTTTCTTTCTTGAGCATCTTCTTTCTTCAGTTTTAGGAGTTTTAGGTCTTGTTGTATCGTGTCTTCGATACAACAAGAATTCCCTCTAATGTCATTCTCTACCTCCGTACGAGACCTCGGTGTCATCATTGATCAGGAATTAACATTTACTAAGCACCTTTCCTCCTTGTCTCGCTCCTGCTTTTACCATCTCCGTCAGCTTAGGGTCGTTGCTCGCTCTCTCTCAACATCTGCTGCTTCTACTCTTATTCACGCCTTCGTTTGTTCTCGTCTAGACTACTGTTCTTCCCTTTACATTGGTCTTCCTCAAGTCCGGTTGTCCACTCTTGAGAGGGTCTTACGGTCTGCGGCTCGCCTTGTTGGTTCCATTCCTCGCTATGGTAGCGTATCCTCCTACATGTATCATACTCTACACTGGCTCCCTCTCCGGCAGCGTATCCTGTATCGGCTCTGCTCTCTTGTCTGGCAAAGCGTCTTGGGCACAGCTCCTCGCTACTTATGCTCCATCTTTACTCTCTCTTCCTCCTTTACGGGTCGCTCAGCTCTTCGTTCCTCTACTCGGGGTGACTTTCTTGTTCCATTTGCCCGCACTGCTACAATGCAGCGTCGAGCATTTTCTGTTGTTGGTCCAACAGTGTGAAATGACTTGCCATCTTTCCTTCGCCTATCTCCTCGTACACACTCGTCTTCCTTCTACACCCTATTGAAGACTTTTCTCTATGATCAGGCCTGGCTCGGGAGCGCCTCTGAGTAGAACTCTTGAAGAGGCGCTATATAAATTTTATGATTGATTGATTGATTGATAATCAATCAATCAATCCTCCTACATTTTGGGACGTAGCCGCAAAAAATAGTTAGAAAATATTTCATAGTCGAGTCAAGTCGAGGAAACAACGATCGACTTGACTTGTCAAAACACACGATCGACTCGACTTGCAAGTCGATCGAGTCGAAGATTTTTCGACCGACTCGACTTGGCCGAGTTTCGATCGACTCGATCGACTGACTCGATCGATCACGGGGTAGGCTATAGCCTGTATATAGTCACGAGAGTCATCTAGAGAAGATTTTCAACGGTAAGCTTATATGTGAATAAACAGGTCTCCATTAGCCTACCTTTTAACAGGTCCATCTGGTTTCACGAAATTAGTCTCCCGGACAGAGACACCCGAGCTGAATTAATGTCTCCGTTCGTAGACTATGTTTTGAAACAATTCCCCCACTGAAATGGAATTTCCCCTATCTACGACACAAAGTTGTCCTTAATCACCCCACCCCATTTCGGTTATAATATAAGTTAAATAATGGTGCTCTATGTTTTCCCTGTGCAATAGAATATGAAATAAATGCTTGATGGGGTTGCCTAAAGTGATTTAACAGCACCAATATAAAATGTTGGGCGGGCTCATGCCATCGAAACGCGGCGAACAGATTCGTAAACCAGAATCTGTTCCGAAACAGATTCTCTGGGTGAGACTTTTAAGAGGCCCTGTTACGCCAGCGTTGTTTTTTCACTTTGAGGCATACAGGTGCCTCTGTCCCGACAATTCCACGTCTCTACACTTTCTTCAACATTAACATCGTTCCTGATGTTCAGTCACTTAGCAATTAAACTGAATTTCCTTCTCCTAATAGAATTATATGTCACTTCATGTCCAAACCGCCTGCGTTTCTTTTAACTTGAACTTACCTTCTGCATCCTTACAAATGCCCTTTTATCTTGGCATTTAAGTAGGCCCTAACTCCAATTAGCTTATGCCAAATACTTAATGTCTTGAAAGCCTCGACCTCAGAATTGCGGACATTCGATTTTGAACTTGAAATCGATATAGCCCGGACTTGGATGGCAAGGCGCCGAGGCATTGCAATACGACTGCACTCGTGTGTTTCGCCTGTAAAGAGGACCATTAGGCGAGTAAATGACAAAAAGATGCATCTGACATCGAAGCATTACAATGCTAAGGTGCGAGGAAGCGCAATAGTTGATGTCCAGATCCAAATACATCGAAACGATTGCCACAAGAAGTGCCCAAGTCTGTCCTAATTAGTTTAAAGATTGCTGGCTCTAGGTTGCTTCGATTTGCTTCTAAAATAAACAGACTCCGTCTTATTAAATTGCTAAAGAGTTCTCTGTAATAATTATTCTCTGTGACATTTTCTAGCGGTCTGAGCTCCAATCCGGATCCTACTTGGATCTTATTGTTCTGTGCTCAAATGGCTAATTTGCAACAACAAGGGTATACTCTATCTATCCTATCTCAGCTGATCACGGAGTCAGAAATACAAGAAATGATTAGGAATCCACTAGGATAAAGCCTGTATAGATAGATTTAAAAAACTCTTATAGTCTTCCGATCCTGTGCATCTCTGCATACTGGAGTTTAGCCCTTCCAACGCAACATCGTTGCTCTATTATTGCATCCAGCAGACATCACATGAACTGCTCAGCCAAAACAATAATATGTAGCACACGGTTCCACATATTGCTAATGAGAAGCAACGATGGGCATTCAGATTTACACCACCCTATAACCTCACAAATAACCAGTCCCTCGTAGATAGCAGAAGACACAGTGTCCGTATACCTCTAGAGTAACGAGTCTGTGTAGGATAATCATGTCTTTCGTCGCCATTCGAGCAATTTACATACCTAACTGCATGCGTTTCGTTTGTTTGAACCTATATAGATTTGCTTTGCTAGGCCTATATGGGTCACTTTTCGAAGTGACAATTGAACTCAAAAAGCTCATTGAATTTGTTTATTTAGGCCTATACTCGAGGATATAAGGCCGGTATTACTACAACAAAACTTGAGTTTTTTACAAGTTGGCAGTGGTCATGGATCTCTCCAATCTACCTTCTTTATGCCACCCTGATTTCAACGTGAGGGATGAAAACAGAGCTTTGTGAGGCACCGTAGCGATTTTTGTAAGGCACTTAAAAGCGGCAACGCTAAGAATCTAGACAAATACTGCTGAATCGACTATGCTGGGATTGTTCCGAAAGCGCGCATTAAATTTTTTCAAGGGCTCTGTGAATTAGCACGCCATTCGTCACAATCGAGTATATTCAGTGGCATTCATAGATAACCACTTTACGTTTTGTAACTCCGCTAGGAGCTGTCTGATATCACAGCATTCATGGAAATCGCAGTCAAAGACTTGAATTTGCTCGGATATTCTGGCAAGTCTGGACATTTCCTGTCGCCGAATATGCGTGTCTGTATTATGTTTCCATGTGCGTGAGCGATAGTCTTGTTGTCAAGACCTTAAACTTCAAGACCAAGACCAAGACTTTGAACCTCAAGACCAAGACTTTGAACCTCAAGACCAAGACTTTGAACTTCAAGACCAAGACCGAGACCAAGATCCAAAACTTCACAATCATATCCAGACTTCTATTCCTTACTGTCAAGTCGGACTACTCGCTATTTTAATGAAAACATGAATCTTATATTTTAATCAAGCAAAACAAATCTTAATGCAAACTGCAGAGAAATTCGAATCGTATTTACAAAAGTCCTTCATGCGCAATGTTATTCCAAATGCCTGTTGCATTTTATAAAAACCAATTCGCTCAGAATTTTCTGACCAAGACTGTCATGTACCTCAAGACCAAGACCAAGACTTTGAACCTCAAGACCAAGACCAAGACTTTGAACCTCAAGACCAAGACCAAGACTTTTGGTCTCAAGACCAAGACCAAGACCAAAACAAGACCTTGTAGCCTACCTCAAGACCAAGACCAAGACTTTGAACCTCAAGACCAAGAACAAGACCAAGACTTTTAAAAACGAAGTCGAGTGCACTCGAGACCAAAACCTTGGTCTCGAGGACAACATGACTGGTGAGCGATGGTAGGAACAGCGCCCTTATAAAACGCTTTTCCGACGAATGCATGTCTTGTTCCATATGCACGAAGGTTCGAGAGATTTCATGCGTCGTGTCGTCTGTATCAGTCTACATCAGTGGCGGATCACATTGCCTATTGTCGTTCCTTCCTGTCTATGCTACGTGCAACAGGAACTCTGAACAAGCTGTCAGCTTTAGTTGGGAATCCGTTGACGGTGGAGGGGTGGGCTTAAAGTGTTTGCAGGAGCAGGCCACTGTTAATTATTTTAATTACCTGTGCAATGTTTGCTGTGTTCTTCTCTTAACCATAATTGGCATTACGTTTAACATTTAGGTTAAGTCAGAGAGCGCCTGTTATCATTTTCTCACGAAACGGAGCTATACAAATTTCTGATTAAATTAATTTTTATAAATTACATTCCTCAAATTAGGCTACATTGTTTAAGAATCGAAGTCAATGGGCAGTGACTTTCTAAACTGATAAAATAGTACCGATTACCGTGATTGTACGATTACTGTTTTTTCTTTGCTTGAAAAGAACTCTCATGCTACGATTGTAAAGCATTAAAAGACGACAAGGAACAATGCTATGAAGGAGAAACAGTTGTGCGCAAAAATGTGTCTGAAATTGATAATGCCTGCGCAATAAATATTGTGTATGGCCAATATCCAGGTAAGGTTACGTGAATTTTCATGGTTAATTATTATATGAAGTTTCTGGAACCCTCTGTTAAAAGGGTTTCACCCTTAGTTTAGAACTATCCTAGCTGGAATATCAGCAACTAGTATTTGAATTAAAAACTCTTAAATTTCAACCGATATAACTAATTGTTGACTTAGTAGTATGTTGAATACCAGGTTAATACCTGAAATCTGCAGGAGTAGTGGCGTCACTAGGGTTGGTGTCACCCAGTGCCGTAAGTCATGGTGTCACCCCATTAAAAGGTTCAATGAAGTAAATTAGCACAGAAGTTCAGCTTTAGGTAAATTGATACTGATACAGTAATTGTAAGCTTGGCTTATTAAAAATATTTTTGTTGTTATCTGTTATTGTTAATTTTAAAATATAAAATTTATTCTGGAACTATGCACAACAATTTTTAAGAAGTCATTTTGTCATTTTGATGTCACCCCTCTGAAGGTGTCACCCGGTGCGGCCCGCGCTCCCCGCACCACCTAGTGACTCCACTTGCAGGAGGTTCTGGAAGACTTGAAATAATGTTAAACAAATATTTTATCATAATCCAATCTAATCTCATCTAATTTATTACGATCAATATGATATAACGAAGTTGAAATTCATCTGCTCAAATACGATTTCAGCTTATAGTTTCTTATCAGGAAACTCATAAAAATCACAGTTGTGGCCTATATGTAGCCCCTACTGATACAATCTTCACTGAGTTTGATTATAATCAAGGCACTGCCTCGCTTGCACTTCCCACATTTTTGGCTTCAGCTGCAGGCACCCAGTCGCTCCAGTTTTCCATGCTGGGGCCACACTCACTACTGACGCAACAGTATAAGGCCATGTTTGCCCGCTGGCAGGCAGAAAGTTTGATTCAGCACACAGACAGCAGTCCTATTCTCAAACAATCCTACTGGGATAAGCCATTACTCGAGGGAATTGTTTCTAAGCTGAACGCGTTGCTTTCAGATCCTCTTCACCAAGCACGTTAAAGAGCATTACAGCGTGTGGATTGAGACTTGATAACGAGGGACTTAAAATCGCTGTTCGCCTCCGATTTAACACCACGCTTTGCGAACTGCGTATTCTTTGGTCACGGTTGACGGCACACACGGGCTATGATGCAACCTGAGCCCGGCCTCTCGTCTCTACATGCCATTTTAAACGAACGGATTTGCCGAAACCTGGTCCGCGCTGGCAACCCTTCCATCAATGAACCAGTTGGCCTGTTTATAGCGGGGATGGCAAGAGACCAGATCGGCTTACACTAATAGCATGGCGTGTGGGACAAATTATCATTTGGGATGCTACGGTAACAGATACCCTGGCCGTTTCATACATAAATGGGTATATTTCACAGCTCGCGACAAATTAGACTTTTTTCTGTCTTTTGCTTCGGGTGGCTTACACAAGAAGTAAAATTCTAATTTAAAATTTTTTGATTCCTTGTAGGGCATAAGTTACTTGGAAAAACATACTTTTATCATATTATTTAGATGATTAGTATGATAAAAAAAATTACAAAGTCCAAATATTACACAAAATGTGCTTGTCCTCACCAATGGTGAGTTAGTTCAACGTTATGTTACATATGCAGTTCAAGCAGTTAACTGATGTTTTATATTTTTCAGTCATTACCTATATAAATGTCCATTGTTCTATATGATTTTGATTAACTTATTAACGAAATAACTAATTAAAAAATAAAATTAACCGCTGTCTTCAAAAATTGGTTACAACACCGTAACGAATAGGTTTCTGCCATCTGTGGAATAAATTGAAAACTCTCGATTTCTGATTTGACGTTTTCGAAAGCAGGGAACCAGCCTACAGTAATGTGACCAACAACAAATCGAAATTCGTATGTGTTTCGTTTGACAATTATCGTAAATTGATCAGGTATTGGAATAGTATATCAAATATTTACAACTTCGTTACAGTAAATACTACATCTTGCGTATATAAATAATTTTTTTTTCTTAGAAAGTAATACGGAAACTGTCAACCTGGCCACTATAAACTAACTACTAGTGTTGCCTTCATCGGTCCAATGAACGTAGTGGCCATATTATGAATGTTCTACAACTCCGATATAACAACACCGTCACATTTTTACATAACGGTGTTGTAGTATCGATAATGGAGTTGTAATTATCTCTCAGATTTGTTGTATGTATGTATGTAAGTATATATTTGTGTGCATGTAAGTATGTATTAATGTGTATATATGCAGTCCGATATGTATACTCTGGTTCATAGTCATATCTTCTTCAAAGTGTTTAGTGTTAGCATGTTTAACATGATACAATACTGTATTCTATAATTTTAATAATTCATTGTTTACTAATTCATGAGCGATACCAAACCACCAGATTTAATTGATTTGACGATACCAAAGTCACCGTTCTTAAAATTATTTGCAGAACAGTATCACTTTGATATGCCACTAACTGCAGCAGAAAGACAAAGACGATATCGTCAAAGGCTGAAAGATAAAGATGAACAAGGAGAAAAGGCAAAAGAACGGAAAAGATGGGCTGCCAGACAACTTGCCGGAAAAGTGAGAAATATAGCAGATCCAACACCTAGAGAACAACGTACAAAGAGGCGGAAATGGAAAAATGATAACGAAAGAAGAAAGCAAGAAAAACTACAAAAGAAAGCATTGCCCGTTCTATCATCAAATGAAGATGAAGAGTGTGAAGAGAAGAATAATTTGAGCTTGAGCAGACAAAAATTAAGAGGTCGTAGTGAAAAAAGAAAAGATCGTGCTGCAGCATATCGAAGAATAGACTTTCTAGAGAGAGGTATATCAAAATTGCAAAGTGAAAAGGCAATGCTGCTGAAACGTGATTGGCGTTTGAAAAGGAAAAGAAAGGAACGTGTTGGTGGGACTCTTGAATACACACCCAGAAAAAGAGCACGTATTATGATGAGAACGAATAAGTCTGTGGTTTGCAAAGAATTAACATTCCACTATGCACTTCTAGCACAGTTAAAGGAACGCTACAAATCTGTGGAGAAAAATAGGAGGAATGCACAGATATTGGGCAAGTTATTTGGGACAGCAGCCATTTTGAGCCATCAATGACATTCGCTCTACAAGACGAAGAGTTGCGTATAATTTCAATTTAAAGATCCTTCTGATTTCAATGACATTCTACTTGCAAAACAGAGTTTTGTATAATTTTCAGTAAAAGATTCTTCTGTTATCAATGACATTCGCTCTACAAGACGAAGAGTTGTGTATTATTGAAATTAAAACTTGACCTATTGTTTCTTTTATTGCTTAAAAAATGACATCAAAGTTCACAATAAATGTTGCACAGTGAATTGCAGAAATTATTAAAATACACATGAATGTTACTTAAATGAAATGTAATGTCATGCAATCATAATGAATTACAAGATTAGACAGGGTGGATATTTCATTGTAATTTACAACTCCGTGACGGATTTACAACTCCAGACATTTTAAAATTAAGATGCAATTATTTGATGGTATAAATAAATAATTATCGTCAGAATAATTTTGGTTACTGTATAATATCTTAATTTATACTTAATATTAATGAATCACAAATTACAAACAGTGGCAGTATTTTTTAACTGTATTTATAAACAAAATAACGGAGTTGTAAATATCTATTAATTAAAGCAACGGTGTTGTATTTTTGTGAAAATATTAGAAAAACTAAAATCAAAACTCAGGCCAACTCAGTCATATTTAAGCTCTGCACAATGGTAAGTTTGCTTCGGCAGCCCCATAAAAATATTTGAGTTAAAAAAATTTTTAATTTGCATAACTTTTTTTTCACTGAAATTAATTTTCTGAATTTGTCACGAGTTGTGAAATATACCCAAATAGCCCTTCAGCGACCGCGGTTGCTGCGGCTGAGATAGCAGCTATTCGTAAAAATGCGAAATACAATCAGCTCATGGCCACGTACCACTTTATCTCATTGGCCTTCGAAATCATAGGTCTAAAAAATAGCGATGGCAATGCCTTCATCACGGCGCTGGGACTCTGTCACTGTTGCTGGGACTCTGTCCCAGCACCGTTTCTGGTGATGTACGAAAGGCATCAAACCTCTTTTAGCGCCTGGCGTTGACAATCCAAAGCTTCAACGCAATTGCTTTCCGCGGCACTTTCCCTCCATTAGAACCTGACCACTAATGGCCGTTTCAGGTGTTTCAATTATCTGTTAATTAATATTTAAGTTCCAGAAGGATCATATGTACCTTGGGGCATAAAAATTATAATAATAATAATTCTGCTTAGTTGATCCTATGTTTTGCTTGGCTTCGCTTGTTGATTGGATTACTGAATTTTAATTTAACTACTATGGATTATCTTCGCATAGCCGTTCAGTGCTGTCTCCTCTGATTACCACTTGGGGACAATTCTCTTCAGGGCCAGATCTGGTGTCCTGCGGAGTATCGCTGGTCTTCTAAGAATATCTACCCCCGAGGTTTGAATCCTCCCTCCATTACTTCTCCAGCATAGTTATGGAACCCACTGTCCCACAGCGACCTACTTTCTACACTGTATCCTTCATCCACCTTCTTCACTCCGTTAGATGCTGGGTGCTTGTTCAGCTCCGATCATTCTCTTTTGGAATTTACCATCCCTTACCTTCATTCCCAGCCAATTCATGCTATTCGCATGATACGCGGCTTCAGGGGACTAGACAAGCATTCAGCAATGCTTTTCGACAATCGATGCTCTCTGCTGACCCTACTGTGCTGGACACGCTGTCCGTCTCTGAGCCATTTGACCTCTATACCTCTACTATGAGCGAACTATTGGACAAGATGCTACCACAGAGAAAGTTTCGAACTCGAGTCCGTCCTCTTGCGCCGGGGTTCGACGCCGAGTGTCGTCAATCTCGTCGTCGTGCACGCTGTTATGAGCTCCGTTTCCGTCGTACGAAAGATTCAATCGACAGGCGTGCTTGGGTTGCTCAACTTCGTGTTCTTCATCGCCTTTACCATTCGAAAAAGGTCCACTATTAGGAGAACTTAGTAACTAAGAACGAATAGAACCGAACGCGTTTGTGGGCGACTATATCTGGTCTACTGGGCCATACCTCCAAGAAAGCTACCTCTCTGACCTTCTTGGCGGATGACTTCCGTCGTTTACAGATGGACAAACTTGAGGCACTCCGGGCTTCCACTGCTGATGCTCCACCACCAATATTCTCTTCCACTGACGCTTCCTTTGATGTCTTTCGGCCCATTTCTGAGCATGAACTTCGTCGAGTCATATATTCCTCTAACCATAAATCATGTAAACTTGACATCCCCCACCGTTCGTCATTGTTACTGCTCAGATGCTATAGCCCCATATTTGGTCTATACCTTGTCTCGGACATTAAGTGAAGGGTTCCTTCCGGCATGCAAAAGCCGGCCCGAGTTCTACCTACTCTAAAAAACCATAATTTTTTCCTCAATGTTTGCTCAAATTGTTGTCAGATTGCTAACCTCACCTTTCTGTCTAAAACACTGGAGTGCCTATACAATTTCTTTACCACCTTGAACAGTCTCGCCTTCTCCCATCTTGTCAATCTGGATTTAAAGCTTTCCATTCCACTGAAACTGTCTTTCTAACCCTCCCATCTGACATCTACCTGGCGATGGATAAGTTCTGCCTTACTCTTCTAGTTTCTTTTTCTCGTCTCAGCTCTCTTTGATGTATCATCGGCCTATGCATGGTCGATCATGAGATTCTTCTTCGTCGTCTTCAAATCTCATGTGGCTTATCTGATCCCCTCTGCTGGTTCTATACCCCTAAGCCGTAATTTTTCTGGTTAACGGCTGGCTTGAGAAAATTTACGGCTGGTTTTTCGGCTAGCCGTAAAAGAGCGTAAACTACCTTTTTCGGCTAGCCGTAAAAGAGCGTATACTTTTTTCGGCTAGCCGTAAAAGAGCGTAAACTCCCTTCTTCGGCTACGAGTGCAACAATCATTAACACAGTAATAGAATATACATTAGGGCATAGGCCTATGCTTTTAAATCGAAAGGTGGGAAATATCCACCCAGTCTGAAAATAATTTTAGAAATAACTTCATATAATTATGTTAAGACACAAACGGACATCTAATGTTTTCAGTTCACATACATTGCATTGAGTTCACATATAATTAGGCCTACGATTCACGAGTATGTAATACTTATAAGTTAGAACCACAAAATAACAGGGCCACCAGACAAGCATTAATAGGTGTAGGCGTAGCCGCATAGCTGGAGAAAAAAGAAAGAGATACACAGAAACAATAACAAGTGAAAATTCTGGTAATAGATTGCAGCCGCTTTTGAAGCAGAGTAGTAAAAGTGTGCACTCTGCACTAACCTGCATGAGATAATACTTAACATTGAATGTAGTACCGGAAGTAGAACTCGGAATATATGCAACATATGACAGCCTGGACAGGGCCCTTACAATAGAAGATCAGACGGCCATGTAACTGACGTCAACACTCAACGCTCATTGCGCACTAAAGTACAATCTAGCAAGCCAGCGTGGAAACTTTATAATCACAACTGTGTGCATGTTCTAGCCGAACTTTTTTTGGCGGCTAGCCGTGAAATAACTCTCGGCGGTTTTTCGGCTAAGCCGCAAAATTTCCGGCGGTTTTTCGGCTTGCAGAAATTTTTTCGGCTCGGCGGCTAACGGCGGCGGCTTAGGGGTATGGCTGGTTCCAATCCTATCTTACTGACCGGACGCAAACGGTGATCCTGAGTACTTCAAGAATGCTCTGGGTTGGGATTACCTTTGGTGTTCCGCAGGGTTCTGTTCTTGGTTCTATCCTTTACATTGTTTTTACCTCTGGCATTCACTCTCTCTTTCTAAGCATCTTGCATCTGGCCATCTCTATGCTGATGATGTACAAACTTATGTCCATGGTCCCCAACTGACCAACCTCTTCTTGTTTGCTCCATTGACTCTGTTTCTCAAGATCTTCGCTCTTGAATGTTCTGTAATCGGTTGAACCTTAACTCCTCTAAAACCCCAACTCAATTGGTTTGGTACAAAGCAACAATTATCTAAACTCGATTTCTCACTTCCCTCAGCTCACTTTCCGACCTTCTCTTACGCTACGAATGCCCGCGACTTGGGAGTCACCGTAGAAAGTTCACTAACCTATGCTTCTCATCTCTCCTTACTTAGCCTACTCGTACTTGATACTACCACTTGAGCAGACTGCGAGCTATCGTTAATCCGTCTCTCCTACAGTTTTCACTACCATGCATTCATCTGTTGCCCCATAGATTATGGTAATTTTTTTTACTGTTAGGCCTTCCGAAAGTCCGTCTTTCTGCCCTTCAATCGGTACTTAACGCGGCTGTTCGCCTCGTTGCTCATCGTTCTCGATTCTCGTCCATCTCTACTTACATGACTGATATCTTGCATTGGCTTCCTGTCTCCGCTTGTATCCACTTCAACATTTTGACACTTGTGTCTAAGGCACAGTAGGGCTTAGCTCCAGCTTACCCCTGTGACGTGATGCGCCATCCTCTGTCTGCTTCTTCTCATCGACCCATACGTTCTCCGAATCGGCTTGGTACTGCGTGGTACACTGCTTACTGGGTTCCCTCTGTTTCTGTCTGTCTGTCTCTGTTTCTCTGTCTGTCTGTCTGTCTGTTTGTCAGTCTGTCTGTCTGTACACGTCTGGACAAGTCTGTCTGTCTGTCTGTCTGTCGCTCTGTCTCTGTCTCTGTCTCTGTCTCTGTCTCTGTCTCTGTCTGTCTGTCTGTCTGTCTGTCTGTCTGTCTGTCTGTCTGTCTGTCTGTCTGTCTGTCTGTCTGTCTGTCTCTCTCTCTCTCTCTCTCTCTCTCTCTCTCTCTCTCTCTCTCGTAACGATCGTACGCCCGGTCTCTGCCCGGTCTCTGTGTTGTTCGTCGTTTAAACTCTTTTGTTTCCTCGAGACTCACACGATGAGAGCGCCTCTGAATAGTTCGCACTGTAAGAGGCTCTTTATAAATTTCAAGATACCATTCCATAACATGTTAACGTGTATGATTTGTGGACTATCACATGGCTTATCAATTTGAAAGTTGATTATTGTTTTGCTTAAAAATGCGTTTACAACAACTAATAAAATAGTAATGCTAGTATAATGTTTGTGTGTTGATAGATCAATACCAGTTTCATGTAAGGATTGCGAGATATTATTATACTAAATCAGACCTGGACCAGAAGAAAAATGAATTCATATGCGAAATGACGTACCGCCTTAAAGACAAATACCAGGAGAAAACGTGTTTCCTCTGGTGTACAGATGACAATTGCAACGGCCAAAATCTGACTTATCCGTATTTACAATGAAAACTCTACTCAATCTGGTGTCTAACTGGACAAATCTGTTTCCTTAATCTAAATTCAAGAAAACTTTAACATTTAAGATAATGTGCATCGTGCATGTTCGACAAATGCAATGATATATTATCCTATTATCCTATTGCATTTCTTCAATATTGTTAAATAAAGTTTTGTGGAAATCCAGTTGTTTAAGCTTGACTAAATGAAATCTGCTAAAGGTCTAATAAATGGGCCTAGTCATAAAAATGTTCACTTGGGTCGTATGACTTATGACATACCCGTTGGGCTATTGCGATTGATATCTCTTTGTGTTATGTTACTGTATTATGATTTAACTCTTCACTTGAGACTAACTGCGACATTATAAGCGTGGCTTACACGACAGTTCAACTTATGTAAACAGGTATAATTATAATAAATTTTGTAAATGTTTGTCAAGACGAAGTGAATCAGTTCATATTCGTTACGAATATTGTTCCGAGTGAATGGTGGGTAAGGTCCATCACAGAAGAAGGTACGATGGTTGGTAGTTAATATGCCTAAACGCAGCCCCTGCATATCCCTTCCCCTCCCCCAAAAAAACCAACAAGAGCGTAACGATCGCACGTCCGGTCGATTCGAGTTAGGAACACGTGGCTTCCTCGTGTACTCCTGAATGGTGCTGGCGAATGACAGAGGATATTGTATTTTTTATCTTTCATAAACGTTTGTGCCAGCATGTGTGACTGGGTTACAAACAAGAAGCGAGCTACAGTACTTGAGGCGGCTGAAGACCAATGCTTTCGCCAGAGATATCCTCTATGGAATGAGGGGCGTGGTGGCTCAGTGGTAAGTTCGGCGCCTTGTGACCGGAGGGTTGCAGGTTCGAATCCCACTCTAGCCGCTGCGTACGGACCTTGGGCAAGTCCTTCACTCGCAATTGCTCGTGGCGCTTCGGCGTGAAAATTCCGGCACATTATCAAATGCTGTAGTCGGGAGCGCCTCTGAGTAGTAGTTGACTTCGAGAGGCGCTATAGAAATATCCGGAATAATGAGGATATAGCGCCTAATTATGCTTATAATGAAGAATGCAAATATATGACGATTTGCATAAACCATTTACATAGTCAGTGAGAGATACAGTAGAATCAATGCAAGTTTAGTGTAAAGAGATTGAAGTAGGATGCGGCAAGTGGCCCTGAGTTAGGAAACATGTTTCACCGATCGAAATAAGGAGGATGGAAATAATTTGATAAAGTTGAGAACTTGAAATAGTTTCTGAGTGGAGTGAGAAAATGTTCCTGCTGGGTTCGGATGTGGCATTTATGCCTGGTGATTGTGAAGGAGTGGCGTAAAGCCTTATGAGGAAGGCGATGCAGAGCAGGCAGAGGAGGACAGTTGACGAATACATGAGACTTAGATGAAAATTATGCGTGGAATAAAGAGTAATGGCGGATCAGCCGGGACAGTAGAAGAAGATTTAGGCCATCAACGGTTTAATAGAAACGGAAACCTCTCAAAAACTTCCTTCGATATTCCCAACCCAAGTACCTTCGTGATTAGTACCCGGAGTCAGTCGCTAAGGAGTTACCGACTGACTTGATGAGTTAATAATAATAATAATCTTTTCTTTAATTAAGCGCCTGCAAACGCACTGCACTGTACAGTGAACATACATATAGTAGAAACGGCAGCCACGCAGGGCGCCTTAAATACATGTATTAAGTAGAAGCACACGATAACAGTTTTACAGGAGTCGAATATAATTGCTTATGCGGCAGCCATATACGGCACCAAATCACGGCCTACTATTCATTTAACCACCGCCGCCGTCTAGCGAGTGGAAGGCAGAATTAACCTTAAATGGATGTCTACGGGGTTCGATCTTGGTACCTTCAGCTCTTCACGCCAGTGTGTTATCCATTACTCTACGGCCCCCCAAGTTAGCGGCTGACTTAGCAACTCAATCGACTAAGTCGCATGCTTATCGACTGACTAAGTCGCTTAGACATATCGACTGACTTAGCGACTTGCTATCAGTTTCTCAGGTAATCAGGTATATCTATTGGACATACCTGATTACCTAACAATAATATGCATTTTTACCGCATACTGCACTGACCGTGCCATCATTTCCGTGGGCTTTAGATGAGACCCATATGAGCTATGTGCGGAAATATGGGTTCCGCTCCATGTGGGCATGTTGACAGGAAACAGACCGATGACTGTAAATATTAATGTTAATGTGAATCCGTGAAATTGAGCGCTTGATAAATTGAATGAAGCGGAGGATTTATAGCAGTACCCGATCTTGGCCGAAACTGCTGATGCTTGGCTCTTTCAGGCAGTAGCAGAGAACAAGAACCATGTACTCCGGCATTTATTCCCAGTGTGGGAATAGTAGAAAGAAGACGAGGGAGTTTAGACTTTGATCCCTGTGGAGTTGAATATTTTATTTGTATATTCTAAACTGATGTCAGCGAAATTAAATTTGAAAGCGTCAGATTACAACGCTAGCAGTTCTGGAAGTCAAACTCGAATCAAAATCAATTCCTTTGTTCAGAAAAATTTTAAAAAAAACATAGATGATAGGCCTACACCATGGAACTTCTTCGCTTAGTCAGATATACGAAATAAAATAAATAATGCTAAATCAAACCATCACAACTGAGGGGTTGGAAAAGACTCCCTAGGGTCCACTGTGCAATGAAGACAACTGGGGGTCCTAAGAAAGACTAGGAGAACGCCGCGACAATTTTCACAATGCTTATTTCCCCCTTCTCGTAATCTTCAACACCATCTTCGTAATAGAATGCATAAATTCATTCTACCAAAAAAGACAACGACTATATTCCTCTACAATCTATGAGAAATCTTACTAATAGGCTAAAGCAAACTCTCTTATAATGTCCCAAGTTGTCGCATGTCAGCATGTTTTCTTCAGTAAAAGAAAATTGTATTGTATTGTATTGTAAGTGTTGCTCATGCCATGCTGCTAATGTCTTCGACAAATCGAAACTTGGAAACCGCGATTAAAACAACCAAATATTAAGTGAACGGTGTCACTAGCAGTCGATAGCTTAGCGACTGGTTTCGACTTGAGGGCTTAACGGCGGAGGCGGCGGCGGCGGATGGCGGCGGCGTCAAGTCACGAACCGTGATCTCTTCACCATCCAGGTAACCCACTCCACTCGATCATCCTCCTATCTCAGTCTTTCTCGACCCCCAGTCGCTATTCATCTCAAGTTCTCCAACCGAACCATATCGAACACAACACGACGACTCTGGAACGACTTTTCTCTGAATTCCGCTGAGTCTCTGTTCCTCTATCATAGCTGAAGCCAGTCCTCCATCCTCCTTCTCATGTTCCTCTATCTATCACCCCCGAGCTGTCCACTGAAAACCTTTTCATGTATTCCTACCCTGACTCATCTGATCCTCCGACTTCCAATTCTTCTCTCCATAAACGACATCCGCAATAAGAGCTGCTCTGCCTCCTCTCTTGATCTGCCCTCTGAAAAGCGGACTCGGACCTCCTTTGGACTGCTCTCTGGAAAACCCCTCTGATTTGACGTAACGCTCGTGAATATGCTGGTGCCCTGCTCTTGGCCTTCGAGTTGGGCTTTAGAAGTTTGGAGATTACAATATTACGATTAGCAAACCTGATTACAGATCCACGTCGAAGATTAGAATAAACATGTCAAAGAAGACGCCGAAAATAAGGAATGTAGAGAATACGAAGACTGTGCACCGCGCATTTGCTGAATCCCAGCCTGACGATTCCGTTGGAGTGATTTATCTTTGCATTTGTCGCACATGCACGATGCGCTTTCTGAATTTAAACGAAAAGGTGATTTGTCCAATTAGACAACAGATTGAATGGAGTTCGTCTTCAATACCACAAGGATCACATTCTGGTAGTTTCAGTAAGAAAGTTTCATTACCATTTTATTAGTTCCTGTTAAACGATTTTAACAATACATTAGGTCTACTTCCAAAATGATGAGCCGTATAATGGTTAATATGCTCGTTTAGAGAGGCTCAACTTAGCGGGAGTATCATCAGGGCTGTTTAGTGCAGAGTTTTGATAACTCCGGCCTAATCCCCAGTACGACTTAATCTCCAAATATAATGGGATCATAGTTTATAAAACTTTGAACTCTGGCCAGCCACAATACTTAATTAAAATACGGTCTTATTCTCCAGACTTACCATAATTAAATGATGTAATCTGATTGTCTTTGTCTGGTCATACCTAAATCAAGAACTGTTCTTGGTGAACGAGATTTTCGGTTGCTGGAATTACTTTTTAGAACTCTCTCCCTGTGTCTGTTCGCTCTGCTCATTGGTTTGTTTTCTCAACTAAAATCTTACCTCTTAGGAATTTTTATCCGCCATGGGATGCCTCTCTGTTTACGAACTGATCTTATGGATATTGACCTGACTAAAGCCTTAGTTTTGGTGTGTTATCGGTTGATACCCTGTGCATGAGACACCGGCGCAATATAAGTAACTAATTACATTTACAATTACAAAGGTGCCTTTTGATTTTGCTTTGTAACCGTCGGCATCTCCGAAAGACTATAGGTTGCATATTTCCAAGGGACTCCTCTAACTTCTATGAGTGACCTATTTGTGATTCTGAATAAGAAATTCTCGTTCTCAGAGCATGTGAATAAGCTTACAGTTTGTCGATACAGATATGCGGAAATTATCTGGTTGCTTCCCTTCTCGTAGGCCTACTCCGTAATGCAACATGGAAGTTTGTCCGAGATCGACTGTTCGTTCTTGAACAGGATACCCTGAAACACTATGGTGTACGAGAAAAGAAACAATCAGATAATTTCCGCATATTTATGTGGACAGTTTTTTAAGATGAAAAGTTGTTTTTTGTTTTTTTATGGCTGTTGTTGTTTTGGTTATTTCTTTTTAAGATTTTCGGATTAGGGATCGTAAAATCATGAAAATGGCACGAACAAGAGCTCCAGCTCAGTTTAATTCAGTTGCAATTTTAGAAAATTGAAAATTGTAAAATCAATGTTATTAAAATAACTTCTACAAGAATATAAAAAAAATTTGGTTTTCTATTTCTTGTGTTTTAAAATCAAACACCGAAAAAACAACTTTTTTCACCTCTGGTCTGGACAATCAGCGATCTTCAGAGGCCTCCGGTGTAACGTAATGCGTATGAAAAGGGTGTGTTTTGTTTACATGTAAATTTGTTTCATAGCGAAGATACTGAAGATAAAAATAATTTTGTTTTCATTATGAATTTCTGATAGTGTTTCAGTTCTGTTTCTCTGTTTTTCTGTTTTTGAAAACATTTGTGTATATTAAAATATACTATTTTAATATTTGAAGAAATTCTCCTCTCGATTTTGGGGGGCACGTGCCCCGTCTGCTCCCCTAGAATCTACGCCTATGGTCTTATGATTGATAGTTCGCATACCGTGATCGACGGTGTCAAAGGCGCCAGAAATGTCGAGGAGATAGAGGCAGGAGAGTTGTTGACAGCAGAGGCCAGTTTATGGTACAGGGAGAGAAGCAGGGTTTCTGTGGAGAGGAGTTTAGGGATCGTGGAAGTGATCTGCTAAGGAGTCAGTTAGAAGACGGGCACTCGTTCAACCGGGCAAGGACAAAGCTTTCGGATAGTAAGGGGGGAAGAAAACATTGGGGATGGGATAATTATATAGGGTTTCCTTGCCGAGATTGGTCATTTTGAAGAGGGGAGTGACAAGAGGTTGCTAAAATACGATGGGGAAGTGACCATTAGAGAGAGCGCGAGGTAGGATGATTATTTTGGAGTTATAACAGGCACGAGGACAAAGATAAAAATCTATAGGAAGAGATGTGGGAGCAAATTGTTTTTTGGAAAGGAATTTAGGAGGCGTGACAATTTTGATGTAGATGATGGAAGAAAAGTTGGGAAAGAAGACTGAGAGTTGGAATGATATGAGGGATTGATTCGGTGTTAGAGAAAGACGCAGAGAAAGAGTGTGACTCACTGGGATTTCAAAAAGAAGCGAACAGGTGCATTCAATTCATTTTGTCATTTCTCTATCTGTGCTTTTGGTTTATGTGTCATTACTACTGTTGTTTTAATCATTGATATTTGTATGCACTAATTTTCCGTAAGTTCAACATTTTCCTAATAATTAATTTGTCTTCCAATTATTGACAATTTGTGTTTTTAGCCTTCTGCGTTTATCATCTTATCTTTGTGACTTGTGTGAGCGTTTGTTTTCGATATGTAATATTTCCTCTGTCGCATTCGCTGCAAACATTGTTTAGGACTGACACTGCTTGCTTGAGGTCAAAAAGCGCACCCGAACTGCGGGCAGTAGAAATCTACTTGGAGTTCATACCTTCATCATTTGACTCACCGGTCGTTCTATCCGTCCATCCATCTATCCATCTATCCAACCACCCATCCATTCATCCATCCATCCATGGATCCATCGATTCATCCATCATTTTTACTATTTATTGCACGAATTTATGCCTAAATTATGTCCGTGAGTAGTATGTATGTAATTAAGC